>CM029021.1:67906574-68164074 GCA_016801055.1 Panax notoginseng | reverse complement strand
TTTTTGGTGAAAGTTGTCAGGCCTGGGGTGTTTTGTTCATGGACTTGGAAGTTGATTATGAAAGTTGAGGATCTTTTGTATTTCTTCGTGTTATATCGTATAGTTGTTCTCTTATCCTAGCCATTTTTCACGACTGTCTTTTAAAGTTGTATGTTTCTAGAGTGCAGTGGATCAGAAACTGGCCAAATGCTTTTTGGAATTGGTTTTGTGTGGCCACTGCTAATGATTGCATCAAGTGCTTTTCAAGCTGGTGCATCTATTCTCAAGGTAATAGAACGAATAGTGGTCATACTCTGAAGGTTGTCCATGTGAGCAAACAAATAACACTCAAAATAATTTGTATGAATAGGAATGTGTTTTCATCGATTCTGCCAAACGCTTCAAGGTATGGCCAGTACAATTTCTTTTCTTTGAAGAAATTCACTGCCACTTTGTTATTACTATTTTCATGCTCACAACATATTCCAATTTCCAAGTGATGATGTTTTCAAATTTTCTTAAACTATACAGGGAAAGCTGCTTGACATATTTGTTGTAAATTCTTTTGGATCAGGATTCCAGGTAATTATTATATGGCTTGATGTTATTATATATATGCATATTGATGAGTTTGAGTATTTTATTTACTATTTGCACCACCTTCTTGTTTGGTGGACTATAGGTTCATAGGTTCACAGATTATTAATGTTATCTTGGTAATAATGGTACTAGTAGTTGTCATAAATCAATAAAATTTTGATGCTTTAAATCCTTGAGCAGGTGTACATTATACGTTGTAAATAATGTTGCTACTGTCACCAACTTATTAGAAATTTTGGCCAATTGAATCCTTGGACATAATTTCAAATGTAATTTCATGTACTGTGGCATCTGATTCTCTAAGAGGTCACCGAAAAGGAAGGATCTATTTTTGTGTTTCTCATGTATGTGACCAGTGGTAACAGGGACAGGAGATTTCTAATGAATAATTTTTACTAAATTGTGTTCCAGAAAGAGGTTCATTTCGTGGACAATTTAATGGAGGTTTCATTCAACAGATGTTGTATTGCTTGACCATGGGTGAGCATCAATCTAAATCTGTATGTGGACTTTCTTCCCTTAGAATTTATCTTTCTTTGTCTGAAATATGTTTCCTATTTTAAGATACATGTAAGAACTTAGAAGATTGTAGTCACTTTTTACAGCTTCATGCTGATAAGGGTGTGATCTTCTATAATCTTCCACTAGCCATAACACCTTATCTATCCATCTAAAGGTATAATGTTAGAGGTATATCCTCTAAAAACCTTAAGAATCCTTGTTTGTAGGGAACAATAAATATCTTGAAGCCAAAAATTGGCCTAGTGCTTGAAGACACGAGAGTTACTTAGCTTAGGGAAATCAGTAGCCCATATGATTATGATGTGAATGATTTACTTGATTATAACAGATTTTCCCATCTTCACTTTGCCTCCTTCTCTTAGCCTACTAATGATACTACAATTAACTTGAACATTATATCTGTGATTAAGGGAATGATAGTTGGTCATGCTTACTACTTTCTTGAAGATGTGTATCCACGGAAATCTAACTATCTTCACTTTGCCTCCTTCAATAATTGGTGTCCTTTCTATATAGAAATCTAAACATTGTTATTTAAGATTGTGTGATGATATTTAATATAGAGCGATGCTTGTGGTTGTTGAATGTGACTGAATTCTGACTTGAGGCCAACATATAATAATAATCTACAAGTCTTGTAACAGAAAATATGTTTGCCACTGTGCTTACTGAAATTAATTCATGAAATGGCCGATTAAGATTCCAATTTTTTTTTTGTAACAGAGCAATCATATAGTCAAACTAAAGGTTCTTTTTCTATTTGGATTTGTAGTAAATGATATTGTGATTGCCTATTTGTCTTTTTCTGCTTATGAGCAATACGGTGTGCATTAGTACCACGTAGCAACTCTATTGTCTTTGTGTATTGATTTTGACAGTAAGTGCCTCTGGTGACCTATTTGCTTCATTTTCTTGACTAGCTATTATTTTTAAATATGTGTAGGAAGACTGCTTCTATGACCTACCTTACAATACTGGGTATCAAATTTTCGTGCTACATTTACGGAAGACAAGGGACAAAATTATAAAGTATACTCTTTCTATATATGTAGATATATACTTTGATTGAAGAACTGTGGTAACTTTAGATGATTAATTGTAAAGATAATGAATGATTATGTAGTGGATGATTTTATTAAGTTAATAATATTTTAGTTTTTTGTATTTTTCCCATTATTTGCTATGGGGACATTGAGCCAGTCAGGTACACAAAAAGAATGTCAAATTTTGATTTGGCAACAATATAATTCGTTACCAAAGCATTGAAAAAGTTTTAATATAGCAACAATTTTTTATACATTTAGCAACGAATTTTCGTTGCAAATGGCATTAAAAATATAATATTTGACAACGAAAAATTAACCTAATAACAACGAAGAGGATATTGTTGCTAATACTAAAATAAAAGGTAATGTTTTTTATCGCTGCAAATCATATTAACTTTCGTTGCACATATAAAGAAACGACAACATATAATGTCGTTGCTAATCGACGACTTTCGTTGCTATTAAAAAATAACCAGCAACAAACATTTTCGTTACTGATTCAGCATAATGTCGTTGCCAAATAATATAATCAGCAACGAAAATCGTTGCTGAAAAGTTTACATTCCGCAACGAAAGCAAGTTTAGGCAACAATTTTCATAATTTACTGCAACGAAAAATGTCGTTACACAATGGTGTCAATTGCAACGAAAATACATAGTCCTTGCAAAAAAAAGAGTTCATTTCGTTGCCAATTAGCAGGCTTTTGCAACGAAATGGGGTTTTTAGCAACGAAATTTTAATTATTCTGCAACAATACATTTTGTTGCTAAAGGATCGATGTCTCTGTACGAAAGCTAAATTTCGTTGCAAAATGTAATACTTTTGGCAACCAAAAAAAACGTTCGTTGCGGAACAATTAGCAACGCTCATTGCGCAACGAAAGACGCAACGACATTAAAGTCGTTGCCAAAACCCTTTTGCAATGAAATTTGGCACCTTTAGCAACGAAAATTAGTTATTGTTAAAGCCCCATTTTTTTGTAGTGGCATTATACCTTACCTACCAAAATCAGTTTACAACTAACCCCATATTATTGTAGCAATGCAGTCGGAAAGATGAAGTAAATCATACTTAGCAGTTCAATACCCAGAACAACAGAGCAACATAAGGCCACTGCTTTTTATTGATGTTATGGACTAGTGACCACCCTCACAAATTAAATACAGATCATTTTTGTAAATCTTGTTACGAAATTTGGACACTGAACTATAAAATTAGCACAAAAGCACCAAAGATCTTTTCGTCCCTGATAAATACAGCCCTTAATATATTCTTCAACACTAATGGAAAACAATGGTACAACAGATCGATGAATAGGTATACCCCTTTATCCTTAACAATAGATAAAATAATGCTTGTAGAGAATGAAAACAAAAACAGGTACCAAAGTTATCCTAACAGAACCTTACTTTTCCAATTTCTTAACAGAAGAACTATCTCAGTCAAGCCATAAATAATTTACTTTACATCACCTGTATTCTCTTGTAGTGAGCATAAAGATCATCAATGTACTCAACTAAAGCAAGTAAAAATTGAGAAAGATCAGCATACCATCAATGCTTCACATATTTAGAAGTACTATGACAAAATATACCACTTTTGATTGTATACCATAATAATGCTCTGAAATAGGTTAAAGTAACTCAAAACATTCTTAGTGATCAATGCAAAAGATGAGAAGAAAAGCTTACAACTGCATCCTTTTCTAAAAATCTAGAGTAAAATTTATTTAACAAAAACTGACCCATTACCAAAATTTTCCTCTATTTTCTGCAGGAACATAGAACATGGTTTCAGCTAACACGCCACATTCCCCACATGAATCTACAGTATCATAGAAGGATCTTGTCCCAGGCCAGTCACGCTCATGATTACTACTGCATATGTAGAAGCTGAATTACATAATGGACAGATAAAGCCACGAATCATGTATAAAATTAATATCTACCAACCATGAACTTTGCTAGAAACAACAAGCTAATAGAATATTCATTACTAACCAGGATCCATAGAAATAGCTAAAATTAGAGGACCATATACACCTCCAAAAGGAATACCAGTTGTCCCTTTCCCACTCCAAATAAATTGGAACTCCAAGGTACTGTTAGTTACAGATGCACTAAATGTCTTTATAATTTCCTTTCCCACACCACCCGCTTCTTCCTCAATATTGAAGTCCTTTAGCACTAGCTTTCCCTGTAAAAAATGCATTTTATTAGATCTGAAACTTGTATTCTTGCAAAAAGCTTCACCTTGGACATTATAGTAGAAAACAAGTAACGTGACATACTCCAAATTCAGAATAAATATTTAAAACTGAATGAATATGACCACCCTATAATTGCATTATAAATTCTAATGGCCAATGAAATTAATAAGAATGGCAGTTATCTGGACATTTGGCAACTAAAATTAATAAGAATGGCAGTTTATTTTATTTTCTTTATTTCTTTCCCTTCTACATATGAAGATGGTATCAGAATTCAAACATATACCTTGCAAACAGGGAACTGACTCGTCTGAGATGCCAGAGTTTGAGCATGTTTAGGACTTTAAAACCGAGTCCGCTACTATGATCTGTGAGCAGGAGACTGAGAGTTTGTAACAGTACATATGAAAGTGACATTATCCAATCAAACAAAGTGATGTTATCCAATCAAACAAAGTAACAAAAATCCTTCATACTACCCTTTTATAAAGAGAGTTTGGTTTATAAGTGAAAATGTGAAATTTCCAGCAAACCAAATCCCCCAACATAGAATGCAGTCCTTTTAACTGGGCTGCTAGGCTGCTGATGAGTGGGATTTACACCCGCGAATCGGATACTTTATGGCTTAAATAATAGCCTGAATTCGTAGTTTTTATGTTGTTTTATACAAATATAGTGTTATTGTGCTTAACTGATGTATTGCAGAGCGTCACAGTGCTTTTCCAGCTTAAAGGGGGTAAAACGGGCATTTTCCTCACACTCGCACCGCGGCGCCAACGCCAGGCTTAATGGCCGTGCCGCAGCGCCACCCCAATGAGCCTTGCTGACATCACCTTCACGCCGCAGTGCCTTTGAAGCTTATTAAGCTCATGCTACAGCGCGAGCTCCGTGTCCCTGATTTTAATGTGGCGCCGTAGCATCATCTAAAGCTTGGTGGCCCGCGTCGCAGCGCCACCTCCGGTTCCAAGATAACCAGGGCTTTAGTTTGACCTAGCGAAGGAAGGAAGGAGATATATAACAGAAGAGCCTCTTCATTTCATATACCAGACATTATACATCCCATAGATTAGCTTAGTTTTTAGTTTTTCTTTATAATTTCTCTTTCTTTCCCTTAGTTGATGTCTGAACATATAGATTAGGTTTAGTTTAGGGAGAAGTTTGTGATTTCTTTGGAGCACAAGAACAACGAGCGACACGGATTGGAAAGCTTGATAGGAGCGGATTACTTGGTGACTGAAGGGCTTTGACAGAGTTCCTTCTTATCCATATATTTCCTCTACTAATGTAATCTATAAATGTTATCTTATTTGCTACTTGTATTTGGTTTATTAAATATGACCTGATTATTGGCTCTAAGGTTATAATGGATCCCTTTGTTATTTAAATTGACTGTTTGTATCTCTTTGGTTGGCACCATATGATTTGGGTTAATATATTTGTGCTTTATGATTCTCGCTAAGATATTAGTGATGATTTTGGTAATCTGCATGATATTGACAGAAGAATTATAGATTTATACCTAAATATATTGGCATGTGATTGTGGGTTTAGCCTGCATAAGTTGTGCATAGAATAGACATATCTCTGTGCGCCATGTGCGACCTCAAGGAGAACTTATGCTTAAATCCTTGTTATGATTAATTCGCATAGACATATGTAGGATTGCATCTAGCTTGGGTGTTCTTTTCTGTTATATTCCCTTTAGGGTGGATCTAGAGAGGATATGTTTGTGCATACCTCGACAAAGGTGCATAGGCACCTATGTGTTTTTGGTCTACAAATTGTCATGACCATTAAGACCAAAGAGAGAAGGGTAGCTAGTTTGATGAAACATAACACGCCAGGTGTTCGACAGAATGTCTGTGTGGGGTGAAGTTGTGACCTTAGCTTGTATTCCTTAGATTTCCATTCGTTATCCATTTACTTGCTTTGTTAATTAGTTTAATTAGATTAATCACACTTCCATTTACTGCTGTTCGAATAAGGCTTTAGCGATAAACAATTGGTACTTGGTAAATATTAGTCATAGTTTCTCGTGGGTACGACACACTTCTTATCACTGTATTACTTATCAGACCGCGTATACTTGCTCGTGTTTAGTGATCGATTTTCTGACCAAAAAATTTTTGGCGCCGTTGCCGGGGAACTATTATTCTAATATTGTCCAATATTGATTTAAATCAATTTAGTCTTACTTTGAACGTGTATATATTTACTTCTTTTATTTGTTTGATCTTCCTTTCTTTTTGTTTTTAAGTCTACAGATTATGGACGATCAATGTTATCAATGGCCTTATGAGGGGACAACACAACCAAGCTCGGAAAAAGGACTCGAGAGATTACAACTTCAAATTGCAAATGCCTTTAGGTTTTCTGACAGTCTTGAGTGTCAGTCTGCTCAGAATGCCTACTGTCAGGAACAAGCTGACTTTGAACTGATTCCCTACCATCCAAACTGCCAGGGTTATCCAAACTCATGGGACTACAATCAAGAGCACTATTATGATCTGAATCATGCCTCTCAGTTTGACTATCAGTCTCCGTCGCATTATGAGTTGACGTCTCCACCCAATGAGAGCTTTTATGAGACCTCAACACGAGAAGAAGAGAACCGGCTTGAAGAGCTTCTCGCCAACTTTATTGAAGGAAATGAGATTCGGATGGCAAGCCAAGAAGCCGTATTGCACAGCCTTGAGAATCAATTGGGGCAACTCGTCAATGCAATCACAAATCCACCGCAAGGCAATCTCCCGGTCGTAATTGATCTTGACAATGAAGCAGTAGAGAATTGCATGGTGGATACGCAAGGAAAATGCAGTGAGTCTCACATAGTTATTGAGGGAGACGTCGTAGTGAAATCTAGCCAACCGGTGGAGTCTGAAGTTGGAGACACAAGGATAAACAGTGGTTATATAGGCAATACTGATCTACAATCAGAAACCACGCTCCCGACTGTGGAAATCCATGAGGGTTCGATAGCGCACAAAGAACATTTTTAACTTAATGAAACAGGCGAATTAGTGGATAATTCCTGTGGCGAGCGATTCTTTGTGTCGAATGATGACTGGATGGATGAGGAGAACGAGGATGACCAATCATCCATGTCTGCCAAGAATCCAAAGGAATTGACGAATAGGCGGCATGAAAAGGTCATTTTCGCTTATGAGCCGGATTGAACGACGTCGATATAGTCAAGCTGACGACTTTAAAACAAGCGCTTGGTGGGGAGGCACCCCCATCTTGGTATAAATTTTATCTATTTTCTTTACTTATGTCTAGATTATTTTGTGTTTGTTTGCTTTAGTTGTATAGTTTTTACTCCTGTCTTGGCATGTGCATATAACAAATTTTTTTTTTCAAAAATTGGCCTCTCGCACCGCGGCGCCATTACATACACTGGGTTTCGCACCGCAGCACTATATTCGCGCCCCAGCGCCATACTTAGCGCCCCAGCCCCATTTCTTTATTCCCCAACCTCTCTCATCCGCACCGCAGCGCCGAATAACAAAGCCTCACTCGCGCCGCGGTGCCAAAGTCAGTCTCACCTACTGCTAACTCGTGCCGCAGCGCCAAGGAACAAAGGCAATTTAGCGCCGCGGTGCCGACAGCGAATTTTTATTTTTAAAAGCTGATTTTGGCCAACAGTTAGGCCACATCTTTTCATCTTTCTCGAGCAAACTCGGCATCACAAAGCCAAAAATCCTTTGCCCCTCCCACAAAATTGCAGTCGACCTTGATTTCTCATCTCAATCCAACATCACAAACTGAAAACTCCATCAAATCTACTGTCTGAGTTCAAGCCCACACTTCTCACTTTGGGTTTCTTACTTAGATTTTGTAATTTAAGGTAATTTGGTTGGATTTCATTCACACAGAATTCTTTTTAGTTTAATTGTGGATTGTTTGTGCAAATTTTTCTCTGAGATTTGGGAGATTTCTACTGACGAAAATCGGGCTAGAGCGCTTTCAAACAAAGGTTGTCCATATTGGTTTTGAGGAGTGCACTCTAGGTGTTCGATAAAGTGCCTAAACCAAATATTTTACTTATTTGGGGCTGTTTTGGCTTTGATTCACTGGGCTTCCATTTGGGGACTATCTGCATTAGTTTAGGGGACTTTGATTCAGTTTTCTGCTCGTGCGAACAAATTGCTATAATTTTTGAAATGGCACAAAAGCGACAACGCCTTAGCATGGGAGGATCATCGTCCGCGGCATCACCAACGGCTAGGGACAGAGCCAAGTTTATCAATGAGGAGGCCTGGAAAAGGTATAAAAGCTCATTTGGCGCCCAAAATCTCATTCCTGAGCGGGGATTTAAGCCGAATAAAAAGGATGGTGAGTTAGCTACTATGATACAAGAACGCCAATGGACCCATTTCATAAAACCACCTGGGTCAGCGGTCATATCAGTGGTTCGGGAGTTCTATACCAACGCCATTGCCGAAGGGGACGCAGTTGTCCAAGTTAGGGGGAAGCTAGTGGCGTTTGGAAGTGAGGCCATCAACGCACTATTTGCCACGCCCAACTATGCGGGCAAGGACTATATGGAGCCGTGGCTCAGCAGCTATGACCTAGAGGACATCATTAGGAGGCTGTGCAAGCCCGGGACCACGTGGAAGAAGAACGACTATACTGGGGAAAAGACCAGCTTCTCGACTTCAGCCCATAGTCGCTATAGGAAAATGTGGTTCAGCTTCATATGTCCTAACATGATCCCGACTCGTCACTTGAGCGACGTGACCAGAAATAGGGCGATTCTGCTTTTTGCCATTGTCACGGGTCTACAGGTGGACATTGGAGTTCTGATTCATGAGTCTATTATAAAGGCAATCAAGAGTATCGTGGCTTCGGGGCTTCCACATCAATCGTTGATCACTCAGCTTTGTAAGAGGGCTGACATTCAGTGGGGGCCAGATGAGATAGCCTTGCCTCCCATGGCAATCATCGACCACCAGACGATCTCACGCTTCATTGTGTGGGATAGGGTAGAGTGGCATATCAGAGGCGAAGGCTACGGGCCACCTACAGCGTCGCCCCCTACTACAGAGCCAGAGCAGGGGCAGACTTCAGGCGTAGGCCCAGCTGGACAGGGGCTATTGACTGATATTATGGCGTCCCTCACACTGTTGCACCAGAAACAGGACGCCGAGGCGCAGAGACAGCGGAGGCACATTGCAGCAGTAGCTCAGAGACAGGAGATTGCTATGCAGTACCAGGCTGAGTTGGTGAACACCATACAGAGCACCTACACCGACTATTATGGTGAGAACGCTGAGTTCACGACATACCAGTTTCCAGAGCTGCCTGTTTTCCCACCCTACCCTCCTCCCCCCATCACCGCCTACCGAGGCTGACGAGGACGAGACTGCTGTTGAGTGAGCCACTTCAGGGAAGCCCTCTTGTATACCATTGCTTTATGTTTAGAAATGAGGGCATTATTCACCTCAAGTTTGGGGGTGTTTTAAGCTATTATCTATTTTATTTCTCTGCTGCCATGTTAGGATTGCATACTTTAGACTTTATTATATTTTATTTTAGTATTGTGGTGCAGTCATTTTGAACTGCGGGATTATGTTTGGATTTTTATTATTATGCCATGAACTGTTTTTGGTTTTCATTTTATTAGTTAATGCTTTAATTTTTATCGGCATGATTGTGGTTTATAGCCATCTTTTTGGGGCTTATACAGATTTGATGCTTGTGCCATGTGAATGGTCTTATTACCCTATTTTGAGATGCTATTTAGAAAGGGTATTATAGTTATTATTATTTTTTAATTGTGGTTGATGACGAGCATCAAGTATCTATGCATATCTCTTAGAGTCGTGTCAAGCATATATAGGCTAGGGGTTGTTCAATTGATAAGTTTAGACTGTTATTGATCCGTCCTTCTTAGCACGCACCGACCAACTGTTTTTAACTAGTTATTTTTCAAATTTAGTTGGCACATTTATTGCTTTGAGAATTTGTTCACTCTTATAAACTTTCATTTTTACAAGGTAATAAAAGACTTAGACGTTTATACAGTTTTGGATCTTGGATTCTAGCATGTTGACATATAAAAAAAATAATTGATGAATGAAATCAGAATAAAAATAGAAAAGAAGAGTTTATATCGAAAGTTTTGCGGTGGGTCGAGATGGAGCGTAAAACGCACTTGCCCATAAATGAAGGGTCGATATCGAGATGGAGCATAAAATGTACTCGCTTAATAATCTTTGTTTGTATGTTAAAATCTTAGTTGGCTTATGTTGATTACGTGGCCTTTACTGCTCGAGTTATTAGATTCATAGGGGTGTTCTACACCTAGTGCCCTAAAGTCGTCTGGCTTGGGAGTCACTGATCAAAAGCTCATTCATGGGTAGTTCTGAATAGCCTAAGGTAATTAAGTACTGTCCAAGTCTGATTTTACCGTCGTCATGCTAGAGTCTTTTGATCTTTTCCTGCATTTGCGTCTTATTCTTAATGATTGTTGAATGTTTAAGTTGCAGAGTTTGCTCATTGGTTTTAGCAATCGACTGTGCAAGCTTATTCGAGTTATGATTAGTTATAACGGTTGGTCTCCACACACACACATAGAATGGATTGAATACAGTCTTATGCTTGACATTGAATGACCCTTATTCATTTCTGTGTTTGCCCTATTCTCTAGGAATGACTATGATCGAGCTTTGAAGCCATGATACTACTATATTGTTTTAGTTTTCTTTCGCGTGTGTTTTATTTATTATTAGTGTTGTGTTAGTTAGTTTGCTCGAGGACAAGCAAAGACTTAAGTTTGGGGGTATTTGATGAGTGGGATTTACACCCGCGAATCGGATACTTTATGGCTTAAATAATAGCCTGAATTCGTAGTTTTTATGTTATTTTAAACAAATATAGTGTTATTGTGCTTAATTGATGTATTGCAGAGCGTTACAGTGCTTTTCCAGCTTAAAGGGGGCAAAACGGGCATTTTCCTCACACTCGCACCGCGGCGCCAACGCCAGGCTTAATGGCTGCGCCGCAGCGCCACCCCAATGAGCCTTGCTGACATCACCTTCACGCCGCAGTGCCTTTGAAGCTTATTAAGCTCATGCTGTAGCGCGAGCTCCGTGTCCCTGATTTTAATGTGGCGCCGCAGCGTCATCTAAAGCTTGGTGGCCCGCGTCGCGGCGCCACCTCCAGTTCCAAGATAACCAGGGCTTTAGTTTGACCTAGCGAAGGAAGGAAGGAGATATATAACAGAAGAGCCTCTTCATTTCATATACCAGACATTATACATCCCATAGATTAGCTTAGTTTTTAGTTTTTCTTTGTAATTTCTCTTTCTTTTCCTTAGTTGATGTCTGAACATATAGATTAGGTTTAGTTTAGGGAGAAGTTTGTGATTTCTTTGGAGCACAAGAACAACGAGCGACACGGATTGGAAAGCTTGATAGGAGCGGATTACTTAGTGACTGAAGGGCTTTAACAGAGTTCCTTCTTATCCATTTATTTCCTCTACTAGTGTAATCTATAAATGTTATCTTATTTGCTACTTGTATATGGTTTATTAAATATGACCTGATTATTGGCTCTAAGGTTATAATGGATCCCTTTGTTATTTAAATTGACTGTCTGTATCTCTTTGGTTGGCACCATATGATTTGGGTTAATATATTTGTGCTTTATGATTCTCGCTAAGATATTAGTGATGATTTTGGTAATCTGCATGATATTGACAGAAGAATTATAGATTTATACCTAAATATATTGGCATGTGATTGTGGGTTTAGACTGCATAAGTTGTGCGTAGAATAGACATATCTCTGTGCGCCACGTGCGACCTCAAGGAGAACTTATGCTTAAATCCTTGTTATGATTAATTCGCATAGACATATATAGGATTGCATCTAGCTTGGGTGTTCTTTTCTGTTATGTTCCCTTTAGGGTGGATCTAGAGAGGATATGTTTGTGCATACCTCGACAAAGGTGCATAGGCACCTATGTGTTTTTGGTCTACAAATTGTCGTGACCATTAAGACCAAAGAGAGAAGGGTAGCTAGTTTGATGAAACATAACACGCCAGGTGTTCGACAGAATGTCTGTGTGGGGTGAAGTTGTGACCTTAGCTTGTATTCCTTAGATTTCCATTCGTTATCCATTTACTTGCTTTGTTAATTAGTTTAATTAGATTAATCACACTTCCATTTACTGCTGTTCGAATAAGGCTTTAGCGATAAACAATTGGTACTTGGTAAATATTAGTCATAGTTCCTCGTGGGTACGACACACTTCTTATTACTGTATTACTTGTTAGACCGCGCATACTTGCGCGTGTTTAGTGATCGGTTTTTCGACCAACAACTGCTATGTTTGCACAACAAATAGTACAACAGTAGATAAAAAATTAGGGCAAATAATTTTCGAAGAAAAACAAAATCTAGCTCCCAATTTATATAACAAAAGAAATTACTCAGTAGAAAACTACTTACACACATATATTAACAGAATACAATATAAGAATCAATGAAAAACATCAAGAAGGAAATTATTATTAGTAGAATAGGGTTTTGATTGTGTAAAAGAATAAATTATACCTGAATAGGAGTAATACCAGAGAATGAAGAGGCAGAGCAACACAATCAGAGGAATGATATGAATCCACTTCTGCGACCATTACTTGGAGCTCGAATTTTCTCTCTTCAGCTCGATGTCGCCGCTTCCGGATGTCAAAAGATCACCGGCGACGTTGATTTTCTTCCTAGAAAAAGACGACGAGGGTTTCCCCTGCTGCATCAGGTAATGCTGTAACATATCAATCGCATGCTGGTCCTTGGAAATTAGATGCAAGCTTAGAGAAGTTCTGGTTCAATAGTCGAGCTTCTCTAGGTGCTATAGTTGACTGTGTGCTTCGTTGAACCGACTGTCGATCGGTGTTAAAGGTGTGCCCTTCGCTTGTCTTTGCCATGAATCTAGAAATTTTAGACTTACAGTAAATCTAGGCAAACCCTAGCTTTTGTTTTCTAGATGGAACGAAAAGAGGCTAAACAGAGAGATGAGAGACGAAGACACTCGGTGAGAAATGCGAAAGAGAGGGATTTAATTTTAAGTTTTCATTTAAACGCTTTTTTTAGCTCCGTGTTTTTCTTGATAGACAACGTTTTTAAAAAAAACGTTATCTAGTTAAAACTAAAAAAATACCCTTTTAAATAGATAACGTTTTTGCATATATATCTACAACGATTTTTTTAAAAACGTTGTAAAAAAAAATACCACAACATTTTTTATAAAAACGTTCTGGTTTAAGTGTTGTCTATTTAGTACTTTGTACTACTGTTTGCGTGCGGATCGACTGATCATGTGGTTAGGAACTGTCCAAAGAGGAATGTCGAGAAGGAAAGTGTCAACAAAGGACCCGGTGGTGGAACCTTGGCAATTCAAGGACCTGCACAGTCAGGAAGGCCAACGGCCTGTACATTCAACATGACGGTGCAAGATGCAGTGGCTACTCAGGAGGTGGCGACAGGTAACGATTTCGCTTAGAAATTTAATTACGCGAGAATTATGAGTCAGATATTTTTGTGAACTGTTTTCTTTTATAGATCCAAGTTACATGTTAGAATTTGAGACACAATTTAATATTGTGTTGATAAAAATGAATTGATGATACAACTTTAAAAGATTATAGAGAATAAGAAAGCTGTAATTCCGAGGACGGAGTCCTTTTAAGGAAGGGTGAATGTGATAACCCGAGATTTCGAATAATCAAAATTTTACGAATAATTTTTTTTTATTAATATTAATATTAATTATCAATATTGTGCTGTGTATCTGTGATACAAGTCTCGAGTATTAGTCAATTTGTGTATTGACTGAGAAATTAGAGTAGAGTTGTGCTTAACAACTTTAGAAACCCTAACCCTAATTTTTGAATAGGGATTTGATAGAAAATATAATTAAAATAATTATATTGATATGTATGTGTTTGTACTGTATAGAAATTATTGATCATTGATTGATCGTATAAGGTTTAAAACTAATAAACCCTAATAAGAGATTAAAAATCCTAATATCAGATTTTGAAACCCTAACGCGCAATTAGAAACCCTAATCGTATGCCGGGAAACCATAATTTTAAATTCACAAATTCTAAACCCTAATTAGGAAACCCTAATCCTAATTAACAAGCCTAAAGCGATTAGTATTTGTTAATATAATTAGAAACCCCTAATTATACTTTAGAAATATTAATTTCTATTTAAAACCCTAATTTTATTTTAAAAATCTAATTTTTTTCCTTTTAGAAACCCTAATTAAAAAATTCTAGAATTGAAAGTTATAAAACCTAAGGGTTAGAACCTTAGGATTAAACCCTAATGGTTTGGTAAATTCCATGTTTGCCAATAAAATTATAGAGCAATTGTCCAAAATACCCTTTTTACATTTTTAATGAGTTAACTTGTAAATTTGGCAAGACCTTTAGTTGGTGACCCAATTACTTGACTTTGTGACATTAAAATATCAGTAAATTAACCTCCCTTTGACAGCAACATCAGATCATTCATGCATCTAAGCAATATCTATAGAATTAGAGAGAGAAAGTTCTCATATTTTGCTTATTTTGATATAAAGCTCTCACCAACTCTCTCTCTCTCACCAAAAGATCTGAAAATGATAAGTATCTCAGTCCTAATTACAGCCCTTAGATCACCTAATATTAGTTAGGAAGATCAAGATAAAGATTGAAACTAGAAAGGAATAACCCTAAAACCTATTTTGATTTTACATGCTTAGAAAAAAAAATTATGTTTAAGTGTTTAATCTTGTGTTATTGGATGTTTTTAGATGGTCTATGTTGATCCATCATGGATCCATAGCATCAAAATGCTTTAAAAAGATGATTTTACAAAACTGTTCTTGAGCTTGGAAAGTGGTCTGACAACCGAATGTCAGTGGCCACATATCGTTACTCGTTTATGATTCTTGTTGTTTTAAAGTTGTAATCTATACTCTGTTATGTAGTCTTTGATCTGGGTCAGGAATCATAGTAATTGGATGTTTAGATTTGAAGTTATTCTTGGTCAAAACCCGTTGACCGGGCATGACCAGATGAATTTTGGGTAACCCAGAATTCAAATTCCAGTGCCTGACAATACTTTGAAAGGCTTTGATCTGTTGTATGTTAATCTGATTACTGATGTTATGATAACCAATTTGTAGTCTTATGTATGGACTTGAGATTTATACCTTTAGATCTCTTAAATAACAAACATGTGAGACATAGTGGACGGTCAAACTGGTCCTGTCGATCATGGATACCATTTCTGGAAAACCCAAAAACTAGTTGAACAATGATTCTGACAGGGTTTAACTGAGATTAATCTGGCAAATTTGTTGTTTTTTAACCAAACTATTGTTGTAGTATTGTTCCTTGATGCAAGGAGTATAGATTTGAACCATGAGACCACTTGAATAATGACCAGAACATAGATTAAAGTGAGCTTGAAAGTGTCAACTCGAAATTGTCTGGGTTTTTAGGTTGCCCAGTAAACCCAGATTTGTTCTGACAGTAACTTTAGTAGCTTAGATCTAATTGTTTGCTTGATGTATGATAATGATGCTAGTTGGATATTGTAGAGTTACATTTCCACTATACGATCAGTGTCTAAATTAGCCCATATCATGTTTGGATTGAGAATCATAAGTGGTCAAACGAGTAAGCTTGAACTCGGACTTGTCAGTGTTCTTGAGCTCAAGAACACTTAAGACAACAGATAAGTGTCGCTAAAGGCCTATAGCGACGGTTTTCAATATATTTATTTTCTGATTTACGGAAAATATTTAAAAAATAGAAATAAATTCTAAAAATTATTAATAATGGTTTTAAAAATTATTTTAAATTATGAAAAATAATTTCTGACAATTTGGAATATTTTTCATTAATAATTATAATTATTTGAATAAAAATGATATTTAATTTATTTAATTAGTGTATTAAATAAATTAGAAAAAAATAATTTAATATTATGAAAAATTATTTTAAATAAGAATAATGTATTTAAAAATATTTTGAGTTATGAAATGTAACTTTTAATATTTTCGAGTAATTTTCATTAATAATTTAATATTAATGATATTAGATTTATTTAAATATTATATTAAATAAATGAGTTAAAAATGATTTTAATATTATAAAAATCATTTTAGACAAGAATAAAGAGTTTAAAAATATTTTGAATTATAAAATATAATTTTTAATATTTTTAGAGAATTTTCATTAATAAATTATTATTAATGATCGTAGATTTATGTAATTATTATATTAAATAAATGAATTAAAAATGATTTTATTGATTTAAAAATAATTTAAAAATGAGAAAAATGATTTAAAAATATTTTAAGTTATAATAAATAACTTTTAATATTTTGATAGTAATTTAATTAATATTTAAATATTAATGGTAATGATTTAAAAATAATTTTTATTATTTTAAAAATTATTTAAGTAGAATATTGATGTGATAACACGAGATTTCGAATAATCAAAATTTTACGAATAATTTTTTTTTTTAAATTTATTTTGATTATTAATTTTGTGACAAGTATCTGTGATACGAGTCTTGAGAAAGTCAATTTGTATATTGACTAATGAATTTTAGAGTAGAGTTGTGCTTAATAGCTTTAGAAATCCTAACCCTAAGTTCAGATATGGATTCGATAGAAAATATAAATAAAATAATTATATTAATGAGTATATGTTTGTATCGAAGAGATTTATTGATCAACGATTGATCGGATAAGGTTTAAAATTAATAAACCCTAATAAGAGATTAGAAATCCTAATCTCAGATTTAGAAAATTAATTGTACAGTTGAAAATCCTAATTGTACGCCGGAAAACCCTAATTTTGAATCCGAAAATCCTAAAACCCTAATTAGGAAACTCTAATCCTAATTGGGAAGCCTAATGTTTGTATTAAACTTTAATATGATTAGAAAACCCTAATTATATTTTAGTTATTTTAATTTCTAATTTACAAACCTAATTATAATTTGGAAATTTTATTTTTCTATTAAAAACCCTAATTCGTGGGTTATAAACCCTAATGACCATTTTTGACCCTAATTGCTAAATTAAGCAATTTTAATTAGCAATATTAATCCTAATTAGCAAGATTAAATTTTATGATTAGGAAATATTAATATAATTATTGAATCCTAGTTATAATTTTGGAATATTAATTTTTTATTTTGAAAATCGAAATTCGAAGATTTTAGAAATTAATTGTAAACCTAAAGGGTTCAAACCCTAAACCCTAACCCAAACCCTAAACACTAAGGGTTTGTGCATTTGTCAAGATTGCCATTAAAATCAAGTTGCTAAAGACCAAAATGCCATTTTTAGATATTTTAGTAAGTAACTTGTAAAATTTGACAATACCTTTAGTTGTTCACCTAACCATTTGACTTGGTGACTCTAAAATCTCAGAAATCAGCCTTATTTTGACACATATGCTAGCCATTCATTGTATCTAAATGATATATATAGATTAAAGAGAGAGAAAATTCATATATTTGCACATTTTTGCATACAAGCTCTCACCAACTCTCTCTCTCTCTCTCTCTCTCTCCTAAACCAATGAAATACATTAGTATATCAGTCTTAGAAATAGCCCTAGATCAAACAATAACAGATTGGAGAACATAGATCAAAGATTTGAAGAAAGAAGGTATAAACCCTAGCTAGTTTTGATCTTGTATGCTTAGATAATTTTCGTGTTTAAGTGGTTAGAATCTTGCTAATGGATGTTTTATGAAAATCTATGATGATCTATCATGAATCCATAGCATCAAAGTGCCTTAAAAATGATGTTTTTCAAAATCTATTCTTGAGCAAATTTTGTGGTCTGATAAGAAATGTCAGTGACCACAGATCATTGTTCGTTTACTATTTTTGTTGTTTTAAAGTTGCTATGTGTAGCTTGTAATGTTGTCTTTAAGCTGCAAAAGAAAGCAGAGTCATTAGAGGTTTGGATTCGAAGATAGATTCGGTCAAAACCAGTTGACCGGGCATGACCAAGTATATTCTGGGTAACCCAGAAAGTTTTTTTTTGCGTCTAACAATTTTTGTGAGGTCTAGATCTGACATGTTTTAGGTTGTTTGATGTTGTGTTTGTAACCATGTTGAAGCTTGTTATATGTTCTTTCATTCCATGTCTTTAGATCATGTAAATGAACACCTAGTAAATCGTGGCAGGTGGTCAAAGTAGACCACTCGGTCTGTTTTTGACGTTTCTGGAAAACCCAGAAACAGTTAGAACGAGCGTTCTGACATAGTTTGACCGTCTGATTCGTGGTGATCTTGTTGATGGTAAACTGATTTATTAATTGATTAATGTGCCTTGACATAAGGAGTACGCATGGGAGCCATTAGATTATACGAACCATGACCAGAATATTATAAGAATCGAGTCTCAAAATGGCATGTTGTGACTGTCTGGGTTTCTGGGTTACCCAGAAAATCCAGCAGTGCTCTGACAACGACTTTGGGAGATCTGATCTCCTTTGTAAGACCCCGAATTTTATGAAATAAAAGTATTCAATTTTTCTTATAATTACTATTCAGTAAATGGTTAAATTGATAAAAGTTTAAAGTTAAGGGTGAGATATGAAATTTTTTTCAAAATAAACAAGTGGTTATAAAATATTCACTGTTGTCGGAGAATATTCGTTTGGTCGTGGAATATTCATTCTGTCGGGGAATATTCGTACGACGGCGCAGCCATTTGTGGGCCCCATAACAGAATAACTGTCGGATGAAGATAATGACAAAAATTGAGTTTTTATAATTAACGGCGTAGTTGTAACCGTTAACACTGTTGGAATACCCGGTGGTTAAAATACAGTAATACGCGTTATTGCACAGTAGCACATTGTATTGCACAGTATTTTTAAAATTATTGATTCTTACGTGAGAAGGCACTACTCAATAATTGTTACAATAATTACTGTTCAATATTTTATTTTATTGATTCAATAATTGTTGCGTTGATATTTTATATTATTGTTATTTCAATAATTGTTGCTGCACAGTATTTCTCATTATCAGATCAATAATTCATATTATTTGAATAATATTATTAGATAACATTATTGGCAATGTCTAGAAAGTTCTGTCTAAGGAGAGGTTTGGTCATCTAATTACGCGCCAGTAAGGAGAAATTCTTATTGGAAAGACCCCTCTTTCTTGGGAACGACCTGGTTGTCATAAATGTGATTCTGTAATATTATTTGTGAATAATTAATTGTTGATTCATATGATAAGAAAATATTTATTTTATGTGGATATAAATGAGGGATATATTTTTGTGGTTAAAAATGAAGGAGTTAATGTTGAGGTGTTTTATCTATATTTTTGTCGGAACGGAGGTATTGAAAATCAAATTAGGATTTTTGAGATATTTTCCGAGGGTTATAATTTTTAATCCGACCGTTGGATCGTGGTAATATTTGGATATGTTATACATATATAAGTTGAGTATATGTCCACAAATTTTGAACCGTTAAAAATGAACGTATGATTTGTTATGAATTTTACGAGATGACTAGTTCAAAAATTGTTGAATTTTCGGAGTTAATCATTTTGGTAGAAAATTCTAGAATTGGTGGACCCCACTTTTGGTTGGTAAAGAAATGTGCTGAGATTTTTATTCAAATGTGGTGGGTGGGAATAGTAACAGGTAAAGCCATCAAGTTGCAGGTTAAGTCTGCTTCGGCGTGCTAACATTTTCATATAAATAGAGTGCTAAGTTAGAATTGAAAATCACACCAGAAACATAAGTTTTCTCTCTTTCTCTCTCTATATTATGAAGCATATTTTGTGAGTTTTTAGATACTTTGAGAGTTGCTATTCGGTGCAAAGTTCCTTCGGCTTTACATTCCGGTCAGAAATACTGCTCTTTTGAGGTAAGAGATAGTAAGGGATTTTAAGGGTTATTATGTTTTTCAGTTCGTAATTCTTCTGACCTTCAGAAAATTCTCAAAAAATTTGAAATGATATTTTGATGAGTTTTATTGATTGTGTCCAAAAATGGTGATTTTTGGATGTATAGATTAAGAGTTATGAATTTTACGGGAAAAGACTATTTTAAAAGTAACCGCTTATAACTACTTGTGGTTAACTCAAAAATTAATAAAATTTTTATTGGAAGTATATCTATATAATATCAGTATCTTCTGTGAATTTCGGATTTTTTGGATAAAAGTACAATTTATGATAAATGTCTAAATATTCGGCTGTTTTGGCCATATGAAAAATAGTAAATGACTTTTAAAAATTCTGAGAAAAATATATGTTCAATATAGGACTATATTCTGCAAAATCCCAGAAAAGAAATATGTTTGGGACTGATTTGGTATTTTTTATGAAAATAGTCTAGTTATGAGTAAATGAATTAAATATGTTATATGAAGTAAGAAAATTAGAAAATATGATTCTATGGCTTGAGAATAATATATGAGTTATATGCAGATTTTTGATGAGGGTTTTGGTTATTGGTGATGAAATCTTAAGAGTTAACATTTTATGATGATTAAATACATTATTTAGTAAAGTGTAAACAATTAAAATAAATTATTTATAAGCTTAATATTTTAATTGTTTATAAGCTTAAGAAATATTATTTCAGTATCATCATACCGAAATATTGATATGAATTTTATTGTGAAATTTTTATCTTTTTGTGTCGAGTTTACTATTCATGAGTTACTATTCACGAGTTACTATTCACAAGTTACTATTCACGGGTACTATTTATGACAAAAAATTGGTTTCTTTTTCTGACCAAATTATCGTTAATTTATGATTGTTGCTCTTGAAAATAAATGCAGTTGTTGATAATATTGTTTTTTCATCATATATAACATTTTTATAACCCTGATGTTGAATTTCTCTTTTACTTGAGTGTAAAGATGAACAGTTATTGAATATCTTTGGCCTATAGTGCAAAGATGAATTGTTATTGAATATCTTTAGCTTAAGTGCAAAGGTGAATTGATTAACATGGTTATAATTATTGTTTATATAAATTCTGAAATGATTATATATTTCTTTGAGATATGAATATATTTGGTATGTAGTGCAAATATGAACTGTTGAGGAATATATTTGGCATGTAGTGCAAATATGAATTATTGATGAATATCTTTGGCCCGTAGTACAAAGATGACCTGTTGTTGAATATCTTTGGCCAGTAGTGCAAAGATGAACTGTTGACGAATATCTTTGGCCGTAGTGTAAAGATGAAGTTATTAGTATGATTATGAACAGGAACTGTGATTTGGTATAACTATGATCTTTGATGTTTCAGGTAAAGATAGGTGATGAAAATTATCTTTGTCCTGGATGAGAAAAGAAATTTAGAACTACAATTACGATTATGAGTTATTCAAGTAATTGTGGACATGAATTGTTGATTGATGTTACAGGGATAAAACATTGTTGGGGGACTTTTAACATGGACATTTATTGAATATCTTTGGCCGTAGTGCAAAGATGAACAGTTATTGAATATCTTTGGCCTATAGTGCAAAGATGAACTGTTGATGAATATCTTTGGCCGTAGTGCAAAGATGAACAGTTATTGAATATCTTTGGCCTATAGTGCAAAGATGAATTGTTATTGAATATCTTTAGCTTAAGTGCAAAGGTGAATTGATTAACATGGTTATAATTATTGTTTATATAAATTCTGAAATGATCATCTATTTCTTTGAGATATGAATATATTTGACCTGTAGTGCAAATATGAACTGTTGAGGAATATCTTTGGCCTGTAGTGCAAAGATGAATTGTTGATGAATATCTTTGGCCCGTAGTGCAAAGATGACATGTTGTTGAATATCTTTGGCTAGTAGTGCAAAGATGAACTGTTGATGAATATCTTTGGTCGTAGTGCAAAGATGAAGTTATTAGTATGTTTATGAACAAGAACTGTGATTTGGTATAACCATGATCTTTGATGTTTCAGGTAAAGACATGTGATGAAAATTATCTTTGTTCTGGATGAGAAAAGAAATTTAGAACTACAATTACGATTATGAGTTATACACGTAATTGTGGACAGGAATTGTTGATTGATGTTACAGGGATAAAACATTGTTGGTGGACTTTTAACATGGAGAAGATAATAGACTTTATGGTCTATTTGACTCTTCTAATGGATTGCTCGTTCCGCTGCAACTATGGTTGAAAAGTTTTATCATCTACCATATGTTCTAAATCTCTGATTTATTACTGATGAAGGCTATTGATAATTTAATTATCTTTAGTCATGATATTCTTTACTGAGCTAGTTGTGCTCACCCTTTTGCTTCACAATTCCTTTCAGGTAATAAGAGTGTAGCTGGGTCGAGCGGGGGTAACAATAGAATAGAACGGTGGTCTCTAGCTGTGGAGTTCTCCCTAAGCAGTATAGAAAAGTTTATTTAGTAGTTATATTTGGTGAATCCAATAGGGTAAGGCGTACCCAACGTTGGAAGGGTGTTTTGCCACTATCATACAAGATGTCTAATGACATACAACTTTGTATCATCATAAGACAAGGATGTGCTCATCCACTTGCTGAGTATATCTACGAGCACTACCTATATAATCTTGGTGTTTGTTTGAAGTATAATTCTCAATTAGAAACAGTGGAGATAATGATATGTCAAGAGAAGACTCACCATTGGGAAGAATATGATAGTAAACTTCTCATTTTTCTTTGGGGTCTATTGGATCAACCAAGGATAATTCTGTGGTCATATGATATCTATCATAACCTAGACGCATGGCCTCCCATGTACGAAGGTTTCCTTGAGCACTTCCCAAAGATTCTAATTTCTAAAACAGTCTTTGACTATACCTTTATGTAAGGTGCCACTGTAAGGTGCTGTCCACGGTTGGGACGTGTATCACATTTGGTATATATTTGTATCCAAACTCACAGCATATGTGTTGTTGTATTTAATACGACAATTGTTGTAATAAAGTTGTAGTTGTTTTCTGTACCATGTATTTGGCGACTCAGAATGGGTTGGATGGAATGGGCCTATTTTGGGGTCGTTACATTTTGGTATCAGAGCTATAAGTAAAGAGTCCCAAGCCTCTCGCTGGTGACTTCCTGTTGATGGGGGATGCACCGAAGCCAGACTCTCCGTAGGGGACGCCGTTCTGCGGTGGCAAACTGATAGGTATCAATGTAAGGTGCTGACATAGGTTGGTGTCCAGAGTTATATTTTGGTATCAGAGCTTAGGGATATGATATCTGGCGGAGATCGAGGAATAGAACTAGGAGGGGAGAGATGAATAAGTCATTCACTAGTGTGTCCTACCTAAGCTTATTTGTTGGTCAGTCATAATATCGGGATATTATGTGATATGTTAATTTGTTCAATTAACCCTTGTTTTGAAGCTATATTCTAGAATGATATCTGAAATACAGGATATGAGCAATGGAGAAATTATGATAACAGGGAAGATGGAATTTGAAATGAAAGGAAGGTATTCTCAACTCTTTAAAATACCAGGTACGTAAATTTCGGGGACGGAATTTCATAAGGAGGGGAGATTGTAAGACCCCGAATTTTATGAAATAAAAGTATTCAAATTTTCTTATAATTACTATTCAGTAAATGGTTAAATTGATAAAAGTTTAAAGTTAAGGGTGAGATATAAAATTTTTTTCAAAATAAACAAGTGGTTATAAAATATTCATTGTTGTCGGGGAATATTCGTTTGGTTGTGGAATATTCATTCTGTCGGAGAATATTCGTACGACGGCGCAGCCATTTGTGGGCCCCATAACAAAATAACTGTCGGATGAAGATAACGACAAAAATTGAGTTTTTATAATTAACAGCGTAGTTATTACCGTTAACACTGTTGGAATACCCGGTGGTTAAAATACAGTAATACGCGTTATTGCACAGTAGCACACGGTATTGCACAGTATTTTTGAAATTATTGATTCTTACGTGAGAAGGCACTACTCAATAATTGTTGCAATAATTACTGTTCAATATTTTATTTTATTGATTCAATAATTGCTGTGTTGATATTTTATATTATTGTTATTTCAATAATTGTTGCTGCACAGTATTTCCCATTATCAGATCAATAATTCATATTATTTGAATAATATTATTAGATAACATTATTGGCAATGTCTAAAAAGTTCTGTCTAAGGAGAAGTTTGATCATCTAATTGCGCGCCAGTAAGGAGAAATTCTTATTGGAAAGCCCCCTCTTTCCTGGGAACGGCCTGGTTGTCATAAATTTGATTCTATAATATTATTTGTGAATAATTAATTATTGATTCATATGATAAGAAAATATTTATTTTATGTGGATATAAATGAGGGATATATTTTTGTGGTTAAAAATGAAGGAGTTAATGTTGAGGTGTTTTATCTGTATTTTTGTCGGAACGGAGGTATTGAAAATCAAATTAGGGTTTTTGAGATATTTTGCGAGGGTTATAATTTTTAATCTGACCGTTGGATCGTGGTAATATTTGGATATGTTATACATATATAAGTTGAGTATATGTCCACAAATTTTGAACCGTTAAAAATGAACGTATGATTTGGTATGAATTTTACGAGATGACTGGTTCAGAAATTGTTGAATTTTCGGAGTTAATCATTTTGGTGGAAAATTCTAGAATTGGTGGACCCCACTCTTGGTTGGTGAAGAAATGTGCTGAGATTTTTATTCAAATGTGGTGGGTGGGAATAGTAGCAGGTAAAACCATCAAGTTGCAGGTTAAGTCTGCTTCGGCGTGCTAACATTTTCCTATAAATAGAGGGCTAAGTTATAATTGAAAATCACACCAGAAACATAAGTTTTTTCTCTTTCTCTCTCTATATTATGAAGCATATTTTGTGAGTTTTTAGATACTTTGAGAGTTGCTATTCAGTGCAAGGTTCCTTCAGCTTTACATTCCGGTCAGAAATACTACTCTTTTGAGGTAAGGGATAGTAAGAGATTTTAAGGGTTATTATGTTTTTCAGTTCGTAATTCTTCTGACCTTCAAAAAATTCTAGAAAAATTTGAAAAGATATTTTGATGAGTTTTATTGATTGTATCCAAAAATGGTGATTTTTGGATGTATAGATTAAGAGTTATGAATTTTACGGGAAAAAACTATTTTAAAAATAACCGCTTATAACTCCTTGTGGTTAACTCCAAAATTGATGAAATTTTTATTGGAAGTATATCTATATAATATCAGTATCTTATGTGAATTTTGAAATTTTTGGATAAAAGTACAATTTATGATAAATGTCTAAATATTCGGCTGTTTTGGCCATATGAAAAATAGTAAATAACTTTTAAAAATTCTAAGAAAAATATATGTTCAATATAGGACTATATTCTGCAAAATTCCAGAAAAGAAATATGTTTGGGACTGATTTGGTATTTTTCATGAAAATGGTCTAGTTATGAGTAAATGAATTAAATATGTTATGTGAAGTAAGAAAATTAGAAAATATGATTTTATGGCTTGAGAATCATATATGAGTTATATGAAGATTTTTGATGAGAGTTTTGGTTATTGGTGATGAAATCGTAAGAGTTGGCATTTTATGATGATTAAATACATTATTTAGTAAAGTGTAAACAATTAAAATAAATTGTTTATTCATGAGTTACTATTCACGAGTTACTATTCATGAGTTACTATTCACGAGTTACTATTCACGGGTACTATTCATGACAAAAAATTGGTTTCTTTTTCTGACCAAATTATCGTTGATTTATGATTGTTGCTCTTGAAAATAAATGCAGTTGTTGATAATATTGTTTTTATCATCATATATAACATTTTTATAATCCTGATGTTGAATTTCTCTTTTACTTGAGTGTAAAGATGAACAGTTATTGAATATCTTTGGCCTATAGTGCAAAGATGAACTGTTGATGAATATCTTTGGCCGTAGTGCAAAGATGAACAGTTATTGAATATCTTTGGCCTATAGTGCAAAGATGAATTGTTATTGAATATCTTTAGCTTAAGTGCAAAGGTGAATTGATTAACATGGTTATAATTATTGTTTATATAAATTCTGAAATGATTGTCTATTTCTTTGAGATATGAATATATTTGGCCTGTAGTGCAAATATGAACTGTTGAGGAATATCTTTGGCCTGTAGTGCAAAGATGAATTGTTGATGAATATCTTTGGCCCGTAGTGCAAAGATGACATGTTGTTGAATATCTTTGGCTAGTAGTGCAAAGATGAACTGTTGATGAATATCTTTGGTCGTAGTGCAAAGATGAAGTTATTAGTATGTTTATGAACAGGAACTGTGATTTGGTATAACCATGATCTTTGATGTTTCAGGTAAAGACATGTGATGAAAATTATCTTTGTTCTGGATGAGAAAAGAAATTTAGAACTACAATTACGATTATGAGTTATACACGTAATTGTGGACAGGAATTGTTGATTGATGTTACAGGGATAAAACATTGTTGGTGGACTTTTAACATGGAGAAGATAATAGACTTTATGGTCTATTTGTCTCTTCTAATGGATTGCTCGTTCCGCTGCAACTATGGTTGAAAAGTTTTATCATCTACCATATGTTCTAAATCTCTGATTTATTACTGATGAAGGCTATTGATAATTTAATTATCTTTAGTCATGATATTCTTTACTGAGCTAGTTGTGCTCACCCTTTTGCTTCACAATTCCTTTCAGGTAATAAGAGTGTAGCTGGGTCGAGCGGGGGTAACAATAGAATAGAACGGTGGTCTCTAGCTGTGGAGTTCTCCCTAAGCAGTATAGAAAAGTTTATTTAGTAGTTATATTTGGTGAATCCAATAGGGTAAGGCGTACCCAACGTTGGAAGGGTGTTTTGCCACTATCATACAAGATGTCTAATGACATACAACTTTGTATCATCATAAGACAAGGATGTGCTCATCCACTTGCTGAGTATATCTACGAGCACTACCTATATAATCTTGGTGTTTGTTTGAAGTATAATTCTCAATTAGAAACAGTGGAGATAATGATATGTCAAGAGAAGACTCACCATTGGGAAGAATATGATAGTAAACTTCTCGTTTTTCTTTGGGGTCTATTGGATCAACCAAGGATAATTCTGTAGCCATATGATATCTATCATAACCTAGACGCATGGCCTCCCATGTACGAAGGTTTCCTTGAGCACTTCCCAAAGATTCTAATTTCTAAAACAGTCTTTGACTATACCTTTATCTAAGGTGCCACTGTGCGGTGCTGTCCACGGTTGGGACATATGTCACATTTGGTATATATTTGTATCCAGACTCACAGCATATGCGCTGTTGTATTTAATACGACAATTGTTGTAATAAAGTTGTAGTTATTTTCTATACCATGTATTTGGCGACTCAGAATGGGTTGGATGGAATGGACCTATTTTGGGGTCGTTACATCCTTGTTGTTTTGTTGTATGTCTGCTATTGTTGATGTTAATTGTAGTATTACATAAACTCTACAATTTCGACTTTCAAGGAAGTCCATAAACGTATTACACAAAGAATCACAGTTGGTCAGACCATGACCCATGTCAAGTCGGCTGTCAGTGTTCTTGAGCTCAAGAACACCAACAGCGACGCTTTTTGTCGCTAAAGCCCTTTAGCGACGGTTTATTTAATTTTTGAATTTCTTAATATTTCGAAAATTATTTAAAAATAGAAATAAATTCTAAAAATTACTAAAAATGGTTTTAAAAATTATTTTAAATTCTAAAAAATTACTTTTATTTATTTTGGACATTTTTCTTTAATAATTATAATTATTTGAATAAAAATGTTATTTAATTTATTTAATTAGTGTGTTAAATAAATTAGAGAAAAATGATTTATTATTATGAAAAATTATTTTAAATAAGAATAATTTATTTAAAAATATTTTGAATTATAAAATATAATTTTCAATATTTTTTGAGAATTCTCATTAATAAATTAATATTAATTATGTTAAATTTATTTAATTATTATATTAAATATAGGAATTAAAAATAATTTTATTGATTTAAAAATGGGATAAATGTTTTAAAAATATTAAGTTATAATTAATGACTTTTAATATTTTGATAATAATTTCATTAATATTTAAATATTAATGGTGATGATTTAAAAATAATTTTAATTACTTTAAAAATCATTTAAGTAGAATATTGATGATTTAAAAATATTTCAAGTTATTAACAATAACTTTAATATTTTGACAAGTATAAAATTAATATTTTTATATTATTAAATATTAAAGATAATAAGATTATTTGATAATTAAATCATTTAAAAATAATTTAAGTGTTTGAAAAATTATTATAAATTATAATAATTGTTTATAAACTATTAAAAGCTTCTGAAAAATATTATAAATGATATTTAACTTATCTAAAATAATATTGAATCTTAGAGACCAAGTTTAATTGACAATCAATGTGTTAATTGTCGGATAGGGTGACCAGAACATCGAGAATGGACCGAAGTCCAACCAGACCGAAATAGTTATACTTGATAAGTGTTTATATAGGTTATAAACACTGATATGGTTATGTGGTAATGTGCCTAGGAGAAGTTTGACTGTAGAATACAGTGTTACGTGTTAAAAATGATTGTGCTAATTGTGAGACCGACATTGTTGATTATAGGTCTTACGAATGCAGTTAATTATATTATGTAGCTGTAATCAACGCGAAAGGAAAGTTTCCTAACTCAACCTTGAGTTATATTCATTCAATTATTATAATGGTTAATTATTGTTAATTATACCATGCCCAGGGAATTTATTGTTGATTATTCGCAGTTAGTGCATATTTAATAATTCAAATTGAATTACTGATTCGAAGAATATACTATTATAGAATAACTGTTGTTGGATATTCATATTTGTAGAAGATAGAATTGACAGTACAGATAATTCCTATTTATTGTCAAATTATGTTGAGAAATGTCTTAGCTAATTATTCTGGCTAGATGAACATTTGTTAGAACTTGATAAATTCGAGAAGAGAATTCAATTGTTATTGATAGATCGATGCCAATTATTTCGGCTAGATCGATAAGTAAATAGAATTTGAAATCACAGTATTTCGTTGTTAAATCAAAATCTTGATTTTGAGATTGAGAAGAACAACCTTTTATATAAAGGGAACAAAATTTTTAAGTCATAATTCGACCATTGCGCGCGACCTAAGTATTATGCATAATATAGGGTACAAGGAGTTGGCCGGCTCTAAGTACTTGTAGAGGGGTATGATTTAATCTTTATGGTTATCTGATACACCTGCGTATGTATCAAAGTAAATCTTTGATAGATACCCGAGAAAGTAGAAGTTCTAGATCCAATGGATCGCTCAGCATAAATCTGGGAAACATTCCACCTTGTTATTGCGTAGAATTGATTCTTGATTATTCAATAGAATATCGTAGAAACTTTGAAAGCGTTGTACTATTTCATTATCAAATTATTGCGTTGCCTAGAATAAGAGAAAACTTGTTATTGATTAATGATTTGTTCAGCCATTTCAAAGTTCACCGAACTTTGATTTCATTCTATCAAAATAGATAGTCTGTTCTTGTTAATTCGTATACATTTATTGTATGTTTTAACTTGCGGGGCAAACTTGTCGCTCACCCTTGCTATAAATAAAACATTTCAGCTAGGAACGAAGAGGCTAGCGGGTCAAAGAAGAACAAAGGCAAAGGCAAGATACTGGAGTAGTTATAATGAACATTATTATTATTATGTTGTATTGTAAACCCTTTTTATTTATCTAAGGGGTATATTTGTAAATTTAAGGTTAGCAAACCTGGGACTTATGTATTAACAACTTATGTTAATGACTTATGTATTCCTATTTATATATGAATGGGTAGTTAAATGGTATTATATTATGGATCGTGAACACCAAACTCGGGGGTCAGGTAACCTGAATTTGGGGGTATCACAGGTTGGTATCAGAGCTATAGTGACCAAGGTGTCACAAGTTGGTAGAAGAGCTATAGGTTATAAACCTTAAGTGGGGTGGGGGGAAACCCTAGGATTATAACCATACGCGAGATAGAGAAAACTCATTTAGAGTTCTAAGTGAGAGATTGCCGAAGTACATCAATAGTGAGATATGTGGACACATAATGTGAGAATTTTGTACTGGTGAAGTACTAATCAAGTTATTTAAACTGATTATAGGATGTCTGGAGAAGATCAAAAGACTGCAGAGATGCTAGCGACTGTTGCACCGGTGCCAGAAGCCGAGGTACCAGCGCAAAGCGAATCAGTGGAGAAGGTGGGAGAAGGTAAACCAATGGTCAATCTGGGGAGAGATCATGATGATTATCCTGAGATGTATCTGAGTGGAGATGAGGAGGCAGAGTCTGAGCCAGCTAAGGTCGAGTTAAAGAATAAGGTCAAAGATAGAGAATAAGATCACGAATCTGCAGAGGTTCAAGAACTCCGGAGCAAAGTGTTTCTCTTGGAGGAACTGTGGAAGAAGGAGCGAGCGTTACGCAAAATGACTGAAGAAAAGAATGAGCTCAAGGCGCAGGTGGACAGAATGAAGGCTGAAGGTGGCGGATCATCTGAAAGAACCAGCAAGAAGGACAAAAAGAAGAGGAAGAGGGACAACGACAGTCCTAATTATGAAAAGTCAAACCCAAGGAATAAGCAAGCATGCAACAAGTGTGGGAAGACTCACGCGGAAGAATGCATGATGTGGAAGAACGTGTGCTTTAACTGCAAGCAGGAAGGACATATTTCTCTGCATTGTCCTAAGCCGAATTTGAGGAAGTGTTTTTCATGTGGGCAGACAGGTCACGGATTCAACAAGTGTCCCATCAAGAAGAAGACTGATGAAGAGGGTGGTTGATAGATAACTTAGATATATGCAATAGTATCTTTTGGGTAGAAGTCTATGATATAAGTGTTGTAATATCGAGAACGATGTTAAGCATTTGTAAATATATATATATATATATATATATATATATATATATATATATATATATATATATATATATATATATATGTTTGCATGAATGAAATCCTTATTTTCTATATGAATATAAGATTAAGATTAATTTGTGTGTTCTTAAAACTCATACTTATGGTAAGTTAATGACTCATAATTATATGAAATATTTTGAACCCCTCAGCGAATGGACGCCAAAGGTCTGACTAGGATAAGTTCATACACTCATATAATTGTGGCAAGTTCCTGAACTCATAAGTGTGCTAAGTTTGACGAATTGGTAATAACTATGTGTAAATGGAGGATAGTAACTTTTTGTGTAAAGTTGTGTTGTTAATCCTGTTATGATTTAAAAAAAGGAATAGTAATATATGGTAAGTACTATGTGCTATTTGAATAAATATGCAATTATATGAGAATTATGTGTTGAATTCTTATTGTGTTAAGAATTTGTGTAGAGAAAGAGAATTAATATAAGATTTTTATTTAAATCAAATCATGCCGCCTAGACGACAGAATCGAAACCAACGAGAAGAGCAGTCAGTAAATAATGAAGGAGGTCAAGCTGACCTGATGCAAAATTTTGCGGATATAATAGCCCAAGCTATGGAGAATAGAGCTCCAGCTGCAAGAGGGAGAGGGAGGAATCAGCCAGCCGACAGATTGGCTAACTTTAAAGACTTTAAAGTGGTAGGACTGCCTGAATTCAAAGGAACCACGAATCCGATTGAAGCCCAAACTTGGGTGAAGGAGATGGAGAAAGCATTCGTCATTGCGCGAGTGACAGAAGAGCAAAAGACGGCTTTTGCAACTTTTTTTGATGAAGGGAGAAGCCAATTACTGGTGGGAGACTAATCAGGCCAGAGCTGGTACAGAGGTGGTGTTGTGGACAAGATTCAAGGAGTTGTTCTTTAAGAACTACTTCTCACCGAGTATGCAATCCAGGATGGAAGTCAAATTCTTAGAACTTAAGTAGGAGAACATGTCGGTATCTGAATACGCTGCCAAATTCAATGAGTTGGCAACATTTGCACCTCATCAGGTGGACACAGAAGCGAGAAAAGCGAGAAGATTCGAGAATGGGCTGAAGCCAGGGATATTCAACAAGGTAGCAATATTGCAGATCAATATGTTCGCGGCTTTGATGGAGAAGGCGTTAATTGCTGAAGGAGGGAGCGAAGCTGCGTCTCGATTCCATCAGGAGAAGAAGAAGAAGACCAATGACGGAGGAAGCAATGGTGGTAGTAACCCGAACAAGAGAAAGTGGAGCGAGAATACCCAATCGGGTAATAAGACAGAGGATGGTAGGAAAGGAAGGGGGCCATGTTCGAATTGTGGAAAGAATCATGCAGGTGTTTGTCTAAAGAAGAAGGGAGTTTGTTATAACTATGGACAAGAGGGGCACATGTCACCCAATTGTCCCAGTTCGAAGGAGATACAAGGTTGTTATGCATGTGGATCAACTGAACATATGGTTCGGAACTGTCCGAAGAAGAATGAGGAGAAGAAAAGTGCCAACAAGGGACCCGGTGGTGGACCTTGGTAATTCGAGGACCTGCACAACCAGGAAGACCAACAGCCCGTACATTCAACATGACGGCGCAGGATGCAGTGGCTGCTCAGGAGGTGGTAGCAGGTAACGATTTCACTTAATACTTAAATTATGCTAGTAATATTGAGTCAGATATTCTGTGAACTATTTACTTTTATAGATTCAAGTCACAGGTTAGAATTTGAAACACAAATTTATATTGTGTTGATAAAATGAATTGATGATACAACTTTAAAAGATTGTAGGGAATAAGAAAGCGGTGATTCCGAGGACGGAATCCTTTTAAGGAGGGGTGAATGTGATAACCCGAGATTTCGAATAATCAAAATTTCACGAATAAATTTTTTTTATTTTTTTTTAAAATTTATTTTGATTATTAATTTTGTGACAAGTATCTGTGATACGAGTCTCGAGAAAGTCAATTTGTATATTGACTAATAAATTTTAGAGTAGAGTTGTGCTTAATAGCTTTAGAAATCCTAACCCTAAGTTTGGATAGGGATTCGATAGAAAATATAAATAAAATAATTATATTAATGAGCATGTGTTTGTACTGAAGAGATTTATTGATCAATGATTGATCAGATAAGGTTTAAAATTAATATACCCTAATAAGGGATTAGAAATCCTAATCTCAGATTTAGAAAATCAATTGTACAGTTGAAAATTCTAATTGTACGTCGGGAAACCCTAATTTTGAATTCGGGAATACTAAAACCCTAATTAGGAAACTCTAATCCTAATTGGGAAGCATAATGTGTGTATTAAACTTTAATATGATTAAAAAACTCTAATTATATTTTAGTTATTTTAATTTCTATTTTACAAACCTAATTGTAATTTGGAAATTTTATTTTTCTATTAGAAACCCTAATTCGTGGGTTATAAACCCTAATGACCATTTTGACCCTAATTGCTAAATTAAGCAATTTTAATTAGGAATATTAATCCTAATTAGCAAGATTAAATTTTATGATTAGGAAATATTAATATAATTATTGAATCCTAATTATAATTTTGGAATATTAATTTTCTATTTTGAAAACCGAAATTCGAAAATTTTGGAAATTAATTGCAAACCTAAAGGGTTTAAACCCTAAACCCAAACCCAAACCCTAGACCCTAAATCCTAAGAGTTTGTGCATTTGTCGAGATTGCCATTAAAATCAAGTTGCTAAAGACCAAAATGCCCTTTTTGGATATTTTAGTAAGTAACTTGTAAAATTTGACAATACCTTTAGTTGTTCACCTAACCATTTGACTTGATGACTCTAAAATCTCAGAAATCAGCCTTATTTTGACACATATGCCAGCCATTCATTGTATCTAAATGATACATATAGATTAAAGAGAGAGAAAATTCATATATTTGCTCATTTTGCATACAAGCTCTCACCAACTCTCTCTCTCTCTCTCTCTCTCTCTCTCCTAAACCAACGAAATACATTAGTATATCAGTCCTAGAAACAGCCCTAGATCAAACAATAATAGATTGGAGAACATAGATCAAAGATTTGAAGAAAGAAGGTATAAACCCTAGCTAGCTTTTGATCTTGTATGCCTAGATAATTTTCGTGTTTAAGTGGTTAGAATCTTGCTAATGGATGTTTTATGAAGATCTATGATGATCTATCATGAATCCATAGCATCAAAGTACCTTAAAAATGATGTTTTTCAAAATCTATTCTTGAGCAAATTTTGTGGTCTGAAAAGAAATGTCAGTGACCACATATCATTGTTCGTTTACTATTTTTGTTGTTTTAAAGTTGCTATGTGTAGCTTGTAATGTTGTCTTTAAGCTGCAAAAGAAAGCAGAGTCATTAGAGGTCTGGATTCGAAGATAGATTCGGTCAAAACCCGTTGACCGGGCATGACCGAGTATATTCTGGGTAACCCAGAAAGTTTTTTTTGCGTCTGACAATTTTTGTGAGGTCTGGATCTGACAGATTTTAGGTTGTTTGATGTTGTGTTTGTAACCATGTTGTAGCTTGTTATATGTTCTTTCATTCCATGTCTTTAGATCGTGTAAATGAACACCTAGTAGATCGTGGCAGGTGGTCAAAGTAGACCACTCGGTCTGTTTTTAACGTTTTTGGAAAACCCAGAAACAGTTAGAACGAGCTTTCTGACATAGTTTGACCGTCTGATTCGTGGTGATCTTGTTGATGGTAAACTGATTTATTGATTGATTAATGTGCCTTGACATAAGGAGTACGCATGGGAGCCATTAGATTATACGAACCATGACCAGAACATTATAAGAATCGAGTCTCAAAATGGCATGTTGTGACTGTCTGGGTTTCTGGGTTACCTAGAAAACCCAGCAGTGCTCTGACAACGACTTTGGGAGATCTGATCTCCTTGTTGTTTTGTTGTATGTCTGCTATTGTTGATGTTAATTGTAGTATTACATAAACTCTACAATTTCGACTTTCAAGGAAGCCCAGAAACGTATTACACAAAGAATCACAGTTGGTCAAACCATGACCCATGTCAAGTCGGCTGTCAGTGTTCTTGAGCTCAAGAACACAAACATCGACGCTTTTTGTCGCTAAAGCCCTTTAGCGACGGTTTATTTAATTTTTGAATTTCTTAATATTCTGGAAATTATTTAAAAATAGAAATAAATTCTAAAAATTACTAAAAATGGTTTTAAAAATTATTTTAAATTTCTAAAAAATAACTTTTATTTATTTGGGAAATTTTTCTTTAATAATTATAATTATTTGAATAAAAATGTTATTTAATTTATTTAATTAGTGTGTTAAATAAATTAGAGAAAAATGATTTAATATTATGAAAAATTATTTTAAATAAGAATAATGTATTTAAAAATATTTTCAATTATAAAATATAATTTTTAATATTTTTGGAGAATTCTCATTAATAAATTAATATTAATGATGTTAAATTTATTTAATTATTATATTAAATAAAGGAATTAAAAATGATTTTATTGATTTAAAAATCATTTAAAAATGGGATAAATGTTTTAAAAATATTTTAAGTTATAATTAATGACTTTTAATATTTTGATAATAATTTCATTAATATTTAAATATTAATGGTGATGATTTAAAAATGATTTTAATTACTTTAAAAATTATTTAAGTAGAATATTGATGGTTTAAAAATATTTCAAGTTATTAACAATAACTTTAATATTTTGACAAGCATAACATTAATATTTTTATATTATTAAATATTAAAGATAATAAGATTATTTGATAATTAAATCATTTAAAAATGATTTAAGTGTTTGAAAAATTATTATAAATTATAATAATTGTTTATAAACTATTAAAAGCTTCCGAAAAATATTATAAATGATATTTGACTTATCTAAAATAATATTGAAGCTTAGAGACCAAGTTTAATTGAGAATCAATGTGTTAATTGTCGGATAAGGTGACCAGAACACCGAGAATGGACCGAAGTCCAACCAGACCGAAATAGTTATACTTGATAAGCGCTTATATAGGTTATAAACACTGATGTGGTTATGTGATAATGTGCCTAGGAGAAGTTTGACTATAGAATACAGTGTTACGTGTTATAAATGATTGTGCTAATTGTGAGACCGACATTGTTGATGATAGGTCTTACGAATTCAGTTAATTATATTGTGTAGCTGTAATCAACGCGAAAGACAAGTTTCCTAACTCAACCTTGAGTTATATTCATTCAATTATTATAATGGTTAATTATTGTTAATTATACCATGTTCAGGGAATTTATTGTTGATTATTCGCAGTTAGTGTATGTTTAATAATTCAAATTGAATTACTGATTCGGAGAATATACTATTATAGAATAACTATTGTTGGATATTCATATTTGTAGAAGATAGAATTGACACTACAGATAATTCCTGTTTATTGTCAAATTATGTTGAGAAATGTCTTATCTAATTATTCTGGCTAACGAATATTTGTTAGAACTTGATAAATTTGAGAAGAGAATTCAATTGTTATTGATAGATCGATGCCAATTATTTCGGCTAGATCGATAAGTAAATAGAATTTGAAATCACAGTATTTCGTTATTAAATCAAAATCTTGATTCTGAGACTGAGAAGAACAACCTTTTATATAAAGGGAACAAAATTTTTAAGTCGTAATTCGACCATTGCGCACGACCTAAGTATTATGCATAATATAGGGTACAAGGAGTTGGCCGGCTCTAAGTACTTGCAGAGGGGAATGATTTAATCTTTATGGTTATCTGATACACCTACGTATGTATCAAAGTAAATCTTTGATAGATACCCGAGAAAGTAGAAGTTCTAGATCCAATGGATCGCTCAGCATAAATCTAGAAAACATTCCACCTTGTTATTGTGTAGAATTGATTCTTGATTATTCAATAGAATATCGTAGAAACTTTGAAAGCGTTGTACCCTGTCATTATCAAATTATTGCGTTGCCTAGAATAAGAGAAAACTTGTTATTGATTAACGATTTGTTCAGCCATTTCAAAGTTCACCGAACTTTGGTTTCATTCTATCAAAATAGATAGTCTGTTCTTATTAATTCGTATACATTTATTGTATGTTTTAACTTGCGGGGCAAACTTTTTGCTCACCCTTACTATAAATAAAATATTTCAGCTAGGAACAAAGAGGCCAGCGGGTCAAAGAAGAACAAAGGCAAAGGCAAGATACTGGAGTAGTTATAATGAACATTATTATTATTATGTTGTATTATAAACCCTTTTTGTTTATCTAAGGGATATGTTTGTAAATTTAAGGTTAGCAAACCTTGGACTTATGTATTAACAACTTATGTTAATGACTTATATATTCCTATTTATATATGAATGGGTAGTTAAATTGTATTATATTATGGATCGTGAACACCAAACTCGGGGGGTCAGGTAGCCTAGATTTGGGGGTGTCACAATTGATGAGACCGAAGTCCAACCAGAATGAACTAGTTAAACTTGTTAAGTGTTTATATAGGGTTTAAACACTAATGTGGCTATGTGATATTGTGCCTAGGAGAAGTTGAACTGTAAAATACAGTGATGCGTGTTGTGAATTATTGTGCTAATTGTGAGACCGATATTGTGATTATAGGTCTTTCAAACGCAGATAAGTTTATTGTGTAGCTATAATCAGTGGAGAAGGTAAGTTTCGTAACTCAACCTTGAGTTATATTCATTCAATTATTATAGTGGTTCATTATTGTTAATTATACCACGTCCAAGAATTTATTGTTGATTATTCGCAGTTAGTGCATGTTTAATAATTCAAATTAAATTAATGATTCAGAAAATAACATTCATAAAATAACTGTTGTTAGATATTCATATCCGTAGAAGCTAATATTGACAGTACATATAATTTTTGTTTATTGTCAACTTATGTTGAGAAATGTCTTAGCTAATTATTCTGGCTAGACGAACATTTGTTAGAACTTGATAGATTCGAGAAGAGGATTTAATTGTTATTGACAGATCGATGCTAATTATTTCGAATAGATCGATAAGTAAATAGGAATTGAAATCATAGTATTTAGTTGTTAAATCAAATCTTGATTTTGAGACTGAGAAGAACAACCTTTTATATAAATAAAAACATTTTATTGGTCGTATATTCGGCCTTTACGCGCGATTAAGTATTATGAATAATATAGGGTACAAGGAGTTGGCCGCTCTAAGTACTTGCAGAGGGGTATAATTTAATCTTTATGGTTATTTGATACACCTGGGTATATCAAAGTCAAAATCTTTGATAGTTACTCGAGAAGAGAAGTTCAAGATCCAATGGATCGTTCAACATAAATCTGGAAACCATTCCACTTTGTCAATGCATAGAATTGATTCTTGATTATTCAATAAAATATCGTAGAAACTTTGAAAGCGTTATATTCTTTCATGATCAAATAATAGTGTTGCATAAATTGCGAGAAAACTTGTTATTGATTAACGAATTGTTCAACTATTTCAAAGTTCCTCGAACTTTGGTTTATCCTATCAAATTAGATAGTCTGTTCTTGTTGATTATTATACATTTATTGTACGTCTTAACTTGCGGGACAAACTTGTTGCTCACCCTTGCTAAATAAATCATTTCAGCTAGGGAAGAAGAGGCCAGCGAGTCCAAGAAGAACAAAGGCAAAGGTAAAATGCTGGAATAGTTATGAATAACATTATGTATTATGTTATGTTTGTAAACCCTTTTTATATAATTAGAGGGTAAGTTTTAATGTTAAGGTTAGAGAACATGGGACTATTGTATTAACAATCTTTGTTAATGACTTATGTATTACTATTTCTATATGAATGGGTAATTATATGTTATTATATTGTGGATCGTGAGCACCAAACTCGGGGGTCAGGTAGCTCGAATTTGGGGGTGTCGCGACGATTGTGAGATCTTTTATCATCCAGGCAAAGCGAATATGGTTGCAGATGCTTTAAGCAGGAAAGGTCAGAAAAGGTTAATGCTGATAACTACTCAGGAGGAGCTTATTTCAACAATGACCAAGCTAGAGTTTAAAATAAAATTTCCAAAAGAATCCGATGAACGACTATTCCAGATAGAAGCTAGTCCAACTTTGGTAGACAAAGTTAAGAATGCTCAACTACAAGATGAAGAATGTGGAAAGATCAAACACAAAGTGGTGGAGAATGGTGATGTGAAATATAAGATCGATACTGAAGGGTTACTAAGGTTCGACGGAAGAATCTGGGTTCCAGCAGTACCAGATATTAAAGAAGAAATCTTAACCGAAGCTCATAACTCAAGATACTCGATTCATCCAGGAAGTACGAAGATGTATCAAGATTTACGACGTCATTTTTGGTGGCCAAACATAAAAAGAGATGTTGCAGAATGTGTCGGGAAATGCTTGACATGTCAAAGAGTCAAGGCCGAGCATCAAAGACCAAGCAGATTACTTTAACCGTTAGAAATATCAAAATAGAAGTGGGAACACATCACAATAAATTTTGTGGTGGGTCTTCCAACTACTTAGAAAGGATGCGATGCGATTTGGGTGATAGTGGACAGACTGACAAAATCAGCACACTTTTTGCCAATAAAGATTAGATTCAATCTTGATCAGTTGGCAAGGTTGTACGTTAAAGAGATCGTTTCGAGACATGGAGTGTCAGTGTCAATTGTGTTAGATAGAGATCTGCGATTCACGTCAAACTTCTGGAAGAGACTATAAGAATGCATGGGAACACAGTTGAGAATGAGTACGGTATATCATCCGCAAACAGATGGCCAAAGCGAACGAACAATCCAGATGTTAAAAGATATGCTTATAGTATGCATCATGGATTTCAAAGGGAGCTGGGATGAACATTTACCATTGGTGGAATTTGCCAACAACAACAGTTACCATGCAAGCATCGGCATGGCGCCTTACGAAGCATTATGCAATAAAAAGTGTAGAACTCCATTGTGCTGGGATGAAGTCGGTGAACGCCAACTGTTAGGACCAGAACTAGTACAACAAACTACTGAGGTTGTCAAACTCATCAGGATAAGATTGGTAGTAGCTCAAGACAGACAGAAGAAGTATACTGATCAACACAGACAAGATCACGAACTCGACATAGGAAATTTCATGTTCTTTAAAGTTTCTATTTGGAAGGGGAAAATTCGTTTCGGTAAAAAGGGAAAGCTAAGCCTGAGGTTTATTGGACCCTTCAAAGTGCTGCGAAGAGTTGGAGAAGTGGCTTACGAGGTAGCTCTACCTCCAGAGTTGGAAAACGTTCACAATATTTTTTATATTTCGGTGTTACGACCGTATAAACCCGATTACAAGCACGTGATCATGTACGAACCATTGCAGTTTGATAAAGACTTGTCTTATGAGGAAGTTCCTATCCAGATAGTTGACAGGAAAGAACAAGTGCTCAGGAATAAAGTAATACCTTCTGTGAAGGTGATATGGAGGAACCATAATGCTGAAGAAGCTACGTGGGAACTCGAAGATAAAATAATGAAAGATTATCCTGAGTTATTTATTTAATCTGTGTCTTCAATTCTGGGGACAGAATATTTGTAAGTAGGAAAGAATGTGACGAATGATTTGTTTGAGTTATAATTCCGGGGACATAATCCTTGTAAGGAGGGAAGGATGTAACAATCCAGAATTTTAATTGTAATTCTAAATATTTATTGAATTATATAAATATTTAATGAATGTGTTTATTGTTGAATAAATATTTGTGTAAATTGATTTGATTTGATTTGGTTAATTATTTGTTGAATAATGTTCTAATTTAATTTAATAATTAAGTTAGAGAGTTTATAATGATTAAATGAATTATTATAATTTGATTTTTTTTGTAATTAAAATGATGTGTTAATTTATTAAAAAAAATTATAATTATAAAGAAAATTATAATTTTATTGTATTGATTTATGTGGTAAATTTAATTAATAAAGTGTTATTAGAATTAATTAAATTAAGTATGAAAACTTAATTAAATAAAGTGTGACAAATAACTATACTATAAAGGAGTTATTAAAATAAATTAAAGGTGTTTAATTTAGTTTTGCCAAACAAGGCTTGAAGATATTAAGTCTTTAATTTTTAAAGAGTGGTGCCAAACGAAACCTTATTGGTTTTAGATTTTTGAATTTTGAATTATTAATATAAATTAAATAAATAAAATATAACTAATATATATATTAATTTTTGGTAACCGATAACTTATTAGTATATTTAATATAACGTTAGTTTTTAAACATTTGAAAAGCAGGAGTTGGTTTTATTTTAATATTTCGTATAGTGTATTTGGTCTAAACCTAAACCTAAGAAGAAAGTTATAGAGAAAAGAAAAGAAAAAGAAGGTTGTCAGAGAATTGAGAGGAGAGAAAGGTGCTGTGAATATCAAATCTTCTAACAAGGAATTCTTAAGCAACAAAAGGTATGCTACATAATCTTAACATATATGTTTTATGCCATAATTTATAAGTCTTTGTGTTCTTGTATTTCACCGTGTATAAAGTTGTTACAAATTTTTTTGAAAACCATGTTTTTATAATTGGTTATGAAATTATGTGTATTTATAATTGTAATGGTATAACTAGCATAGATATATGTGATTATATGCTAATTTGCGTTCAAAGAGAAAGGAAATGGTTTTACAGTGAACATATATACGACCATGGCTTGTAGGAGTACCAAAATTGATATTTGTTTGTGAGCTAATAGATAAATTGAACCTTGAATAAGTTAATATGTTAAGAAATGAAGAGAACGTAGTTCGAATGAATTAATTTGGTGTATAACTATGGTTACAGTGTTAATTTTATCAAACAATGTCAAAAATGGAGATTTGGTTTAAAACATGGCATTCAATGATCTAATTTTCTGAAATTGTGGTTTAGTTGTTTTAAAATTAGTATATATATGATGGGTAATGTTTATGTGTAATTTATGTAAGTTATACGTATTAATTTAGGTGCTAGAAGTTATTAAACAGTCAAAAATTAGCTTTGTTTCTGTTCTTCGTGCTCAACACTGTAATTTAGTGTCGCAGCGCCAAGACTCGCGCTGCCGCGCCAAACTCAGTGCCACAGCACCCACCTCGAGCCGCAGCGCCACTGCCTGGCTTAGGCATCGCGCCGCAGCGCCGTCCACATTATAAACTATAGCGCCACAGCACGAGTTAGCAGAATGGTCAGACAGTGTGTTTTAGTTACACAAAGTTTGAAAAACTTGTAAAGTGAAAAAGTATGACTGTTAGGATGTGATTTTAGTATTACTATACTAAGAATGAGCATATTATTAATGATTAACGAGTTCTATTACTAATGTAACTTGACTATATGGTTAAAAAATTAAAACATACATGAAATATATACTTATTTATATATATAGTATGTGTAATGACTAATTATGTCATGATGATATGTGTATCGGATATTGTTAATCGAATTATTACGGTTTAGTCTACACGCAAGGCAAGTTTTCTTACTCTACCTTGTTTATATTGAGTAAGTTTACTGTTTCTGGTTCAATTACAATTACGCAAGTTTTCTAACTCTACACTTTCGTTGAGCAAGTTTTCTTTCATTGAGCAAGTTCTTAACTCTAATTACATTGTGTAAGTTTCCTAAATCTTATCCTTATGTTGAACAAGTTTCTATAAACTTTAACTTGTTATTTAGCATGCAAGTTCTACATTCTGATATATTACTATTGAACAAGTTTTATCGTTCGATTTACTATTTGTTATGCATGCTCAATATTTAATTCTAAATAACCTTAGCTTAATATTGTTCAAGCAAGGTATGTTATGTTGTTCAATGCTTATGCTCTTAGATTATTCCTAAACCATGACCTTAGTATATAGTGTTGATTCACTTATGATTTATTACATAGCATAATGTGATTACCTTTTTATTCAACTAATCCTTAGTTAATGTTCGTTGAATTCCAACTTACCTTGAAACGTATCCAAACCAAACTTACTTTGGGGCAGACTTGTATTCTAAATACTGAGATGAACAACCCTATTATTAGGGGATAATTTACGCATAGCGTTGAAATGTTTGTGCACAATACATTGTACGAAGGGTTGATCCCCCTAAGTACGAGGAGTCCCTATAGTCTTATGACTGTTAAAGTTTAAGTTAAAAGATTACTTATAACTATGGACATAGTTCGTGGTATTATGACCCTCAGTTGTATATATTTCATGATTTTGATTATCATTGATAGAACATATTGTTCAGTTCTATTGAGCTTATTAATTGGCAGATGTTGTAAAGTTTTATTCATTATCATTTCAAATGGGCATTGTTTGCTTACTTTTGCTTATATAACTATTACAGCTAAAGTTGAGAAGGTCGATGTACCTAGTACTAGTAAAGGGAAAGAAAAGATGAACAAGTATTGAAGTCTTGCAATCATGTTGGCATTTTGTTGTCGGACTTTATTTTAAATTATTGTAATGAAGTTATTTAATTTTTCGCATATGAATATTTGTATTTAAAGGTTAGATAACTTGGGAGATTTTATTAATGTAATCATTTAATAGGAAGGTTTATTATTAAATTTTTATTATAACTGGGTAGTTAGACATGAATATTTTTATATAGTGAACACCAAATCCTGTGGGAATGAAGTACCCGAATTTGGGGGTGTCACAACAAATCCTTCACAAGACATAATATATATCACTCACAAGAGATTTATCGTGAAAAAATATTTCCTTCACACAATTGCTCGCATAAGACCTGTTTGCAATAGGGTATCATTCGCTAAGTAGTAACTAAATATTTTTTGTGAAGGATATATTGTGAATAACATATTTATTCACAAATTATATTTGGTAATGAAATATTGTTATTTAGTGAAAGATTGGTTTCCTTCATGATAATATTTTAAGAAGGACTATTTGAAATTAGTGAATAACTTTATTCCCTCACAAATAATATATTATGAAGAACTAATTTATTTAACGAGAGAATATTTTCCTTCACTAATTATAAATTGAGAATCTTTCTTCAATTTAGTGAGAGAAAAATTCCTTTATTGATGACTTAATAATTAACTATAAAATATTTTAGTGAGAAAAATAATCCCTCATTAATGTCCATTTCTCAAGTAAAATCCTTCACAAATTATAAATTTGTAAATAAAAAATTAATTAATAAATACTCAAAATTCATTACAAATTATAATTAATTAGTTGATATCATGTACAATGCATGGGCTAGTTTGAATAATGGATTTAATAATTTGTCCAATATTATTGTCAAAAAAAGAATGGAAGTACACAATTTATATAACACCGTTAACTCATATCACAATTTCAAATCAATCTTCTTTTTACACTGTAACTCATATCACACAATTGCAAATCAATCTTTTTTTACACTATAATAAACAACGGATGTAAAAACATTATAATTCATAATGGTATTCACCTTTTTTGCTGCAGATGAATAAGTCCTTAACCCCTAAAGTATACATTGGATTTGAGCCCTCTATAATTGAGAAAAAACACAAATTCTAAATCTCGAAAAAAGACCATAAAATACAATAATCCCTAGTATTGTCTAAAAAGATCCTCAAATACTATTAATAATGTAAGACCCCAACTTTTTATGAATAAAGATTTAATTTTTTCTAAATATTATTTTGAATAATAAGGCGTGGATTTGATATATAATTGTGGGTAATATTTACAAATTTTGCAAAGTAAACAAGTTGCCATAAAATATTCGCTTGGTCGGAGAATATTCGTTTTATCAGGGAATATTCGTACGACGACACAATCATTGGTGGACCCCACAACGGAGTGACTGTCGGATATAGAAAGCGACAGAAATAATTTTTTTATAAAAATAATGACAAGACTTTTACCGTTAAACTATTGAAATACCTGGTGATAAAAGTATAGTAATACGCGTGGTTGCACAGTAGCACACGATATTGTACAGTATCTCTGATTATTGATGCTTACGTAAGAAGTCACTCAGTTTTATTCAATTATTGTTACAGTAATTGATGCATAGTATCTCATATTATTAATTCAATTATTATCACAGTATCATCTGCACAATATTTTATATTATTAAATCAATAATTGAGACGACATCGTTATTCATATTATTATTTATATTATTGACAATATCTAGAATGTTCTGTCGAGGAAAGAGGTTAGGTTATCTAATTGCGCGCTAATAAGGAGAAGTCTTTATCGAAAAGTCCGCTCTTTTCTGGGAATGATCTGGTTGTTAATACTGTGAGTTATAATATTAATGATGAATAATTGTTGAAAGATTAAAAATGTGTTTATTGAAGATAAGTGAATTTTGATAAATATTTATTCAATTTTTGATATAAATAACGGGGTTTGTCATGAAGTATTTGTTATAAATTTAACTTATTACATGGACTCCCGCTTACTCATTTTTCAAAATCGTCGGTAGAAAGTTATCTCAGTTTTTATTTTATTATTATTATAATAGTAATAAAACAGAAAACTTTTTATATAAAATAGAATACTATTTATATTATATATAAAGCTATTCATTTTATTATATTCTAAATAGAATATATTATATTTTATATAAAGTTCTCATTTTATTAGAATATTTTATTGCATAGTGCTGCATAGTGAAAATCAGTTTTCGCCGAAGAATTCGTCCGTGAATTCTTCTCCTGTTCACCCGTGAAAAATATTCAAATAGTGCCTTGCCATTCTCCTATAAATAGGATGCTTAGTTTAGAAATGAAAATCACACCAGAATCAGAGAATTCTTCTTCTATAATATTGGGTGTATTTCTTTTGAGTTTAAGGAAGCTTTGAGTGTGACAAACAGTGCAAGTGTTTTTCAAGAATATCACCATTATACCAGTCAGAATTACTCTCCTTTTAAGGTAAGAGATATTATTTTCTTTCAATATTCGTAAGAAATATTATTTTCTTTTATACTCTCTAGTATGTAAGTAATATTATTCCGTTTCATATTCCTAAATCTACACTTATTTTGATAAGTAATGCTTTTATACTCCTTAAAATTAGTAGAATATCCTTGAATTTTGCGCTTCATCTAGTATCGTTTCACTGAAATATTTTTCTGAACTTTCTTATTAAATTTTAAGTTTTTCATGCTGGAGTACTATTCATGGGTACTATTCATACATACGGCACTATTCATACACATGATACTATTCATACATACGGTACTATTCACGGAGTATTATTCACGACAAAAATTGGTTTCTTTTCTATCCAAATTATTTTTGATACATGAATATCATTCTTGAATTTTACTCCACAATTAATTATCATGTTGACAATTTGGACATTCTTAAACTCTGGATAAATTGAATTATAAATCTTTAATATTTATCCTTAATATCACTTAATTGATTTCTTATATCATTGTCATCATCATCATGCTTATATTGTGGTGAAAGTCATCTTTGGCACGTAGTGTATAGATGAACTATTGATTAGTATGATTATAACTAGGAATTACGTATCAGTATAATCATGACTTGTAATGTTACAAATGATGTGGTAAAAGTTCTCTTTGGGACGTAGTGCATAGATGGACAGTTGTTCGGCATGATCATAACCACTGGTGATAATAAGGAATATCCTTGGCCCGTAATGCATGGATAATTTGTGGATGTGATACTAACGAATATCCTTGGCCCATAGTGCATGTATAATTCGGTGATGTAGATTATTTATTGAATTGTGTTGCAGAGATAAAATATTGATGATGAACTTTTAAATCATAGAAGATAGTAGACATCATGCTCTACTTGACTCTTCTAATGGATTGCTTGTTCCGCTGCAGTTAAACTTGTTGTCTGTTGTATTCTATCAGTTTTTATAATGTTGAAGACTAAGGATAATTTATTCTACATTATCTTAGTCATACTATTCTTTACTGGGTTAGTTGAGCTCACCCTTTTATTTCATTGTTCTCTTCAGGAAATGAGAATATAGTTGGGACTAGTCGGGGAATGGAGTGACGGTCCAACCAGCAGCCTAGTTTCGGATCAGCAGATCCTCCACTCAACCTCGTTTTCAAAATGTTTCACACCTATAGTTTTGTCCCACTAGGGATAAAACTTTTCACACCTTCAATTTTGTCCCACCAGGGATAAAAATTTTCACACCTGCAGTTTATCCTGTACATGGGATTAAATTTTTTGGTTTCAAACCGCCCTATACATAGGGTGAACTACGCCGACCTGATCTCCCCAATACACGGGAGTACATAGGCAACCATTTTATATGGTCCGGTCGCAATAAAACAAAAACAGCAAAAACATTTCTACACCCTTCTCACTACAAAAATAAAAACACATTTCTACACCACTTTGCCACAAACAGTGTTGAACCTCCACACCAAGTTCGAACTACGCATACCTGATCTCCACTTCAATAGGAGTACGTAGGCAGCCATTTATGGTTTGGTCTTATCCTCTACCAAAACATAAAAACTTGTCAGCGGTACTAGGATCATCTTTCAATCCACCACACTTCATCGGCGTCTGACCAAAGGGATGGAACTACCTGACCTCCCCACACAAATGGGGGAATCGGCGACCATCTAAGCTGCGGTTGATTCCTCAAAGAGAAACACCAATCCATAAGAGATGGAACTAACTGGGCTCCCCCATACAAAGGAGTACTGGCGACTATCTGTGGTGCGGTCAACCTCAGAGAGGAAAGCTACACTCCTCTCTATATCTCCGTACACCAGTCCCATGACACCAAAGATAGTAGGGAGTACACACAGATCAACAATCCATTCTAAAAGATCTGAGACATCTCATTGTCCGTTCATCAAGGAGGAGTTTAGAATACATCAAGATCACAAGCCCTGTAGAAACAGGTAAATATCAAGTAAGCAACAAGGCATAACTAAAAGGGAATTGATCAAAATATGTTTCCCTGTTATATAAAATGATGTTTGATATATACAATGTGTACTGTACATGATAAAATGGCTAAGCTAGTCTGTGCAGGAAAATACAAGCCCATCTACAAGTCGGTGTGTATACGGACTATCAAGTCCAACATCGCATCCCTCTCAGAAGAAGGAGGTAACGTTGTGATCTCTTGCCCAAGGGTCTCTACACGAGTCAACAGATCTATAACCAACTGCATGGTGGCACTATGCTCATTAATATACGTGTTCATCTCAGCAATGGTGCCAGCAGTAAGGGACCTCACTACAGTACTATCTGTAATAGCGATATCTCGGGCAGATATAGCACTAACTTGCTCCATAATCATTGCATCTCTAGATGATCTGACATCATCGCACTCAGCAACAATGACACCTCTATAAGATAATGCCTCATCTCTCTCTAATAGAGCAACGTCTCTCCCATTAAGAGTTGTCAACATCAAGGCCCTAGGCTGATCTCTCTCAAAGGTCATCAGATGAAGACTCTGCTCCAAATATTGTGTTGAATGATGGATCACAGTAGCACTCGTATTGGGAGAATCTATAAGAGCTGCTGGCAACCTAGTGAATGGCTCTTCCTCAGTGGTAGAATCAATATCCTCCATTGGCGCTCCACCATCTAACTCAATCCCTAGCATTGTGGATACTACCGTAGCCGATGCAGTCTCTGTCTCCATCCATGCAGAATACTTTATCGAATAGCCTGTAAGGCTAACAGAAAACTTAGCATTTTCACGCTGATCCCAATAGGCATAAACCCTGGATCTATCCTCTACTGACAAATGGAGAGAAGCCAAACGCTGGCCTAATGCCCCCTCAAAAGGATGCACATCCTAAAACTGGTCAAATTGTGACATCACAGCCAGTGGGTGATATGTGGTCATGCCCCTCAAACTAGCCAGAGGGAGATAATCCATGCTCGGTGCATAAGTAATGAAGCTGTAGGGAGAGCTGAGCCCTGTACATGGCAGAATGTCAAATGAATCTCCGATCCCTGCCAAGAACACCGACCAGGTTGTAGCATCTATACACTCCGCCGGTTGAAAGGAGTTAGACATGGCTATCTCATAGGAAAGACAATACCCATGCCGTCGGATGGTGCCAATCGGTCTCAGGAGTGACATGAACCACACGTACAACATGACCGGGCTGCCCATAAATACCCCTACAGGGTGGATGCTGCAGTACGTGGCTGACCTCAATGTCTCTGCCACAATCATCGGAATAATGGTATGACCCTCCCTGAGAGCTCTCACTGCTATGACAACACCGATGTCTAGCTCATCCATGTATAGTGGCATGTACAGATAAGCCACTACGCACATCATGAGTACATCTACTTTGGCAACACGCCATTGATCCTCCGATATGGTGAAATCCCCGGACTACTGTGCATAGCTGTCCACTGAGCCAAATCTATTTATCAGAAAATGCTGGGACAATACATGGCCTGATGTAATCTCGTACTGTGCTACTCTACGCCGCAACCCGGTGAGGATCATAAACTGTCGGCGCATATCTCCGATGGCCATCTGAGCGCAATGCCTGTCCAATGGCAAAGCCGTCAACTGCTCATACTCCTCCAAAGTAGAAGTTAACTCGTGGGTCCCAAACTGGAAAACTTGCCTCTCTGGTACCCAATGCTCTAACATGCCATCTACAAAGCCCAGTAGAACCTGGAACGTCAAGAGGGTCATAGAATGCTGCAATAGCTGATCTACAATCACCCTGTCTGAAGGGGATGCACTATCATACCAAGATCTCAAGCGTGAGGCCACCAATACTGGTGGGGTGTGATCAATGCGGCTAACTATCGAGGAAGACATCTGTGTGGGCCGTATCATAAGACCATCCAAGGGTCAATGCTGAATATCTCTGGACATATATATGCATGACATAATACATGCATGACATATAATAGATGGCAATATGATGTAGGGAATGGAAAATAGTATACATACATTCCTAAGTACATCATCATCTAAATACATCATCTCTGTACAGCTGGAAAATACAGGGAAATGGGGCACATCCGCCAAACAACCAACAAAGGCTACCCTGGGTGGGTTCCACCCCTCTGGCTCAATCCAATTCAAGTTGCAAAGGAGGTCTCACAGACTGAAATAGTCATATCAGGAAAAGTGATGCTACGCGATTGAGCGGAACAGCCTGAAATCCTGGTTTTTAAGACCAAACTATGGGTCCACACATCACTCATTGGCATTCACTTGAACATAGGGTACACAACACCAATGATCACAACTGTTGCAAACAACGATCGATAATACCTCTCCAAGGTCCGATGCCGTCAATTCGGAGTCGTAACTCCAAAATAGCTCTCCCAAGTGGGAATTTCATGCATCTTCAGCCGTTGATGTACATTTTAATGAAGGTCAAACAGCCTTGACATCACCAACCGTTGGTAGTTAAACCCAATGAAGCGTCGAAAATGATCCGATGATGGTATCCGTTGATGCACATGTCAGCGAGGGTCAAGCAACCCTGACAAACACAGATTATTGGCAGTAACTCCGACAGATCACTGGAAAGACCTGGTGATACAAACCAAGGAATGACATCCTCATCGGGGAGGACCGATGATGGAATCTGTTATACACATCTTCCTCAAACAAAACAAAATCCCCCAGAGTCTCTTGCACAAGAGAGGAACATCTATGGTGGAAAGCCTGTACCAAGGATTAAAGACTTTGGTGATAACCCCAAAGTCAACATCCTGGTATTTTTTGGGAACTTTGGAGCACATATCCAAGCAGTTTTTTAGAGACATTAGTGATCACTCTAGTGCCCACCAGAAGCCATCGGAGCATACAGTTATCACATCTCGTTGGAAAATAGTCCAACATACATCATATATTTGCATCATGCTGCAGTACATTGCATCATGAATATCTTGTCATATTTTAAGTGTCTAGTGTTCTTTATCCTATCCATGCCATTACATTACCTGAACATGATAAAGAGGGGAATCTGTAGACTCTCAAAAATTTTGCATTCCTATTACTAACCTTGCAGGAGGGAAAAATCGTCTTTCAGAGATAACCCTGGTAGTCAAGTCAGCACAGTCCCGTAGACAACCCCGGGATACTCAGTTTTAACCTAGGAGATAACCCCGAGGAAGTGCAATTCCAGTTCCGAAGATAACACCAGAGAAGTCAGTACCATCTCAAAGATAACCCCAAGATATTCAGTTCTAGTCCCAGAGACAACCCCGGGATACTCAATTCAACCTCGGAGACAATCCCGAGGAATACAGTTCCAGTTTTAGAAATACCATCGGAGACCTTTGCCTTCTCAGAGACAACTCCGAGATACTCAGTTCCAGTCTCGGAGACAACCCCGAGAGATACAGTTCAAATCTCGAAGACAACCCCGAGGCATGCAGTTACAGTTCCGGAGATAACCCCGTAAATGCTTGTTTTAAACCCCAGCAATCAGCTTTAGCACTTGGTGATAGCCCTAAGGAACTCAGTCCCAAGCCCAGAGATGACCCCGGGAGGATACGCACACCTCAGAGAAAACCCTGAGGACGGTCAGCACTTGTAGCAGCTCAATCTCAGAGATAACCCTGAGCAACGACTTCTAAATCAACCCAAAATCGAAAATAACCCCAGTCAGGGGAAAATCATCATTTTTCCACCTCAATCCCACATTCGTGTCGGCTCAACAACATTTCAACCTATATGCTACACAGAAGTGTCTTACAAGAATCATAGCTCCAATCCCGAGTGACTAATACATAAGACAGCACACCGGATAGAATTTGAAGCCTGAAGATCTGGGCATAGACCCATCTTCCTGGCTTCGTACAACCACTTATCCCATGTCCTTGTGTATCTCTCGACAACAATATACCATAAAAAGGTCTTAAACACCTCGATCGGATGCCCGGATTGAAGTTTTGAAGGTTCGAGCGGATAACACGTTGCACGAGTGCACATACTTCGAGACGATAGGACCCACAGAGCTCGGGGCACCCCGGGCAGTTGCACGTACACATGCAGCTCCCCCTCTATAAATAGAGGGCTTGGGGTGGCTATTTGTAAGAAGAAAAAGGCGAGGAAGCCCTGTCTAATTTGCTCTGTACACACTATAAATTGAGTACTTTCTCATTTCAAACACTTGTGAGCTTATATTTGGCTATTTTTTACCGGTGGGAACAGAGTGTTCATCCATTTAAAGTTATTGAAGTCTTCTTTGGCAGTCCACTGTAAGCTTTCTTACATTACTTAAAGCTTTTTCTCCACTTTTTGGCACACACAGTCATTCACGTTGAGAGTCGTGTTGCGTGTGTATGCCCGAACTTCGGTCCGTGGCTTTTTATTTCTTTTGTATATATATATATATATATATATATATATATATATAAACTGTTATCGAACTCTGTTCGGTGAGCGTGAATTTTATATCCGGAGCGTTTACTACTTTTATGTATATAAATACTTATATATATATATATATATATATATATATATATATATATATACATTCAGTCCTGCTTGGAGTTTACTTCGTGACGGTTGATCGTCTCTATATATCTATTTACAACTTGTATACATTTACTTTTTTCTCCCGCCTGATGTTTACTTCGTGGCGGTTGATCGTTCCGATATATATATTTACAGCTTATATATATATATATATATATATATATATATATATATATATATACTGTTTACAACTTTCATACAAACTGCTACATCATATGAGCCTAGAAATCATGTGATCACAGATTCAGTCTCCTGGATCTAGATTCGGTTCCCGTAATGGACATTTTCAGCTATACATGACTTATAAATTATTCACGGTGTTTGAATTTCCTTAGACGACTCTCATGCCCACAAGGAGTTCGACACTGCTATGTATCTTATTTTTTCGAAGATGCTTCGCATCTTGAAAATAAAAGCAACCAAGCCGAACATAAAATAAAATAGAAGTATCAAATGCCTCAATTACTATTGAGCATAAGGATTTGAAAAATCTCTTTTACAAAACACCATTGCTATATCTTGTTAAAACTGAACTTTTATACAAAATTCAAACCCATTGTATATAGGTGCAAACGAGGCATAGCACTACTTCCAGATAATTGCACATCGACCCACACACACACACATTCAGATAACAATTTAATTGAAAAGTGACGGTCACCGTGGTAACACGGATGTCGGGAGGTGCCCAACACCTTCCCTCCGCATAATCAAGCCCCCGGACCCTAACGAATCTCGGTTTCACAGACCAGTCAAATAGTGTCACATCACTAGGTCAATGTGCAAACTTTTTCTCGGTTGAGTTGGTGCAACCATTTAAAAATATCAACTGGCGACTCTTACAGTCTAATCGTCGACATATACATGTCGGACCTTTTCACAACTTATTTTTTCAAACAAATCTCACCTAACATGAGAACACCAAAAGATAAAAATAGAAAAGGGACAAATAAAAATCTTGACGTCGACAAGAAATTTAAGTAATGAAAGTGTGACAAATAAACTATTTAATAAATAAGTTAATTATATTAAATTAGAAAGAGACTTTAATAACCAAACCAAATATGGCCTTGAGGACATGGGAGTAGTTAAGGCCATACTACGCTTAACCGCTACCCATGTACGCACCGGTTATAATATACATATTTTATTATTCATTTTGTTAAGTCTGGAGAATATAACTAAAAGAGAAAAAGAGAGGGATTTGAGAGAAAAATTGATACTGAAGAAGAAGTTTTGTAGAATCAAAGAAGATGTTCCTATCATCTTTGTGTAATCTAAGAAGAGAAATCAAGGATAATCCCTTAATCTCAATTTTTAATTTACGTTCTTAAAAGTTCTTCATGAAAACCAATTTTTAACTCTCTGTAATTGAATTTTTATGGTTAATTATTGAATATATTATATTGTATATGTTTATAACGTGTTTTATATGACTTGTATGTCATTTAGAATAATCAAATCCATTAAATCATGTTCTAAATTGGAGTTTTGAGTTATAGTGGAAAAACTATTTTTTTAGTTCTCTATAATTGAGTTTTTATGGCCAAATTGTTGAGAAGTTGTTTGTAATTGTTGATATGCATGTATAATCTATTATATGATGTTTATAGACGATTTTAGAGTAATTAATCTATGAAATTATGATTAAATTGGAGTATTGAAGTTTACAGAGAGACAATATTTGAATATGGCCTATAAGTACAAAAATTGGTGCCTTAATTGTATGTTAAATAGTAAATTGATGGGTGATTATGTTTATACATGTAAAAATAAAAAGAACGAAACTTGTATGGACTGATTTGGTTAAAAAACGAGTTCGTAGTAGTTGATTTTGTTAAGAATGTCAAAAATGAAGTTTTTCACAAAAACATCAAAACTTTAAATCTTGTTGTTTATGTGACTTAAGTTGTTAAAAGTATGCTAAGAATGTTATAAAATGTTTCTGTTAAGTTTATATTTTATGGGTAATATTGAATTCGTTGTTTAAGTGAAGTTTTGGCCTAATTTGGCCATGTTGTGTGTTCTTCGCGAACTGTAGAAACAAAAACTGCATCGCAGCATTGCAGCACCGTTTAACAGGCTTGTTTGCACGCTGCTGAGCCATAGTGCCGCAATGCCTGTCTCTAGTATAAATTGCACGCTGCAGCGCCGAGACAGAACTACAGCGCTGGTTGTAGGCTTAGTTGAGGCGCGACAGCGCCTGGTAGCGCTGTAGCGTCGAATTCCAGTTCATTTTGGGGCGCTGCAGCGCCACTTAGCAGAGCTATCCAGAAAATTTTATTTAATTGCTTAAGTCCAGAAAATATGATTTAAACCCAATCTAATGAACATGAAAATGTATTAAATATATAATGTGATGTTAAAATAGATTCTTAACATGTCAATGATGTTCTTACGTGTTTAATTGATATGTCGAACGCGTAGTTAACTCGTCGTTCGTGAAGTCTAATAATGTGTGAAAACTAATGTTATGATTTGATTAATATAATCATAATCAGAGTTTAGAAAAAAAAAAGGATGTACTTATGATGTCGGTTATGTTATAATTAACTAGTATTGTGAATATAAATGGTATGTAGGATTAAATTGTGGAATGTGAATAGTAACTTGTAATCTACGCACGAGACAAGTTTCTGAACCCTACTCTTATTTTGAGCAAGTTCCTTACCCTATCTTGATTACGATTTTGCGAGTTTCCAAACTCTAATATTACATTAAGCAAATTCTTATTTTTTATTATGTTATCGTTGAGCAAGTTCCTTATTTCTAACTTGATTATAGTAACGCAAGTTTTTCTAACTCTACTTTATTGAGCAAGTTTAACCTTAACTTATTATTATTCAAGCAAGGTTTCTTATAATATTCAATGCTTATGTTTATGTTAAGTCTTCTAATTCTTTAAGAAAGCATGACTTTGATATATGATGCATATCCACTTATGACTCTATGGTAATCTATCATTGCTATTGTACCTTTTATAACATTTTGTTTTTAACGAACACTTAAATGATTATCAAACTCATGTTGATTCAACTAATCCTTAGTTGATGAACGTTCTTGTGACGCCTCCAAATCTAGGTTACCTAACCCCCGAGTTTGGTGCTCACGATCTATCAAATAAACAACATCTAACTACCCATTCATTTATGAATAACATCATACATATCATTAATTAATATTCTTCATACAATATTCTCAGGTTTTCTAACCTTGACATAACAAACATACTTTTAGTTATACAAAAAGGGTTTGCACATAATAGCATAATAGTTAAAGTTATAACAACTACTCCTGCATTTTGCCCTTGCCCTTGTCATTGTCTGCCCCTTCTCCTACCTCATCACTAGCTGAAATGTTATATTTAAGCAAGGGGGAGCAACGAGTTTGCTCCGCAAGTTAAAATATACAATAGAGTATAGGAATCAAGAATATAAGACTATCGATTCGATATAATTTCAATAAAATTCAAAGGACTTTAAATTAGCTGAACAAATCATTAATCAATAATGATATTTTATAGAATTTCATGTTAATCAACAATTCAACGATGAAATAGTAAAATGCTTTCGAAGTTTCAATAATATTCAATCGATTTACAACATATATTAACCATATAATAACAAAGTGGGATATACCTAGATTTTATACTGAGTGATCACAATGGATCAAGAACTTCTCGAGGCATTATCAATATTCAATACCGAGTTACCCCAGAATTATAAATTAGCTATAAAAACTAAACTATAATCCTTCGCAAGTACCTGGAGCGGCCAACCCCTTGTATCCTATATTATGCATAATACTGACACGCGTGCAACGACCGTATATCCGACCACAAGGTTCCCTTTTATATAAAAAGGTTGTTCTTCTCAGTCCTATAATAAGAATTCGTATCGCAACAATATAGTTTTGTTTTAACGAAATACTGTGATTTCAACATCTAATCTCGATCTAGCCAAAATAAGTGGCATCGATCTTTCAATAACAATTGAGTTCTCTATCTCGAACCTATAAAGTTTCAACAAATATTCGTCTAGCCAAAACAATTAGCTAAGACATAGCTCAAAAACTGTTCAACAATAGACAAAAATTAACTGTACTATTTGCAATCAACAATAACTCCTACGGATGTGAAAAACCAACAACAGTTATTCCCCAGTCACGCTTTCGAAAAATAACAATTCAATTTGAATTAATGAACTTGCACTAACTGCGAATAATCAACAAAAATTCTCAGATGTGGTATAATCAGCAATAATTAACCACTACAATATTTGAAAAGTAATAACTCGAGATTGAGTTAAGGAAACTTGCATTGGCTGTTGTCTACTGCTACACAATATAAAGTAGCTGCGTTTGAAAGACCTATCAATTAGCATAACATATCACAACACATAACACTATTATTTACAGACACTATATCACTTAGACTCATAATCACATAGTCACATCAGTATTTATAATCTATACAAACACTTATCAGGTTAAACTATATCAGTTTGGTTGGTCTTCGGTCTCAGTTCTATCTCTTGACTGCTATATCCGATAATTAACAAGTTTATTGTCAATAAAACTCTATCCCAAAGCTTCAATATTATTCTAGATAATCAAACTATCATTCCTTATATTTTTCAGAAGCTTATAATAATTTTCAAGTAATTATTATATGTTATAATAATTTTTCAAATACTGAAATCATTTTTAAATGATTTAAATACTAACTAATCCCATCATCATTAATATTTAAATAATATTAAAATATTAATGAAATACTTGTTAAAATATTAAAGTTATTTATAATAACTCCAAATATTTTTAAATCACCAATATTCCCCTCAAATGATTTTTAAAACATTTAAAATCATTTTTAACTAATTACCATAAATATTCAAATATTAATGTATTTTCCATTAAAATATTAAAAGTCATTTATTACAACTTAAAATATTTTTAAATCACTTATTTCATTTTTAAATAATTTTTAAATCAATAAAACCATTTTAAAATCATTTATTTAATATAATAAATAAATAAATCTAATATCATTAATATCAAATTATTAACGAAATTTATCTCAAAATATTAAAAGTCACTTAAAATATTTTTAAACACTTTATTCTCATTTAAAATGATTTTAATAATATTAAAATCATTCTTCACTAATTTATTTAATATACTTATTAAATAAATTAAATAACATTAATATTCAAATAAATATAAATATTAATGAAAAATATGTCAAATTATCAAAAGTTAATTTTCATAACTTAAAATAATTTTTAAAACTAGTTTTGTAATTTTTAGAAATTATTTTCTATTTTAAATGATTTTCTGGAAATTAATAAAACTAATTTAATTAAAATCGTCACTAAAGCCTTTAGCAACATGAACTATCGCTGTTGGTGTTCTTGAACCTCAACAACATTGACAAATAGTCACTTGGGTGCTATGTTTGACCATTCATAAATCTCAGTCCAAGTTGATCCTGGGCATGTTAGTGTATTGATCATGTAGTATTGATGTAATACTACATGTATCATCAACAATCTAGGTCATACAACATCACACCAGCAAGAGATAGGGTTTACCCAGAAATCCTTGTCAGGACTGTTCTGGATTTTCTGGGTTACCCAGAAACCCAGGTAGTTTCAAGGTGCTACTTTGAGACTCGATTAATCATAGGTTCTGGCTATTAATTAGGTGCTTTCATAGTCCAAACATGTAGCCCTTATGTCAAGGAACATATATGCATCACTAATTCAGTCCAACTACATCACAATCACAAGATTTGAATCGGTCAAACCTCGTCAAAAAACTTGTTCAAACGATTTCTGGAATTTCCAGAAAACTCAAGCCGTGATCAAACAGCCTACTTTGACCATCCACTACTTTCAATCTATTTGTTGTTTAAGTGATCTAAAGGCATGAAAAATTCATCTAACATCTTTCACATATAGGCTCAAGAAAATCTTGTCATACACTGATGAAGAATTTCTGGGTTACTCAGAAACTCTTGGTCATGCTCAGTCAACCCACTTTGACCATTAATAACTTGTAATCTGGACATGGTATGACCATGATTCCACTTCTAGATTACAGTCAACATAACATACTACAAGTCTAAAACTTAAAACACAATAAATCATAAACAGATATGAATCTATGGCCTCTGACATTTTCTTGTCAGACCATATTTAAGGTTCTTGACAGTTTTTCAAAACATGATTTTTGAACACTTTGTTTTTATGGATCTATGATATAACATCATAGATCACTATATAACATCTTATAGCATGCATTTAAACACATAAACACAAAGTCTCTCTTAGCATACAAGATCAAATAGAGTTACGGTTTATACCTTTTCTTTAACAAGCTTTGATCCTTGGCTTTCTACACTGATCTTGATGTTCTAGGGGCTTGGTTAGTGACTGAAACACTTCTCTATTTCGTAGGTTTGGAGAGAGAAAAGTTTGGTTGAGTGTTGGAACACAAATGAACTAAAGTTATGAACTTTCTCTCTCTATAATCTCTCATAATTGATTCTTGTGGATAGAATTGTTGTTATGTGGCTTCAATTAGATGATTCAAGGTGTTTGGTGGTAGCTCAAGAGATGTGGCAACAATTTTGGCCATAATCTTTTTAACTTAAAAGTTAAATAAAGGGTATTTTGGTCATTTCACCCCCAAAAGGGTACTTTGGTAATTTTCCTTGTGATTTAAGGGTATTCTAGTCAATTGACATAATTACTTTTAATTTTAACCCTTAGGGTTTGATAATCTCAATTAAGGTTTGCTAATTAAGTTTTAGGGTTCCCGAATATAAAATTAGGGTTTCTCAGGATACACTTAGGGTTCCTAACTGTTCGTTATGGTTTCTGAAACTCAGATTAGGATTTCTATTCCACACTTAGTGTTTACTAAGGTTATACCTTATTTGATCAATCATTGATCATTAAGTTTATACGGTACTAACACATACTCATCAATACAATTATTATAATTGTATTATCTATCGAGTCCCTATCCGTAACTAGGGTTAGGGTTTTCATTATCTGTTAAACATATCTCCACTCATATTTCTCAGTCAATACATAGTTTGACTATCTTACTAAACATGTATCACAGATACTCAACACAATATTGATAATCTATACCAATATAAAAAAAATTATTCAAAAATTCGAATTATTTGAAATTCCGGGTTCTCACATTCTCCCCTTCTTATAAGGATTTTGTCCTTGGAATCATCGCTTTCTTACTCTCTAAAATCTTTTAAAGTTGTGTCATCAACTTATTTATATAAACACAATATTAATTTGTGCCTTAAATACTAACCTGTGACTTGGATCTATAAAAGAAAACAATTCACAGCGATATCTATCCACTAATACGCACGTAATTATATTACTAAGCGAAATCTTTACCTGCCATCACCTCTTGTGCAGCCACTGCGTCTGGAACCATCATGCTAAAAGTGAATGTCGTGGGTCCTCCCTGCTGAGCTGATTCTTTGATCTATATTATTTCGCTGCTGGTTCCCTTATTGTTGTTTCCCTTATTCACTCTCTTCTTTGGGTAGTTACAAACCAGATGATCTGTTGATCCACACGCAAAACAACCTCGTGTCTTCTTTGGATTGGGACAACTGAGAGAAATGTGTCCCTCTTGACCACAGTTATAGCATACTCCTCTTCCCTTTAAACAAACTCCTTGCTGATTCTTCCCGCAAACTGGACACAGCGCACCTTTCTTCCTACTCTCTTCTAGTTTATTTCCCGAGTTAACATTGTCATCCTTCTTACGTTTATTAACATCATTGCCTCCACTACCACCTATCATATTATTTCCTTCAGTCTCCTTTCTTTGTTGTTGATTATTCTTCAATACAACTTCAATTTCTCCCTCAGCGATACGTGCTTTGTCCAATAAAGTTGAAAATGAATCGATTTGCAGCACATCTAACTTCTTGAGTACCAATGATTCCAATCCGTTCCTAAAACGTTGCACTTTGAGTTCCTCAGTATCCACTCGATGTGGAGAGAATTTAGCTAACTTATTGAACTTGACGAAATATTCTGTCACTATCATATTCTTCTGCTTCAGATTCGAAACTTTTTCTTCCATATTTTTCTTTATACTTCCCTTCCTTGGCGGCATTATCTGTTTAAATAAAAACTTATATTAATCCTCTATCTCTATACCAATTCTTATTAGTAGCATAATAAGAATTTAACACAAATTTCTCATATAATCGCATATTTAATCAAATAGCACATAATACTTTTAGTGCATAACACATACTACTTTAATCAGTTACTATCCCCTTTTAACAAAATTTGGAATTAATTACCACAACTTTACACAAAAAGTTGCAATTCATCAAAATCATCTTAATATTCATACTGAAAACAAAGTTTACATTATACAAACACACACACACACACACACACACACACACACACACACACACATATATATATATATATATGCCTACTCATAGTTTACGATATTATAATCTTTGATACATCATCTCACTACCAAAAGATACTATACTCATGCTTAATTGATCTACAGTCCACTCCCTTCACCTGCCTTCTTACTGGGACACTTGTTGAATCCGTGACCCATTCCTCCCCATAAAAACATCTTCTCTAATTTAACTTAGGACAATTTAGCGAAATATGTCCTTTCTATCCACAATTGAAACACACATTCTTCCCCATCATACACTCTCCCAAATAAGTCTTTCCACACTTGCCACATGCTTGCTTCTTCTTTGGATTTGAATTCCCTGACTTACTATCACTATCATTGTCCCTCTTCCATTTATTGATACCCTTCCTCTTCTTGACTATTCCCTCAGATGATCCACCACCTTCAGCCTCCAGCATTCATTCTATCCACTTGTGCCTTTAGATCATTTCTTTCTTCTATCATCTCGCGTAATGCCCTCTCCTTCCTCCACAATTCCTCTAATAAAACACCTTACTCCTTAGCTCCTGAACTTGTGTAGATACTTGACCTTTTTCTCCTACTTCAGTCTTTATTTCCAACTCCACCTTAACTTCTCCGGAATCTACCTCTTCATCTTCATTCAAAACCATTTCAGGATACTCGTCCTAATCACTTTCCAGATTCACCATAGGTTCGTCTCTTACAACTTCTTCAACTAACTCACTTTGAGCTGGCACCTCAGCTAATGGCATTAGTGCAACAGCTGTCAACCTCTCCATAACTATTTCATTATCTCAGGACATCCTACAATCAGTTTAAACAATCTTAATTTGTACATCACACGTACACCATCCATGACACTAGGTGTCCACCTATCTTATTATTGATTCATTTCGTCAGTCAATCACTTATAACTCTAAATGAGTCTTCTCTATCTTGCTTAAGGTTATATTCCAAAGGTTTTCCCCCCACTTAAGGTTTATAACCTACAGCTTTGATACCAACTTGTGATGCCCCCAAATCCGTGTTACCTGACCCCCGAGTTTAGTGCTCACGATCTATCAAATAAACAACATCTAACTATCCATTCATTTATGAATAACATCACACATATCATTGATTAATATTCTTCATACAATATTCCCAGGTTTTCTAACCTTGACATAACAAACATACCCTTAGTTATACAAAAAGGGTTTACACATAATAGTATAATAGTTAAAGTTATAACAACTACTCCTGCATTTTATCCTTGCCCTTGTCATTGTCTGCCCCTTCTGCTACCTCATCACTAGCTGAAATGTTATATTTAAGTAAGGGTGAGCAACGAGTTTGCTCTGTAAGTTAAAACATATAATAGAGTATAGGAATCAAGAATATAAGACTATCGATTCGATAAAATTTCAATAAAGTTCAAAGGACTTTGAATTAGATGAACAAATCATTAATCAATAACGATATTTTATCGAATTTCATGCTAATCAACAATTCAACGATGAAAGAGTAAAATGCTTTCGAAGTTTTAATAATATTCAATCGATTAATAACAGATATTAACCATATAATAACAAAATGGGATATACCCAGATTTTATTCTAAGTGATCACAATGGATCAAGAACTTCTCGAGGCATTATCAATATTCAATACCGAGTTACCCCAGAATTATAAATTAGCTATAAAAATAAAACTATAATCCTCCGCAAGTACCTGGGGCGGCCAACCCCTTGTACCCTATATTATACATAATATTCACACGCGCGCAACGGCCGTATATCCGACCACAAGGTTCCCTTTTAAATAAAAAGGTTGTTCTTCTCAGTCTTACAACAAGAATTCATATCGCAACAATATAGCTTGGATTTAATGAAATATTGTGATTTCAACATCTAATCTCTATCTCGATCTAGCCGAAATAATTGGCATCGATCTTTCAATAACAATTGAATTCTCTATCTCGAACCTATCAAGTTTCAACAAATATTCGTCTAGCCAAAACAATTAGCTAAGACATAGACCCAGAAACTCTTGGTCATGCTCAGTCAACCCACTTTGACCATCAATAACTTGAAATCTGGACATGGTATGACCATGATTCCACTTCCAGATTACAGTCCACATAACATACTACAAGTCTAAAACTTAAAACACAACAAATCATAAACAAATATGAATCTATGGCCTCTGACATTTTCTTGTCAGACCATATTTAGGGTTCTTGACAGTTTTTTAAAATATAATTTTTGAACACTTTGATGTTATGGATCTATGATATAACGTCATAGATCACTATATAACATCTTATAGCATGCATTTAAACACATAGTCTCTCTTAGCACACAAGATCAAATAGAGTTAGGGTTTATACCTTTTCTTTAACAAGCTTTGATCTTTGGCTTTCTACACTGATCTTAATGTTTTAGGGGCTTGGTTAGTGACTGAAACACTTCTTTATTTTGTATGTTTAGAGAGAGAAAAGTTTGGTTGAGTGTTGGAACTCAAATGAACTAAAGTTGTGAACTTTCTCTCTCTATAATCTCTCATACTTGATTCTTGTGGTTAGAATTGTTGTTATGTGGCTTCAATTAGCTGATTCAAGGTGTTTGGTGGTAGCTCAAGAGATGTGGCAACAATTTTGGCCATAATCTTTTTAACTTAAAAGTTAAATATAAAGGGTATTTTGGTCATTTCACCCCCAAAAGGGTACTTTGGTAATTTCCCTTATGATTTTAAGGGTATTCTAGTCAATTGACATCATTCTTTTTAATTTTAACCCTTAGGGTTTGATAATCTTAATTAGGTTTGCTAATTAGGGATTAAAGTTCTCGAATATAAAATTAGGGCTCCTAATTGTTCGTTAGGGTTTCTTAATCTCATATTAGGATTTCTAATCCACGATTAGGGTTTACTAAGGTTATACCTTGTCTGATCAATCATTGATCATTAAGTCTATACGGTACTAATAAATACTCATCAATACAGTTATTATAACTGTATTATCTATCGAGTCCCTATCCGTAACTAGGGTTAGGGTTTTCATTATCTGTTAAACATATCTCCACTCATATTTCTCAGTCAATACATAGTTTGACTATCTTACTAAACTTGTATCACAGATACTCAGCACAATATTGATAATCAATACTAATATTAAAAAAAATATATTCAAAAAATTTGAATTATTTGAAATTCTGGGTTCTCACAGTTCTAAAGACCTAAATTTCCCTTGAGATCAATCCAAACCAAACTGCCTTTGGTGCAGACTCTAATGTTAAAGCTGAGATGAACAACCCTACTGCAGGGGATTATATTACACGATATCGTTAAGATGTTGCACACATACATGGTACTAAGGGTTGATCCCCCTAGGTATGAGAAGTAAGGTCCATATTGTCTTACGACTGTTAAAGGTTTAAAGTAGAAATACTTAATAACCTGGGACATAGTTCATGTTCTAGTGACCCTCAGATGTACTTTTGATTCCTATTCTAATCTTGATTCAAAAGTCGAGCTTTCTTTTGTTCAGTATCCATTCTTTATTCACATGTTATTATTATTACTATTGTTAAACTTGTGGGCAATTGTTACTCACTCTTGTATAATAACATTGCAGCTAAGGTTGAAAGAGTTGATAAGCCATGCACTAGTAAGGGCAAAGGCAAAGCAAGCAAGTGATGAAGACTTGTTTATTATTATCTGAGAATGATTATGTTAAGACTTATGATGTTATGTTTAAGACTTATTTGTTATTAATATTTCTGTAATTGATGTATTAAGGTTAGATAACCTAAGATTGATTTGTTTAAGTTGTTCTAACCCTTTATAGGGAGGATTTCTATTTCATTATGTGTTTATTTATTTATGGGTAGTTAGATGCTATTTATTTTGATGAGTGAACACCAAATCTGTGGGAAATTCGAGTACCTGGATTTTGTGGTGTCACAGTAAACATATAATCGAAATACAAAATGCACAAATGTATCTAAGGCAAATATATTTCATGAATGAATCATATATCACAAAGTTTTATCTAACCATTGGCAAAGAAATTACAGTATGATGAATACACCAAGTGTAACGACCGAGAAATTCGGATCCATTGTAAAATACTTTTAATTAATTAAATAATGAATAAAATTTTATTATTGCTTATTATTATGTGTTAATAAGATGATTGTCGTTATATAACCTAGAAACGTTGGAACATCTAGTATTTTAACTACGTGAAAGAATTAAAGTGTTTAAATTTTCAAGACGAAAATAAAAGTTTTTCGAGAAATTTTTTGAAAAACACTATTCATCATTTTTCGCTCGGGAATTTATTTTGAACTTCCGAGAAATACGTAACTTTATAATATCAAGATGAGATGGATTATGTAATAATAATCGAAGTATGGAAAATGCAATGTTTTGCATGCAGACTTAATTTAAGAACGTTAAGGATTTAAAGTCTAATGAAATGGAATTGTGGAATTTTGTATAAAGTGCAAGTCCAATAAGCTTTAAGGGGCAAGCCCAAGGTGTAATAATGCTAAGTCCAAGTATTTATTAATGTTAGCCCAAAGCAAATTATTGCAAGCCCAAAGGAATAAACTAAAATAACTAAACCTAGGCCCAAGATATTGATCCATTGGACTAAGGAGGTCCATGGGGAAAGCCATGGGTAATCTTGGTGCCCAAGTGTTGTAATGCCCAAGTATATTATGTAATGACCAAGTGTTAAGAGTAGGGGACAAGTTTACTTAGTGGTTAAGAATAGGAATAGTAAGGAGGTGCGATGTCCTAATGACTCTTATACCCTAACTTTGGAAGCTCTATAAATACCAAGCCTTTGAATTCATTAGTTGTTTATTTATTTCATCCAAGCTAAACAACTTAATTGTTAGAGAGAATAAGCATAAATAAGCTAGAACTTCCATTGTTAGATTTCCAAGAAGAAGGAAGCTAGTCATCAAAGGTAATGATCTTATGATCTTATATCTTCCATCTCTATCATTGTAGGGCGATAACAGAACTGTAGATTAATGAGCATGTATGCTAAGAACACATAAGATTGGATAATCAATGTACTTAAGCCATATAAGTCTTGAATAAGTAACTTGAACCTAAATAAGTTATGAACTTAAGATGAACATATATGAACTTGTCATATGATTGCTTTAAGAAGTTAATATTATTTAAAAGATGTAAGAATAATGATTAAAGGGCTTAAATCGATAATAAGTCATAAGGAATGAAATCTTTTATTTTATAATTTGTTAAGTTATGAACTTATGAGAAATAAGCCATAACCTAATTTAAAGATAAGTTGTTGAAATATGTATGTTAAGATGTCTAGTTAATGAATTGAATCCATTTGGAATGATGAATAAATCGTTAGTAACGAAGTTTTACCAGAATTCAAACGATTGGACAATAATCATCGAATTCGTGAAATTCTCGGAATGGAAGTCAAAGTTTTTGAACTCGGAAACATTGGTTTCTGATGGAGACAAGTCGTATTTGGCATTATAGAGTTGTGGACTCGAAAATAACCGAATTTCGACTTAGAACGAAGAAATGAGTGTCGAATGTTCATGAACGTTTATCGTTTTCATTAAAAATGGACTAATAGCTGAATTTTTAGTTAACGAAGTCAAATAGATAAAATTATTACATGAACATGTAGAGCATATAATTTATGAACCGTATGCTCTTGAACGAGCCAATTCGGACTTATAACAAAGATGTTACGAGCCCATGAGTTTTATAAAATTTCAAGTCTGTCAAAATTTTCTAGAGCACAGAGCTGGTGCCGCGGCGCCAGCCCAAGGCCAAATAGACCACGCCGCAGCACTGAGCTTGGCAGAGCAAGGCTATCACCTACTGTTAGTTGGCACCACAGCGCAGCCATAAGAAAGGGGACTCACGTCGCAGCGCCGAGTCCAGTCTTTTAGTCCTAGCATGTGGCGCCGCAGCGCCAGCCTTAGGGTTTAGACAGTAAAGAATGATTACAAGTATAGCATGCATGGTAATTGATTAACAATGAAATAAGAAACTTAAGGTAACATTGTTAAGACATGTTTAAACCTTAAGTATTATCACTTAGGGTTGACGTAACTCAATTGCTTATGAACGTAAGAATGACGTAACGGAAAGCCGGAACCAATAATAACAAATCTAATATGTAATTGGATTGAGAAGAAGGGTAAGATTCTTTAGGAACCATATATGTTATTCATGACCTAATGTGTTATGTGATGTTATCATCTACTATAGAGACCTTAAAGACTTAAAGTGCACGTGTTATAACTGTAGCAGACGCTAAAGGAAAGTATTCTAACCCTTGTTTTAGTTCAATCTGAACAAGCTTTGTGATTCATGTATTATTACGCATGAGTTAATGTATGATGAAGCCAACGCCAATTCTTTCGACTAGACTTACGATATGTCGGATTCCTTATAATCTACTAAAGTAATGACAATGATTTACCAAACTAATATTGGTGTGGTTTTGAAAAGGAGACTGAGTATGTTAAATTATTTTGTCGTCAAACGACAGGTACGTGAGGTTGCCGCAACTTAAACGTATACACGTTTAGTGAAAGTAGTGTCGATCAACATAGAGTACTATAGGCTGATCACCTAGACGTGCTCGTAAGCTATGCCAAACTTACGGACTTCGTGCCAAGATGTCCTTTTCAAAGTACTTATGAAATGCTCATGGTCTTGGATCGAAATTGATGTTTTACTAAATATTATTATTGTAAAACATTTTGGATAAAAAGAAGTGCTATTTTGAATTATCGATAGTACTTCGTAACTATTGTTCAGTTATTGAAGATATACGATTCCTATGTTTCAAGCATGCTATTTTGCTAGAATTGTTCTACTTGTTGAGCTAGTTAGGCTCACTCTTGCTTGAAACATATTAATGCAGCTAAAATTGAACGGACCGATGGATCTGGCAAGGATAAAGGGAAGGCTAAGGCGAACCCGTACATTACTTATGTAATAGTATAGGGCTGTAATAATATTCGATATTATGACAAGGACAAATGTAACGGTTATAAAGAACCTAGGAGAATGTTAATATTATTTTGAATATATACATAAGACATATTCGTTCTTTTGAGGCATTTCAGTTGAATGTTTGTGTGAACTGTAGCACCGTGTAGCACTATATGTCAGGTTAGAAGATACCCGAATTTGAGAGTGTCACAGGTTAGTATCAGAGCCTTAGGTTATAAAACTTAAGAGAGAATTTAAACCTTAAGTCATGACCTTAAGAAAAGTCAAAGACATAAAAGATGGAAATTAACCTTATAAAAATGCATTATATATGTTATGTGTTTTTATTATTCTACTGACGTTTATTAATCAAACTTATTGTGTTGTTATAGATGTTGGGAGAAAATAGAGATGTACAGGTAGTCAGCAAAGGGTCAGTTAATCAGGTAGAAATCATACCGCACCCCATAGCAGCAGAGCCCGAAGTAGTGATGTTTGAGTCTGGAGACTCAGAGAGCTTAGACTACATGTCCGTGTTCGACGGCATTCTAGAAGAAGAGGTAGAGGTAGTGTCCTTCAACCCAGTAGCAATAGCAGCAGAGATGGCTCTGGGGGAGTCAATGATGTCCCTTTTTATGTCAGTGTTGGATAGAAACATCCATTACTGTCAGGAGGTTAAGGAGCTGAAAGTAGAGCTCCAGGCTGTCGTAGAAGATAAGACGGACGTTGATTCCATGTGGGAGCAGGAGCACGATGAGAGAATTTTGGCCAAGGAGAAGGTCCATGAGATGAAACAGGAGGTCTTTGAGCTTAGGGGGGAGCTAAAGACTAAAAAGTAGAAGATAGGGAGAATGTCCTATATTCATAGGAGTTCTCATGCGGACTTCTAGCAGCAGGTAGCTGGTTATCCCATAGAGGCGGGGCAGACGAGGCATACTATCAGCCGTGATATTATTGTCGGTCTTACCAAGACAGATTTTGATAATGCCTTAAGGCAGATGTAATCTATTAGTAGATAGAGTAGTTAGATATGTAAATATTGTGTATCTAGTACTGACGTAAAACCCTCTTTTGTATAACAAAGGGTAGTCTTTTATAAATCCCAATTTTTGGAAAGCAATTGCGGGAAAGTAATGTAATCAGCTTAGGCTATATAATGTAAAAGATGTAGTATTATACTACAATGAATGAATATAAGCCTTTTTCGAAACATGTTGAGTAATGAATGTTTAAGTTATTGTTTAAATTGTGAATAATAACTAATTAACAGGAAATGAATAATAACGAAATGTGTTGTTTGATGTAATAGCAAAATGCCTCCAAGAAGAGTACAACGAAATCAAGGCGCTAACGTAAATCAACCGGAGGGAGGTCCGGTTAACCCCATGCAGGAGTTTTTAAATCTTTTAACAGCAGCGTTTAATAGAATTAGGGCTAATATTCCCGTAAATCCTGGAGTAGTACGAGCTACTACGTTTAAGGATTTCAAGAGTGTGGGTCCGCCGGAGTTCAAAGGAACTATGGACCCTATCGAAGCCCAAACGTGGGTGAAGGAAATCGAGAAGCCATTTGTCATAGTAAATGTCGACGAGGCCCAGAAGGTTGCTTTTGCAACCTATATGATGAAGGGAGAGGCCAACTTTTGGTGGGAGTCCAACCAGGCTAGGGCCGGGATCGAGAATCTAATGTGGGTGAGGTTTAAGGAGATATTATTTGAGAACTACTTTCCCACGAGCATGCAGGGAAGGATGGAGATGCTATTTTTGGACTTGAAATAAGGGGACATGACGGTTCCCCAGTACGCCGCCAAGTTTAATGAACTGGCGAGGTTCGCTCCACACCAAGTGGACACCGAGGTTAGGAAGGCGCGACGGTTCGAGTAAGGCTTGAAACCCTGGCTCTATAACCGTATTTCTATGTTCCAAAGTACTTCGTTTGGAACCATTTTAGAGAAGGTGATAATCGTCGAAGGTGGTAGCGAGGCATTGAGCTAGTACCACAAGGATAAGAAGAATAAGGGGAAAGTGGATGGGGGAGTGAAGATCGAAGGAGCTAACAGGAGTGGAGAGAAACGGAAAGGGTTTAACTCTGGGAATACCAAAGTGAAGCAAGGAGACCCGAAGAGGAGAATGGAGGCATGCAAGACTTATGGGAAGACTCACTTAGGAGTCTGTCTCAAAGGTAAGGTCGTATGCTATAATTGTGGACAAGAAAGGCACATTGCGCCTAACTATCCAAGTCCAAAGAAAAACCATGGATGCTTTGTATATGGGTCAACTGACCACATGGCAAAGAACTGCCCAAAGAAGGGGACGGACGGGAATAAGGGTGCCAATAGTGGTAAGTTAACTATCGGGGGTCCAGCGCAGCCGGGTAGGCCAATGGCTCGTACCTTTAATATGACCGATCAAAATACGATGGCCTCAGGGGACGTAGTCGCAAGTATTATTCCAATCAACGACCTAAATGCATACATGTTGTTTGACTAGAGTGCTACTTGTTCATTTATTGCATGTGATTTTGCTAGACGATTAGGATTACTTCCCAAAAAGTTGTCGATACCTTTAAACATTAAGGTAGCAAACGAAGAAATAATTCCTGTTGAAGATGTTCATAGGAGTTGTTGTGTAGACATACGGGGTTGTAAATTATTGGTAGATCTGATACCGATAAAGCTAGGAGAATTTGATGTAATTCTCGGAATGGATTGGTTATTTAACCATGGGGTAATTATATATTGTCAAAAGAAGAGCATAAATATTAAAACGTTAAGACAACCTCATGTAATATTTTACGGTAATAAATTGTCGGGACGTTCGTGTTGTCTTACCATGACACAAACTAGGAAACTATTAAGGAAGGGGTGTGTAGGTTATTTATGCTATGTTGTTGATACCCAGAGAGTGAGAGCGACCATGGAACAAATACCTGTAGTGAGTGAATTCATAGATGTATTTCCAAGTGAGTTATCGGGTCTTCCACCGGATACGGAGACCGAGTTCGTAATAGACATTGTGCCAGGAGCGGCACCAGTTTCCAGGGCACCATATCGTATGGCGCCAGTAGAGATGAAGGAATTAATGGTGCAGTTGCAAGAACGATTGGACATGAAGTACATTCAATCGAGTGTTTCGCCGTGGGGAGCACTGGTACTATTTGTCAAAAGAAGGACGGATCATTAAGACTTTGTATCAACTACCGAGAGTTGAACAAGTTAACGATAAAGAATAAGTACCCATTGCCCAGGATCGATGATCTTTTTGATCAGTTGAAAGGGGCAAAGTATTTTTCCAAAATAGATGTAAGGACAGGGTATCATCAGCTTAAGGTTAGGGATGAGGACGTACCAAAGACGGCATTCAGGACTCATTATGGTCATTACGAGTTTCTGGTGATGTCATTTGGGTTGACTAATGTTCCAGCTGCATTTATGGATATAATGAACAGAGTGTTCAAATAATATTTGGACAAGTTTGTCGTGGTGTTTATCGATGATATTCTAGTCTATTCAAAGACGCCAGAAGATCATGTTGAACACCTAAGAATAGTGTTGGAAACAATAAGGAAGGAGAAGTTATATGCGAAGTTCACGAAGTGTGAATTTTGGTTACAGAGGGTACAATTTTTAGGACATGTCATTGACTATGAGGGGATTTCAGTAGATCCAGTGAAGGTAGAAGCCGTGATAAATTGGGAACAACCGAAAATGCCGACTGAGGTGCGGAGTTTCCTAGGATTAGCGGGATACTATCGGAGATTCATTCAGGATTTTTTGAAGATAGCTACTCCGTTAACTAACTTGACAAGAAAGACGGTAAAATACGCATGGACGGAGAAATGCGAGGATAGTTTTCAAGAATTGAAGAAGAGATTGAGTGAAGCGCCTGTTTTGTCATTACCCGATGACACAGGAAATTTCATAGTTTATAGCGATACATCGCATAAAGGACTTGGTTACGTGCTCATACAGCATGGCAAGGTCATTGCGTATGCATCATGGCAGTTGAAGGATTATGAGAAAGTTTACCCTACTCATGATCTAGAACTGGCCGCGGTAGTATTTGCCTTAAAGATATGGCAACATTATCTTTACGGGGAAAAATGTGAGATATACACGGACCATAAGAGTCTAAAATATATCTTCACACAGAAGGAGTTGAATATGAGTCAGAGGAGATGGTTGGAGTTGATAAAGGATTATGACTGTGAAATCCTGTATCACCCTAGAAAAGTCAATGTAATGGCCGACGCCTTAAGTAGGAAGGGTCGGGAAAAGTTGTCTATGTTAACGGTTCAAACTGAGTTAATAACAGAGATGGCTAGGATGGAGATGGAGGTGAAGTTGTCGAGTGAATTGGATCAGAGACTGTTTGCGACGGAGATATAATCTACCATCGTAGAGAGAGTCAAGGAGGTGCAGCTTAAAACTGATGAGTGTGACCAGATGAAGAAGCGGTTAACCAATGAAAAAGATATTAAGTATAGTCTTGATAGTGAGGGATTATTAAGATTTGAGGGAAGAATTTGGGTTCCAAATGAGACGGAATTAATGGAGCAAATTTTACAAGAGGCTCACAATTCGAGGTACTCGATTCATCTTGGTATCACTAAGATGTATCAAGACCTTCGATAGAGTTTTTGGTGGCCAAATATGAAGAGAGAGATAGCCGAGTATGTGAGTATGTGCTTAACTTGTCAGAAAGTTAAGGCCAAACATCAACGACTAAGTGGCTTGTTGCAGTCATTGGAGATTTCGGAGTGGAAGTGGGAGCATATCACGATAGACTTTGTGGTGGGACTTTCGATTACTCAGAAGGGGTATGATGTGATTTGGGTAATAGTGAACCGATTGACGAAGTCAGCTCATTTTTTGCCAATTCGGGTTAAGTATAACTTAGACCAATTAGCTAAACTCTATGTTAAAGAAATTATTTCCAGGCATAGAGTACCAGTTTCGATTGTGTCAGATCGTGACCTACGATTCACGTTGAACTTTTGGAGAAGTCCGCAAGAGCAGTTGGGGACTCAGTTGAAGTTGAGTACGGCATATCATCCACAAACCGATGGACAAAGTGAGAGAACAATTCAGACGTTAGAAGATATGTTAAGATCTTGCGTCATGGATTTCAAGGGTAGTTGGGATGATCATCTACCATTAGTAGAGTTTGCGTATAATAACAGTTATCATGCAAACATAGGTATGCCGCCTTACGAAGCTTTATATGGAAGGAAGTGCCGAACACGTTGTGTTGGGATGAAGTGTAAGAACGTCGAACGCTTGGTCCGCAGTTGTTTCAGTAAATAGCGGATGTAGTGAAGTTGATACGGATGCGTCTCATAGCAGCTCAAAACAGACAGAAGAAATATACAGACTTACATCGAGAAAATAGAGAGTTTGAGGTAGGCTCGTACGTATTTCTGAAGGTATCTCCCTGGAAAGGAAAGATACTCTTTGGAAAGAAGGGAAAACTAAGTCCAAGGTTTGTAGAACCTTTTGAAGTGTTAAAGCGGGTAGGTGAGGTAGCTTATATGGTAGCGTTACCTCCAGACCTAGATCGAATACATAATGTATTTCACATATCAGTGTTACGTCCTTATAAACCAGACTATAAGCACGTAATAGAGTATAAGCCTATTTAGATCGAGAAGGACTTAACGTACGAAGAGATGCCGCTTCAAATCATCGATAAAAAGGATCAAGTTCTGCGGAACAAAGTTATACCGTCGGTAAAAGTGTTATGGAAAAACCACGATGCCGAAGAAGTAACACTTTTACCGTAATTGGAAGAAAAGATAAGGAAGGATTACCCTCAATAGTTTGCGTAATAAGAGGCGAGATTCTGGGGGCAGAATCTTTATAAGGGGGGAAGAATGTAACGACCGAGAAATTCGGATCCATTGTAATATACTTTTAATTAATTAAATAATGAATAAAATTTTATTATTGGTTATTATTATGTGTTAATAAGATGATTGTCATTCTATAACCTAGAAACGTCGGAACATCGTAGTATTTTAACTACGTGAAAGAATTAAATTTGAATTTCCAAGATGAAAATAAAAATTTCCCGAGAAATTTTTCGAAAAATACTATTCATCATTTTTCGCTCGGGAATTTATTTTGAACTTTCGAGAAATATGTAACGTTATAATATCAAGATGAGATGGATTATGTAATAATAATCTAGGTATGGAAAATGCAATATTTTGCATGCAGACTTAATTTGAGAACGTTAAGGATTTAAAGTCTAATGAAATGGAATTGTGGGATTTTGTATAAAGTGCAAGTCCAATAAGGTTTAAGGGGCAAGCCCAAGGTGTAATAATGCTAAGTCCAAGTATTTATTAATGTAAGACCAAAGCAAATTATTGCAAGCCCAAAGGAATAAACTAAAATAACTAAACCTAGGCCCAAGGTATTGATCCATTGGACTAAGGTGATCCATGGGGTAACCCATGGGTAATCTTGGTGCCCAAGTGTTGTAATGCCCAAGTATATTATGTAATGACCAAGTGCTAAGAGTAGGGGACAAGTTTACTTAGTGGTTAAGAATAGGAATAGTAAGGAGGTTAGTAAGGAGGTGGGATGTCCTAATGACTCTTATACCCTAACTTTGGAAGCTCTATAAATACCAAGCCTTTGAATTCATTAGTTGTTTATTTATTTCATCCAAGCTAAACAACTTAATTGTTAAAGAGAATACGCATAAATAAGTTAGAACTTCCATTGTTAGATTTCCAAGAAGAAGGAAGTTAGTCATCAAAGATAATGATCTTATGATCTTATATCTTCCATCTCTATCATTATAGGATGATAAGAGAAGTATAGATTAATGAGCATGTATGCTAAGAACACATAAGATTGGATAATCAATGGACTTAAGCCATATAAGTCTTGAATAAGTAACTTGAACCTAAATAAGTTATGAACTTATGATGAACATATATGAACTTGTCATATGATTACTTTAAGAAGTTAGTATGATTTAAAAGATGTAAGAATAATGATTAAAGGGCTTAAATCTATATTAAGTCATAAGAAATGAAATCTTGTATTTTATAATTTGTTAAGTTATGAACTTATGAGAAATAAGCCATAACCTAATTTAAAGATAAGTTGTTAAAATATGTATGTTAAGATGTCTAGTTAATGAATTGAATCCATTTGAAATGATGAACAAATCGTTAGTAACGAAGTTTTGCCGGAATTCACACGATTGGACGATAATCGTCGAATTCGTGAAATTCTCGGAATGGAAGTCGAATTTTGTGTTTTAACTCGAAAACATTGGTTTCTGATGGAGACAAGTTGTATTTGGCATTATAGAGTTACAGACTCAAAAATGACCAGATTCTGACTTAGAACGAAGAAACGAGCGTTGAACGTTCACGAATGTTTATCGTTTTCGTTAAAAATGGACTAATAGGTGAATTTTTAGTTAACGAAGTCAAATAGATAAAATTCTTGCATGAACATATAGAGCATGTAATTTGTGAACCGTAAGCTCTTGAACGAGCTAATTCAGACTTATAACGAAGAAGTTACGAGCCCGAGAGTTTCACAAATTTCAAGTTTGTCAAAAAATTTTGGTGCAAAGAGCTGGCACCGCGGCGCCAGCCCAAGGCCAAATAGCCCGCGCCGAGCTTGGCCGAGCAAAGCTATCACCTACTGTTAGTTGGCGCCGCAGCGCGTCCATAATAAAGGGGACTCACGCCGCAGCACCGAGTCTGGTCTTTTAGTCCTAGCATGTGGCGCTGCAGCGCGGCACAGAGAAGGAATGTTGGAGCCGCAGCGCCAGCCTTGGGGTTTAGACAGTAAAGAATGATTACAAGTATAGCATGCATTGTAATTGATTAACAATGAAATAAGAAACTTAAGGTAACATTGTTAAGACATGTTTAAACCTTAAGTATGATCTCTTAGGGTTGAAGTAACTCAATTACTTATGAACGTAAGAATGACGTAACGGAAAGCCAAAACCAATAATAACAAATCTAATATATAATTCGATTGAGAAGAAGGGTAAGATTCTTTAGGAACCATGTATGTTATTCATGACCTAATGTGTTATGTGATGTTATCATCTACTGTAGAGACCTTAAAGACTTAAAGTGCACGTGTTATAACTGTAGCAGACACTAAAGGCAAGTATTATAACCCTTGTTTCAGTTCAATCTGAACAAGTTTTGTGATTCATGTATTATTATGCATGAGTTAATGTATGATGAAGTCAACGCCAATTCTTTCAGCTAGACTTATGATATGTCGGATTCCTTATAATCTACCAAAGTAATGACAATGATTTACCAAACTAATATTGGTGTGGTTTTCAAAAGGAGACTGAGTATGCTAAATTATTTTGTTGTCAAACGACAGGCACGTGAGGTTGCCACAACTTAAACGTATACACATTTAATGAAAGTAGTGTTAATCAACACAGAGTACTATAGGCTGATCACCTAGACGTGCTCGTAAGCTATGCCGGATTTACGGACTTCGTACCGAGATGTCCTTTTCAAAGTACTTATGAAATGCTCATGGTCTTGGACCGGAATTGATGTTTTACTAAATATTATTATTGTAAAACGTTTTGGATGAAAAGAACTGCTATTTTAAATTATCAATAGTACTTCGTAACTATTGTTCAGTTATTGAAGGTATACAATTCCTATGTTTTAAGCATGTTATTTTACTAGAATTGTTGTACTTGCTGAGCTAGTTAGGCTCACTCTTGCTTGAACCATATGAATGCAGCTAAAATCGAATGGACCGATGGATCTAGCAAGGATAAAGGGAAGGCTAAGGCGAACCCGAAGATTACTTATGTAATAGTATAGGGTTGTAATAATAATATTTGATATTATGACAAGAACAAATGTAACGGTTATAAAGAACCTGGGAGAATGTTAATAATATTTTGAATATATACATAAGACATATTCGTTCTTTTGATGCATTTCAATTGAATGTTTGTGTGAACTGTAGCACCATCTGTCGGGTTAGAAGATACCCGAATTTGGGAGTGTCACACCAAGCTCAAATGGGCTTTAATAAGTGGACACTAATAGATTTATGCAAGTTTAAAAGAGCCCCATAAAGTAAAAGCCCCCACTTTTAAACGTCATATACATATCTAGCTGATTCATAAGAGAGGAAAATAAATACCTGAGGTTTCTGTAAAACCTTTGCTCTCTGCCACCAATAATCACAACAGGGGTCTTTGAGTGACTCTCATAAACCTTATGGTACCAATGATACTCCCTGCACTTATTAAGGTCTGAAGTTCACCCATCCACTAAGCATGACATGTTTTGAGTAACATTCAGTGCATGTATCTTCTTCGAAAATCCTGAAGGCGATGGCAGCATTGTCAACCCCTTTTACTCCTCAAACTTATCCCTGGTTCCATCTCGCATATCTCCTAATTTAGTAGATGATGATCAGCTGATTTGGGACTTCTAGGTAATGGAATTTGAAGAGATTTGATAATTGAAACCAAAGGACGGAAAGAATCAAAAATTAAAAAAAAAAAAAAAAAAAGGAATCAGAAAGGAATCGAATGAGGGTTAATTGAGGAGATGGAAGAGCAGGGAAAGGGGAAAAAACTCATTACTTATCATGAATTAGCAACACCTCTTTGGAATAACTCAGTTGTGACGCCCCCAAATTCGGGTATCTTCTAACCCGACAAATGGTGCTACACGGTACTCATAACTGTACATTTATTCTACTGAAACGACATCAAAATGTGTGTTCCAACGACATTCTTATTACATTAATAATAATAAATCTCATTCCTAGGTTCTTAAACTATTACATTCTTTGTTCCTCATAATATAATACATAAACTTACTAGTCTATTACAAGATAAAATCATTTAACTTTGCATTGCCTTTATGTGACGCCCCCAAATTCAGGTACTTGAAACCCGAACGCGGTGCTTCACGATACCATTTCTATAAGTGAAATAATACTAATAATAATAACAATAATATAAATATCAAACTTAATTTACATATCAGAGTCTGAATCCTAGGTACGCGACCTTTAAACATTCATTACATGATATTTAATAGTTATCATTGTCTTAATAAAGTCATACTATTACATAGAATACCATAAATCTTATTTTGTTTACTTTCCTTTTCCTTTGTTTCTGCATGAGCCTTCTGGTTGTTCACACTTAGCTGAAAATATTTAAATTAAGCAAGAATGAGCATTTGAGTTCCCAGCAAGTAATAGCAATCAATAACAGTTAGCTGAAAGGATTAAATGTTTTCTTTGAACGACACTTCTACAACAAATCAACAGTTGTGAAGTAAACTGAACCAATAATAACAACATATCAATTCTATATCAACATTTTTTTAAACTATGTACTGACTATAACTGGAGATCAGTCGACAAACTATGAACATTGTGTTTTATTTTCGAAAAGGTTAAGCAAAACTTCATCTGTAAACCGTCATAACTTACATGCACGGGGGGTGATCAGTCCGTTATTCCTTGTATTGATCAATACTACATACAAGAACGAGATTATCGTTCATCTTTTCCGCCTTTGGCACATAAAAGTTTCCCATATACGGAATGTTCATACTTAGTCGAGAATTCGAACCAAAATAATTTGATTGGATAATAATAAAGTTCTAACTTGTTAAATAATATTTTTAAGTTTGTGTCTAGCTGAATCAAATAGCTTAGACGACTTTTAAGTCAACGTATACATACTAGAAATCAATAAGTATGTATCAATATGTGATTAAATACAATGATTATCCAAGTGAGGACACTTGTATAACCATATTTAAAAATTAACGAACGGAATAAATATCTGGATTGTACAATTGTACTATATTGATAAACAATGATCGAATAATTTTAAGAACTTGTATGAATAGAAAAGTTTTGATACAAAATCGATAATAATAATAGAGCTAATAATCTGGCACAATAATAGTATAATTCTGAAACTTTCTTACTCATGTCCATTGCATAAAGGAAATGCAAAGGTAGGACACTTGCTTGAGCTACTGCTTACAATAATGTAACTTAGTTTTATCTTTTATACCGAAACCTATCATTAATAAGATCATTCGTTCGATTAGAATAATATATCATAACACATAATAATGTTTATTGCAGTCAACACATATCATAATCACATTGTCACATATGTTTAGCAGTCATTGAATCACAAACAAACACTTATTAAGTCAAGTTATCTAAATCCAGATTAATTTCTGAAATATTTCAGTGTACCGACGGTTTTATCAGGTAATTATCGAGTCTAAAACTCTATTCTGCAGTTTAATAAATGTAAATAGCAGTCATATTATTTTTCATAGCCTTATAAAAATTTTTAAATAATTATTATAATTTATCATGATTTTTCAAACACTTGAATCATTATTAAATGATTTAAATATTAAATAATTTTATTATCATTAATATTTAATTAATATTAAATTATTAATGAAACCATCGCCAAGATATTAAAGTTACTTATATTAACTCAAAATAATTTTAAAATATTTTTATTACCCTTAAATGATTTTTAAAACATTTAAAATCATATTTAAATAATTATCATTAATATTTAAGTATTAATTTATTATTTATCATAATATTAAAAGTCATTAATTATAATTTAATTCATTTATTTCCTTTTTAAATGATTTTTAAATTAATAAAACTATTTTTAAATTATTTATTTAATATTATTATTAAATAACTCTTATATCATTAATATTAAATAATTAATAAAATTTATCTTAAAATATTAAAAGTTATGTTTTATAACTTAAAATATTATTAAATACCTTTTTATCATTTAAAATGATTTTTAATATAATAAAATTATTTTTAATTAATTTATTTAATGCATTTATTAAATAAATTAAATATCAATAATATTCAAATAAATATTAATATTTATGGAAAATATGTCAAATTATTAAAAGTTAGATTTTTATAGCTTAAAATAATTTTTAAAATTATTTTTATAATTTTCAAAATTTATTTACTATTTTAAAATGATTTTTTAGAAAATAAATAAAACTGTCGCTATAGCCTTTAGCGACAGTAAGTGTCGCCTTAAGTGTTCTTGAGGCTCAAGAACATTCATAGCCAGTTACCGAGGGACCATGTTTGACCAAGTGTAGTTTTTAATCTATGATGTTTCTAGGAAATCTAATGATTAGAGTTTGTAGTACTAATGTAATACTACAAGATCTAACAACAACCATGGTCATAACATGCATCAAATGAAAGATCTAAAGACCTAAAGTAGCTGTCAGAACGTTTCTGGACTGCCCAGAATTTTAAGTCATGGCCGGTCAACGCTTTTGTTGACCTTAAATCTATCAATCTGTTCATGTTAAAGGTGTTCTAGACGTCAGGCTGTGTAGAGTAACTAGCAGGGTACATGAATCAAACACGTATCAGGTTTAAATATAATCAAGATAAAAGATTTAGGCCTCAGAAAATCATGTCAGAGGCTGTTCTTCATTTCTGGGTTTTCCAGAAATGAAAAATAGTTTGAATGTGCTACTTTAGATCCTTATATCTTGAGTTTTGGGTTTTCTTTATGCGATCTAATACTTCCAGTGTGTAGCCAACATGCAAGTGAAGAGATCTATCACATACAATACATATAACATCAACAGAATCAACTGCTAAGATCCGGTCAAACCATGTCAGAATGAATGTTCAACCGGTTTCTAGAAATTCCAGAAACAGAAAATATGACCGGATGACCTACTTTGACCATCCACTACATTAAATCTATTTGATGTTTAGGAGATTTTAAGACATAAACATGTAGTCCATATAACATACAATAACTTAGATACAAAACCAAAATCATATAATCAAACCAATGTCAGATCCGAGCCCATGAAGTTCTTGTCAGAGTGTTATGGGCACGTTTCTGGGTTACCTAGATTTGCAAAGTCATGGTTGGTGAACGGGGTTTGACCACCCATAACTTGCAATCTAGACACGATATAAGCCTGATTCCAGATCCAGATTAAAGACCACATATCAAACTACTTATCTAAAACATAAAACAACGAAAATTATGACCAAACAAGAATCTAGAGCCATTGACATTCGTTGTCAGACCACAGTTTAAACTTTTTCTAGATTTTGTAAATTATCAAATTCGAGCCTATAGGTGTTATGGATCTAACATCTATCAACCCATATCATCATTATACACTACATAGAACATGTTTTAACATTTAAACACAACTTTTAACATAGGATCAAAGATCAGATTTGGCTTTTAGGGTTTATACCTAACTTGAACAATGCTTGATTCTGGCTTCTTGATCTGCTATGGTGATGATATGAACTTTATTTAGGACTGATGTATGAGTGTATTTCGTAGGGTTAGAGAGAGAGAAACTTGGTTGGGTGTTTGGAGAGAAATGAGCTTGAAAGTGATTTTTTTTCTCTCTTTAATCTATATATATGATGGATACAATGCACATGGCTGATATAATGTGGCTTGTTGCTGATTATTTTAGAGCACATGGGGTTGGTAGAGTAGTTCACCAACTAATATATGGAAAGATCTACAAGTTAGCTTAAATTATGCAAAAAGGGTAATTTGGTCATTAGCCTTATGATTTTAATGGTAAACATGTAACATGTCAAACCCTTAGGGTTTGCCCCTAAGGTTTGGCACAAAATTTGTAGGATTTCTAGTTAGGGTTTAAAAAATGAAAATTAGTTTATAAAAATTACAAATTGTTTTTTTTTTAAATAGTTTAGGTTTTCTAATAATATAAAACATGAAAATTAAGTTTAAGGTTCACTAATTAACATTAAGCTTGCTTAATTAGTGATTAGGGTTCCTATTTAGCAAATTAGGATTTCTTAAGTAGCTAATTAGGGTTTTTAACTTTTAGAAATTAGGGTTTCTAAATTTTAATTAGGGTTTACCTAATCAAATATATAATAATTAACATAATCACATAACACAATTAAAAAACAATCTTGTACTCTAATTTGGATTTCAAATTAGGGTTTAGCACAGTAAAACTAGGTTTTCTACTGTAGTACCATAATTGACCAACCATTATCAATACGTTCATACAGTACATATTTATAGCATTGAAAATATAATTAATATTATATTATTATTTTCATTCCTTGATCAAAATTCAAAATTAGGGTTTGAATTTCATATCTGATTTATCTTGCATATACATACCATTATTAATTAAGTTATAATAATTAACTTAATTAATCTGAAATAAATTCATATAATAAAATTAAATAATTATTATAATAATTCTATAATCATTTCATATATTATTTAAATAATATATAATCGTATTTTTATGGAAAATAAATAATAAAAACATTTCTACTATAAAATTAATTATAACAATAATATAATTTATAATGATTAATAATTCTAAAATAAAATTATTTATATTTATTCATGTAATAAATATATTTTTATTTATTACATAAATACATATACATTACCTGGCACATATTCCCACCTTTAAAATAAAAAAAAATTTATATGCAAAAATTTCTTATTTATTTATATAGAAAATATCGGGTTATTACACTTTATCTCTACTGGAAACCTCGGTTCGCTTGTCCTTAGTTGCAGTCATATGGTTCAAGCAAAAGTGAGCATTACAAGCTCGACAAGTATAACAATTTCTTTTAAACAACATGCCTCAAACATAGGAATCGTATATCTTCAATAACTAGATAATAGTTACAAAGTACTATCAATAATTCAAAATAGCACTTCTTTTCCTTCAAAACGTTTTACAATGACAATATTCAGTAAAACATCAATTCTGGTCCAAGACCATGAGCATTTCATTCTTTATTTAAAAAGGACAACCCGACACTAAGTCCGTAAGTCCGGCATATCTTACGAGCACGTCTAGGTGATCAGCCTATAGTACTCTATGTTGATCAACACTACATCCTTTAAACATATGTACGTTTAAGTTTTGGCAACCTCGCGTGCCCATCGAATAATCGATCATGTGAAATACATTTGTTATTCATACTCAGGCTTACCTTGGATCCGTACCAAACAATTGGCGTAGGATAGCGTTATCAATTCTATATTGAAAGACTTGTGAATAAATCAATCAACTCTTCAAGATTAGTCTAGCTGACTTAAAACTGGCATCGACCCTTTATTTAAAACCATCCATGCATCTCATAACATGAATCATTGAAAATCTAGCTAACACGAAGGTTAGACAAGCGATAAGAAAAACTTGCCTTCAGCATCTGCTACAGTAAAAATTACTTTCCCTTTGAGTCTTTATAGTCTCTACAACATATAACCACATAACATACCACATTAGGTCATGAATGAACATACATGGTTCCTAATGAATCTTACCCTCTTCTCAATCTAATCTTGCATTAGATTTGTTATTATTGATTCCGGCTTGCCATTTACATCATTCTTACCGACTTCTTTCTCTTTTATGTCTTAAGTGGATTTACTTCATTAATACCACTCATTTCGAGTTAATCATCCATCCTCACGGCTTACTATCATTCTTACGTTATTAATCGAAATTCGATCGTCATTGGTTAAGTACACTTATTGCATACCGTTCCCGTTTATGTAATATTCAACAACTTTTAGTTGTAACTCTCAACATTATTGTTATCATCGAAGATACTACTTTAAGTTAATTAACTGATCATTAATTAACTATCTTTCATTTTGTATACTTAATTATACTTATTTCTTTAACAAAACTCGTTCCGAGTATTTATCCACCCTTACGACTTATTATCGATCATCATTTTATTAGCAATAACTTACGTTTAATTAATCTTTCCTTCAACCTTTAGTGACATACATGATGTTTATAACATCCTTAATGATGTTACATTAAGCTTTAGTTCATTACTAATCAATTAATTTTCTTGTTTCACTTATAAACTTTTCGTACTATGAAATCCTTAAGGTTGGCGCTGCAGCGCCAGCTTCCTCTTGTTAAGCCGTGCTACGGCGCCACACTTCATAGGCTATAGACCGAACTCGGCGCTGCGGCATGAGTCTTAGCATTGCAGGCCGCGCGGCGGCGCCAACTAATAGTGTGCTATGGTTTCGGCCTCGCGCTGCGGCGCGAGCCTTTCTTCTTTGAGTCGCGCTGCAGCGCGAACTCTGTGCCTTAGAAAAATTTAATAGATTTTCTTTTAGGTGAGATTCTCGGGCTCATAACTTCTTTGTTATAAGTCCGAATTGGCTCATTCAAGAGCCTACGGTTCACAAATTACATACTCTACATGTTCATAAAAGAATTTTATCTATTTAACTTTGTTAACTTAAAAATTCACCTTTTAGTTCATTTTAACGAAAACGATAAACGTTCGTGAACGTTCAACGCTCGTTTCTTCGTTCTAAGTCAGAATTCGGTCATTCTCTAGTCCGCAACTCTATAATACCAAACAAGACTTGTCTCCATTGAAAACCAATGTTTCCAAACTCAATATCAAAATTCGACTTCCATTTCGAGAATTTCACGAATTCGACGATTATCGTCCAAACTCGTGAATTCCGCCAAAACTTCGTTACTTAAGATTTGTTCTTCGTTTCAAATGGATTCATTCTATCATACTAACATCTTAACTTACTCATTTCATTAACTTATATACATAAAATGTTCTTATTTGTTCTTTGTGATCTTATAACTTATTAAAGTATTAAATTCATACACTTTCATTTCTCATGACTTATAATGATTTATGTTTTCTAACCATCATCCTTGCTTCTTTTTTATCATACTAACTTTATTAATGTAAACATGGTACAAGTCTTACAAGTTCTTCCTTAGTTCATAACTTATATAAGTATAAATGACTTATTCATGACTCATTACGGCTTAAGTCATTTAATTCATCATTCCTACTTCTTTTTAGCATACAAATCCTACCAGTACTCACTTCTCTAACAAATGAAGAGAAAGAGAATCATGGCTTAGGATTGCTTACCCTTGATGTTTACTTGACTATGTCTTGTTCTTCTTCTTGCTTCTTGAATTACAAAGTTTAACTTTCTAGCTTTTTTACCTTTTTCTCTCAAGCCAATAAGCTATAAGTTATTGGTGAAAAATCTAACAACTAACAAATGAGCTAGCAAGCTTCCTATTTATAGAAATCTCAAAGTTAGGGCAAAAGGGTCATTAATCCAACCCACCTCCTTACTATTCCTTAGTTATTAAGTTAACTTGCTCCCCATAACACTTGGCCATTAAGTCTACTTGGTCACCACACTTACTTAGCCATTAAGTAAACTTGCTCATTACTTTGGATCACCCATGGGTTGCCCCATGGTTCATGCTTACCCATTGGATACTTACTTTGAGCTTTACATTTAATTAGCTTAACTAACTTAACTTATACTTTAGGGCTTGCCTTTAACAAACACATGGGCTTGGTCATTAATAAGCATTGGGCTCTATCATTATTCTAGTTGGACTTTACAACTTCCTATTTGTGATGCCCCCAAATTCAGGTACTTGCAACCCGAACTCGATGCTTCACGATACCATTTCTATGAGCATTTGGGTGCCCAGCAAGTAATAACAATTATAAATATTAGCTGAAAGAATTAAATATTTTTTTTGTACGACACTTCTACAACAAATCAATAGTTGTGAAGTAAACTGAACTAATAATAATATATTAATTCTATATCAAATTTTTGAAACTACGTACTGACTATATCTGGGGATTAGTCGACGGACTATGAACATTGTTTTCTATTTTCGAAAAGGTTAAACAGAACTTCATCTGCAAACCGTCATAATTTACGGGCACGGGGGATGATCAGCCCGTTATGCCCTGTATTGATCAATACTATATGCAAGAACGATATTATCGTTCATCTATCCGCCTTTGGCGTACAAAAAAATTTTCATGTACGGGATGTTCATACTTAGTCGGGATTCCAAACCAAAATAATTTGGTTGGATAATAGTAAGGTTTTATCTTGTTCAACAATAATCTATAAGTTTGTGTCTAGCCAAATCAATTAGCTTAGACAGCTTTTAAGTTAACATATACATACTGGAAATTTATAAATGTGTATCAACATGTGATTAAATACAATGATTATCCACGTAAGGACACTTGTATAATCATATATAGAAATTAACGAGCATAATAAATATTTGAATTATAATATAATACTATGTTAATAAACAATGATCGGATATAATATATACAAGGGAGAAGGGTCAAAAATGCCCCTGACTTTTACCGCGATGTCTACCGAGCACCCTATACTTTTTTTTTGTCCAAAAATACCCTTAACGTTACATTTTTTGGGTCGTCCGTTCCCCTGCCGTTAACAGATTTGTCAACTAGACTAACGGGGTTGACATTTCTACATATTTTGTTGACGTATCAAATAATTAAAACAAAAATTACTACCAACATTTGATGTGTATAAAAATAATATTTTATATATATTTCTTTATTTTCTCTCTCCTCAACTATCCCCAATATTCTCTTCCACCACCATCCGACGCCCATCACCGCCGTCCGCCACCAAAAAAAATTAATAAAACCAATAATCGAAACAGTTGTAGCATAGAGCAAGAAAATAACAACACCAACACTTCATACCCACATCAAAATCATTCCTTTTTAGAAAAATCGTGCTCCTCAAATCAAACCCAGAAAACCCATGTTTTATTTCCAGAATATTCAACTAGTAATCTATTATTATCCCTGTAAAATCCTTCCTTCCGTCTGAAAATCCTTCGAACGCTCGCCTGGAAATTTGCTCTGTAATTGAAGAGGAGAAATCTACCAAAACAGGGAAAAAAACCTAACAGTGGCAATTAATTACTCCACACACAAGCACCATCAAAATGAATCAAATGGGTTCAAGATCTGCAAATTCAAACCCTCTAACCTCTATCTTACCCATTGATTCTGCCTGAAAATCCTCCGACCGCTCCGGCGCCGTCGTGACAGAGTCGTCGAAGAACACCAAATCAAAAATGTAAAGATCGAACGGGTGGGCAAAAAAGACGACTTGCTGGCGCGGGCGGACCGAACCCGTGGATCAGAAGAAGAGGTGGTTTAAGGAGGATGGTGTTAGGGTCAGGTTTGGAGCCCCAAAATGGATGGTGATTTGGGAATGGGAGGAGAGAGTAGCAGGCCACCGTTTTTTTGGTTCTTTGACTTTAATATGCTTGAAAATGGAGGAAGGAGATGAAGAGGGAGAAAAGAGGAAGAAAAGAGAAAAAAGGATTAATTTTAATTTAATTAGTTATTTTGGACCTTTGCCCTTTTATTTAATTAGTTATTTTAATTAATTAATAAAATAATTTGGATTTTAATATTTTGAAAAAAATTTAGTATTTTAATTTAATTTAATTTTTTTAGTATTTCAGTATTTTTTTAATTAGTATTTTAGTATTTTTTTAATTAATATTTTAGTATTTTTTTTAATTAGTATTTAGTATTTTTTTTAATTAGTATTTTTAGCATTTCATTGTGGCAGCCACGTAATCAATTTTGTAACCCCATTAGTCTAGTTGGCAAATCTATTAACGGTAGGGGCACGGACGACCCAAAAAATGTAACGTTAAAGGTATTTTTGGAAAAAAAAATATAAGGTGCTCGATAGACATCGCGGTAAAAGTCAGGGGCATTTTTGACCCTTCTCCCATATATACAACAATAGGGTTAATAATCTGGCACAATGATAATATAATTCTAAAATTTTCTTACTTATATCCATTGCATAAAGTTTAATATAACTTGAACAGTGGTCAAATTATTTTAAATGACTTATACAAATTTTTAATTTAATTATTATAATTTATCATGATTTTTCGAACACCGGAATCATTATTAAATAATTTAAATATTAACTAATTCTATTATCATTAATATTAAACTATTAATGAAATAATTGCCAAAATATTAAAGTTATTTATAATAACTCAAAATATTTTTAAAGTATTAATATTACCCTTAAATGATTTCTAAAATAATTAAAATCATTTTTAAATAATTATCATTAATATTTAAAAATTAATGTACTATTTATCAAAATATTAAAAGTCATTAATTATAACTTTAAAATATTTTTAATTCATTTATATCCTTTTTAAATGATTTTTAAATCAATAAAACTATTTTAAAACTATGTATTTAATATAATTATTAAATAAATTTAATATCATTAATATTAAATTATTAATGACATTATTCTTTAAATATTAAAAGTTATATTTTATAACTTAAAAGATTTTTAAATACCTTATTATTATTTAAAAATAATTTTTAATATAATAAAATCATTTTTTATTTATTTATTTAATTCATTTATTAAATTACTTAATTATCATTAATGAAATTTATCACAAAATATTAAAAGTCATTAAAAATAACTTAAAATATTTTCTTATATCATAATATACTTTTAAATGATTTTTCAAGTATTAAAATCATTTTTAAATAATTTATTTAATATAATAATTAAATAAATTAAATACCTTTAATATTTCAAAAATATTAAATATTTATGAAATACATTAAAAATTATTAAAAACTAATTTTCAGACTTTAAAATAATTTTTAGTAATTTAATTTATATTTTTAATAATTAAAAACTAATTTTATATAATTATTTAATAAAAATATAATTTTCAAAAATTAAGTGTCGCTAAAGACTGCCTATAGCGACAGAACCGTCGCTATAGGTGTTCTTCCTGTTCTTAGCAAAACCCAAAAAATCATGTCAGTTACCGAGTGGGTGAGTTTGACAAAGCATAGATCTTGGATCATATAGTTTATAGGCATGTTGTTAGTCAGATATTGTAGTGCTAGTGCAAGACTACAAGATACAACAACAAACATGATCATACAACACATAACCAAAGCGATCTGAGCCTCCAAAGTGGTTGTCAGAGCTGTTCTTCATTTCTGGGTTTGCCCAGAAAGGAAGAACAGTTCGTGAGGCCTACTTCGGGCTTCCACAACATGCTTTTCATATAATGTTTTACTGATCTATCGATTTCAGGTTGTAGACAACATATACTACTAAAGATCTATTACATAAAATCATCATAACAACAACAAATCAAGCAAATAAGGTCCGATCAAACTGTTGTCAGAAACACGTTCTTGAAGTTTTCTGGAATTTCCAGAAAACGTATCGTGAACTTCTGTACCACTTTGACCAGTTACTACAATCGACTCGTTTAATTTTAAGGAGATTTTAAGGCATAAAAATGGAGTTCATATACCAGACTACAACTTAGACACAACAACAGAACCAAAACATCAACACACTGACAGATCTAGACGCTTGATTAAGTTGTCAAACGCTGGTTCATGGTTTCTGGGTTGCCCAGAAATGGCCCGGTCATGGTCGGTCAACCGACTTTGACCAACAATAACTAAAATTCTGGACATCAAATGGCTATGATTTCAGTTCCAGAATAAAGTACTCATGTCAGACTACATGTTTAAACATTCAAACAACAAAAAACCATAAACAAGAAAGAATCTAGAGCCACTGACATTCGTCGTCAGACCACAGTTTAAAATTTTCCCAGATTTTGAAAAATGTTACATCTAAGCCTATAGATGTTATGGATCTAACATCTATGAACCCATATCATCATTATACATTGCTAACAATATATTTAACACACAAAAACTAACATCCAACATGGAATCAAAGATCAAATTTTAGGTCTAGGGTTTTATACCTTAATGATCAATTTCTGATTCTAGGCTTCTGAGTTTGTTATGAGTGTTAGTGGGGCTGGTTTTAGGACTGAAATGCCTTGATATTTTCGGAGGTTTGAGCTTGCGAGAGTTTAGTTGGGTGTTGTGCAAAAATGAGCTAATCAAATGACATTTTCTCTCTCCTAATCTATATATATGAGTGTTAGATGCATGAATTGGCTGATCTAGAGGCTGATTGCTGGCATTATTTAAGTCAAAATTGTCAAATAAGTTGGTCACCCACTCCATATTTGGTAGGATTTACAAGCAACATAATAAATAATTAAAAAAGGGCTTTTTGGTCATTAGGCTTTTACTTTTAATGGTAATCTTGTAAACATGGCAAACCCTTAGGGTTTGACCCTTAGGGTAAAACCCTAAGGTTTAGCACAAAAATTATAAGATTTCTAGGATTTTGTTAAAATGAAAAAAAATAGTTACTTAAAATTGAAATTAGGGTTTCTTTAATTAACCTAGGTTTTCTAATTACACTATATATGAACATTAGGGTTTAATTATTTACTAATTATAACTAACATTGCTAATTTAACAATTAGTGTTTACAATTTACAATTTGGGGTTTATAATTCCGAAGTTAGGGTTCCTAATTTAGAAATTAGGGTTTACTAACTTGGATTATAATTATAACACTTATTATAATCACATTAACACAATTTTTGACCGAGCTTAAACTCCGGTTTGAGTTTCAAATCACAGTACTACTAGGTTTTCTACTGATATATTATAATTAACCAACCATTATCAGTCTATACATACAGTACATATGTATAGCACTGAAAAATCAAAATATAACTAATATTATATTATGATTCTCATTCCTTGTTCCAAATCTAAAATTAGGGTTTGAATTCCATATCTGATTTATCTTTCATATATAACATTATTAATTAAGTTAAAATGATTAACTTAATAATATGTACTAAAATTCATATAATAAAATAATTATTATAATAATTCCAATAATCCTTTCCATATATTATCAAATAATATATAAACATATTTTCATAGAAAATAAGAAATAAAAATATTTTTATTACCAATTTAATTTATTATAAGATTATAATTTATAAGGATCATTAATTCTAAAATAAAATCATTTGTAATCTTTCATGTAATAAATATATTTTTATTTACCACATAAATACATACTTTACCTTGCACTTATTCTCACCTTTAAAATAAAAAAAAATTAAATGCAAAATTTCTTATTTATTTATATAGAAAATCTTGGGTTATTACATTCACCCTCCCTTATAAAGATTCATTCCCCGGAATCACCATTTTAAAACTCATACATACCAGGGTACATAACATACATAATCATTTCAAGTAGATCTCGATCAGATTTGATTGAACTGATTTTTAACTATTCACATAAAGCTTGTATATCCGATTAAACGGAAAATTTGATTTCTAATAGAACTAAAATTCCACCTTCAAAATTTTTTATAAAAAAATTTACTATATATAAGAAAATCATGTATAAGAAAATAAAAGTTATACGAATAATACCTGGAGTTCCAACACCAGCTGCCATGGTATCCTAGACCGTCATATTGAAGACTCTCACGGTTGATTTCGTTGGCTTGCTAGATGACGTTAGTCCCGTGATCGCCAGAGTCCCGCTGCTCTTGCCAGTAGTTACACTCCTTGCCTCCATTCTCCTTTTCGGACAATCCTTTACCTTGTGCTCTATTGACCCGCATATAAAGCAACCAGTATTCATTCGAGGATTGGGGCAGTTGGGAGAGATGTTCCTCTTGCCCACACTTATAGCAAACAAACTTACCCTTCAAACATTCCCTAGAGTGATTTTTTCCGCAATTCTTACACTGCACAGTCTATTTCTTCACACCTTCATGTTTCACCTGAACATTCCCAGCATTGTTCCATTTTCTCTTTTCATTTCCACTCATGCTCCCATTATTAATTTCCACCTTCCCAGCTCCTTCGACCTTACCTTTGTTCTTCTTTCCCTTGTTGTAGAGGCTCATGGCCTCACTTCCCTCCTCAGCTATAATGGCTTTCTCCATGTTCACTGCTGTATAGCCTGAGCTACCATGTTCGCAAAGTTCTGCATCGGGTCTAGTTGTTGTAGTGACACCCCCCAATCCGGGTTACCTGACCCTCGAATTTGGTGTTCACGATTCACAATATAATAACATCTAACTACCCGTTCATATAGAAATAGTAATACATATCACATTAACATATGTTGTTAATACATTAGTCCCAGGTTCTCTAACCTTAACATTACAAACTTACCCTTTAGATATACAAAAAGGGTTTACAAACAGAACATAATAAATATACTAATTATTACTAATTTATCACTATGCCTTTTCTTTTGTTCTTCTTCACAGCACCTTCTGCCACTTCGTCCCTAGCTGAAAAGTTTTATATATAGCAAGGGTAAGCAACAAGTTTGCCCTACAAGTTAAGACATACGATAAAGGTATAGAAATAAATAATAAGTCTTCTCGCATTCTACGCAACAATAATCTGATAATGAAAGGGTACACCGCTTTCAAGGTTTTATACGATATTCAAATGAATAATCAAGAATTAATTCTACGAAATAACAAAGTGGAATATTTTTCAGATTTATGCTGAGTGATCCATTGGAACTTGAACTTCTCTTCTCGTGTATCTATCAAAGATTTACTTTGATATATACGTAAGTGTATCAGATAACTATAAAGATTAAATCATACCCCTCTGCAAGTATAACAAGTGATCACCTTTATTATACCCTATATTATGCATAATACTTAATCACGCGCAAAGACCGAATATACGACCAATAAAATGTTTCCTTTATATAAAAGGTTGTTCTTCTCAGTCTCAGAATCAAGATTTGATTTAACAACGAAACACTATGATTTCAATTTTTATTTATTTCTCGATCTAGCCGAAATAATTGGCATTGATCTGTCAATAATAATTTAATTCTCTTCTCGAATTTATCAAATTTTAACAAATATTCGTCTAGCCAGAATAATTAGCTAGACATTTCTCAATATAATTCGATAATAAATAGGAATTATCTGTACTGTCAATATTAGCTTCTACGGATATGAATATCCAACAACAGTTATTCTACTAATATATATTTTCCGAATCAGTAATTCAATTTGAATTATTAAACATGCACTAACTGCGAATGATCAACAATAAATTCTTAGATGTGGTATAATTAATAATAATCAACCACTATAATATTTAAGCAATATTAACTCAAGATTAAGTTAGGAAACTTGCCTCTTCCGCTGTTTACAGCTACACAATATATTTATCTACTTTTGAAAGACCTATAACTAATAATATCGGTCTCACAATTAGCACAATAATTCATAACACACAACACCGTAATTCACAGTCAATCTTCTCCTAGACACATTACCACATAGCCAGTCTAACTAGTTCAGTCTGGTTGGACTTCGGTCTCATCTCGGTGTTCTGGTCACCCTATCCGACAATTAACATATTTATTGTCAATTAAATTCGGTTTCTAAGCTTCAATATTATTTTCGATAAGTCAATTATTGTTAATAATATTTTTCGGAAGCTTTTAATAAATTATAAGCAATTATTATAATTTATAATAATTTTTCAAACATCGAAATTATTTTTAAATAATTTAATTATCAAATAATCTTATCATCATTAATATTTAATAATATAAAAATATTAATCACATACTTGTAAAAATATTAAAGTTATTATTAATAACTTAAAATATTTTTAAATCATCAATATTCTACTTAAATGATTTTTTTTAAATTAATTAAAATTATTTTTAAATCATCATCATTAATAGTTAAATATTAATGAAATTATCATTTAAATATTAAAAGTCATTAATTGTAACTTAAAATATTTTAAAATCATTTTTCTCATTTTAAATGATTTTTAAATCAATAAAACTATTTTTAATTCATTTATTTAAGATAATAATTAAATAAATCTAATATCATTAATATTAATTTATTAATGAGAATTCTCCAAAATATTGAAAATTATATTTTATAATTTAAAATATTTTCTAACGCTTTATTCTCATTTGAAATGATTTTTAAATCAATAAAATTATTTTTAACTTATTTATTTAATATAATAATTAAATAAATCTAATATCATTAATATTAAATTATTAATGAAAATTCTCCAAAAATATTAAAAGTTATATTTTATAACTCAAAATATTTTTAAATACATTATTCTTATTTAAAATGATTTTTCATAATTTTAAAATCATTTTTCTCTAGTTTATTTAATACACTAATTAAATAAATTAAATACCATTAATATTTAAATAATTATAAATATTAATGAAAAATATGCCAAATAGTCTAAAATTATTTTTCATAATTTAAAATAATTTTTAAAACTATTTTTAATAATTTTTAGAATTTATTTCTATTTTTAAAATATTTTCTAAAAATCAGAAAATAAATATATTGAAAACCGTCGCTATAGGCCTTTAGCGACACTTGTCTGTCGTCTTAGGTGTTCTTGGCCTCAAGAATACTGACAAGTCAGGGTTCAAGGGTCATCGTTTCACCACGATTGATTTTCTGTGTAATGCGTTTCTGGGCTAGCTTGAATTGTGATCGTGTAGTGTTTATGTAACACTACAACATCCAAGCATCACCTTGGCCATACAACAAAACAACAACACGATCTGATCTCCCAAACTTTCTGTCAAACGAAATCAGGGTTTTCTTGGTAACCCAGAAACTTAGACAGTGTCGACTAGACACTTTCTATCACGATTTGATTAGGGTTTTGGTCATTGTATGGGTGTGTTCTTGGTCCAAACAGTTAGTACAAATGACAAGGAACAATAACATTACACTAACTCAGTTCGAAAACATCAAAATCACTATATTTAATCTGGTCAAACATTGTCATAATTTGTGTTCTTCCGATTTCTATGTTTTCCAAAAACGGCAACCATGATCTACAAGCCTAGTTTGACCATTCCCTCTGTTCGATCTTATAATGGTTTAAAGGATCTTAAGGCATGGGTATACACTCCAGATAACAGGCTACAATTACATTACAATAACATCAACAAAGAACATCATAACTGTCAGATCCGGGCCTTGCAAAAAGTTGTCAAACGCTGGAAAACCATTTCTAGGTTACCCAGAATTTGACTGGTCATGCTCGGTCAATAGGTTTTGATCGTTAATAACTACAAATATACACATCCAATGAGACTAATTCCACTTGCAGAGTAAAGACCACATGACAAGCTATATATAACAACTTTAAAACATCAAAAACCATAAACGAACAAGAATCTGTGGCTCCTGACATTAGCTTGTCAGACCACAAATTTTGTTCTTAGATAGTTTTGAAAAACCTCGATTTTAAAGCATTTTAATGCTATGGATCCATGATGGATCAACATAGATCATCTAAAAACATCATATAACATAAGATCAAACACTTAAACAAGAATTTTTACAAAGCATGCTAAATCAAAATGAAACTTAGGGTTTATACCTCTCTTGACCAATCCTTGATCTTAGTTCTCCAATGATATTAGGTGATCTAGGAGCTGATAATGTGACTGATCTACCTCAGAATTTCGGAGGTCTTGGAGAGAGAAAGAGTTGGTGAGAGCAAGAGAGAAAATGAGCAAGTTTTATGATTTTTCTCTCTCCCAAATCTATATATATCAAGATATATTACTTAGATATGATATTGGTTGTCAAATGAAGGTTGATTTGCTGAGATTTCATGCCACAAAGTCAATATATTAGGTCACTAACTAAAGGTATTGATATTTTTACAAGTTACCAAATAAAGAAAATGAAAAAGGGCATTTTTGTCATTAGCATTATAATTTTAATGGCATACATGGAATTTACCAAACTCTTAGGGTTTAACCCTTAGGGTTTTAGCCCTTAAGGTTTAACCCTAAGGTTCTAACCCTTATGTTTTAAAACTTTAGTTTTTCTAGGATTTTTTAATTAGGGTTTTAAAATAGAAAATTAAGATTTTAAAACTATAATTAGGGTTTCCTAATTAAATTAGGTTTTCCTAATCATATTAACATTTAATAACCATATTAAGCTTGCCAATTAGGATTAGGGTTTCCTAATTTAGGATTTAAGAATCTCGAATTTAGAATTAGGGTTTTCCAGCTTTTAATTAGGGTTCCTAACTACGCGTTAGGGTTTCTAATCTTGATATTAGGGTTTCTAGTCCCTTACTAGGGTTTACTAATTTTGTACTCTACCGGATCAATCATTGATCAATAACTCTATACAGTACAAACGCGTACTTATCAATACAATAATTTTAATTGTATTTTATATCAAATTCCTTTCCAAAAATTAGGGTTAGGGTTTATAAAGCTATTAAGCACAACTCTACTCTAATTTCTCATTCAATACATAAATTGACTAATTCTCAAAACTCGTATCACAGATACATAGTGCAATATTAACATTCAATATTAATAATAATAATAATAATAATAATAATAATTCGTAAAATTTGGATTATTCGAAATCCCGGGTTATCACATTCACCCCTCCTTAAAAGGATTCCAAGGACGCGTCCTCGGAATCACCATTTTCTTATCCTCTACAATCTTTTAAGTTGTATCATCAATTCATTCTTATCAACACTATTAATTTGTGTCCCAAATTCTAACATGTGAGTTGGATCTATAAAAGAAAACATATCACAGTGATATCTAACTCATAATACTCACGTAATAAAATTTCTAAACGAAATCGTTACCTGCTACGACCTCCTGAGTAGCTGATAAGTAGGTTTTATACCTACTTATCCGGTATCTGTTACTTAAATTAGATGCTTAATCTCATGTTTCTTAGTTACTTTTCATGCATATTGTGTTCGTTTTGTAGATTATATGCTTGGGAGCTGAAATCGCAAAGAATTGGTATGAAATCGCAAAGAAAAGCAATCCGGACATCGTTTGGGCTTTCATGTTCATTTTATGTTTTTGGCTTGGAACTTAGATTACATTGTAGAGCTTCTTCTTAGCTTTCCGGAACATCTTAAATCATTCCAATCGGAGTTCGGATGCAAGAGTTGTGACATTTGTACCAACGGACGTCGAACGTCGCTATTTTGGGTGGCCATTTGGATAGCAGTCACTTCCAGCCCAATTTTGACCTTCATTCGTCCGTTATTTCTCAAATCTTAAAGAATGAAAGTTGTAGATCCCGTCGATATCCTCGATTTGATAGGTGGCAGGCCTCGTAACTCTTCCTGGATCAAAGGTTATGGCTGTTTTCCCAAAGGACGTCAGAGTACAAAATTTTCCTTCACAAAACCGTTGTCGGGGTGGGCATGCAAGGCAAAAACAGGCCCATAGACCACCGGGGCGGGCCTTTTACAAGCCTAGACCCCCGCCGGGGCAAGGGTATGCCCAGAAAATGTGAATTTTGGTCAAAGTTGAGTCCGGGAAGGATTGTTTCGATCCGATTGACTCAAGGACTTCCAAGAGGACTTAAAGATATATGAAGAGACTTATAAAAGGAGGAGAATCATAAGGATTAGAGAGATTAGATTGTAGAGAGGATTCCATTAGATTATATTAGAGTAAATTAGATCAAAATCCTAGTTCTTACTAGATTTGGAGATTGAATCAACTTGGAGACCATTGAAGATTCAAAGTAGGAGCGAGGAGGGAGCGTCAAATCTACAGAAAATAGATTCTATCTTCTCATCTTCTTCTATCTTTTTCTTTTAATGTGTATTCAATTTTAGATTCTTAATTTTAATTCAATAATCATGAACTAATTCTTTGTTTGAGATTACAATGGATCTTATTATGTAGTTTATTTTAATATGCTTCGTTATCAATTATTGTGTTCTATTGTGAGGGTTGTCTATTGTGATTTGGACTTAATTACTTAATTTCCTAGCTAACAATTACCCTAATAATCTATATGAACTCGAGAGATGAAGTTTAGATTTAGATCTGATCATGATAGCATGTGTTTGTGATTTCTACATAGATGGAATTCATGATTCGTGTTTAGGATAGAGATATGCCTTTACGCCATATGTAATCTTATAGAGAACTTGTGCTTTAAATCCTTTTAATTGTAATTTACATAGAGATATAGTGGATTAGTTAATTAGGGTGTCATGCTTAATTCTATCATCTGTGGATTTAAGTGAGTATGGGTATTATGCATCGAGAGGTGGTTTTATCTGCTTTAGTGTTCTTGATTAACAATTCATAATAGAAAATAATTGATGAGAAATGTGTTAACTTAAATGAAGCAATAAATGAAGTTGTGATCTTAAATCTCCGTAATATTAATTTAACTAGTGGAATTTAATAGTAGTTGAATTATATAATTTGAATTTTATTCGTTTAAATAAGATTGAATTGGTTACGGGTTAGTATTTGGTGATTTTTATTAAATAATTCCTCGTGGGAACGATACTATACTTTCACTTTATTACGTGTTGACCACGTATACTTACGTGTTGTGCGTAATTAGATTTTACCCAACAAGTTTTTGGCGCTGTTGCCGGGAAATTAATTTAATAATTATTTGCCAATATTAGCTTCAATCAAATTAGTCTTAATTTAAACATTTTTTCCTTTTTATTTAATTCTCTTTCTATTTTTCTTTCCTTTCAGGTACCACGACGGAATTTAATTATCAATGGCCGTATACGAGAATGACTAAGTCAAGGGGATCGGGGATTGATGGTCTCAATGCATTTTCTGCAATATCAGTGCAACTTGAGACACTTTCGAAGAGGTTGGACGTTGTTGCAGCCCAACGTAATCGAAGGATAGCAATTAATTGCAATTATTGTGCTGGTAATCATCCGAGTCATCAATGCACCGTTAGTTTTGGACCGGGACAACACGGTGGTGAATACCTCAACGATAATACACATGTTACTTATCATCAAGTTTGGGGGTATCACCCGGATTCGTCATGGAGCTACAATTATGAAGACCAATACTACGCTCTAAATCCATCATACACATCGGAATTTTCATGTCCACCTTCATTGCCACAAGAAGAAAAGCCAAATCCGATTGATGTAATATTGAAGGGCATAGCAGACCAAGAGGAGAGGATGATGAGTCAAGAAATATCGAGCTATAATTTTCAGAACCAGATAGGACAACTCGTCACTACTTGCACACATGGTTCGCAATACATGGATTCCAAAACTGAGACAGATAATTCAAGGTTGGAGGAATTGTGGTCCAAGTTTGTAGCATCAAATGAGGAGAGGATGATTAATCAAGAGTGGTCAATTCAAAATCAAGAGATATCAATTCAAAATCTACAGAACCAGATGGATGAAATGCTCAAAGCCTTGAACAACTGTCCTCAAAACAATTTGTGTTATAACGAGGATTCCGAGATTGATGAAGTGCCCGAGCCAAATCTACAACGGATGAGACGCGAGATGTTGAAAAAGAGGAGACAAGTGGGGATAATGAAAATAAGGTCGGTGAAGAACTAACTATGAGTACCAATGAGGATCAGCCGATGTTATTAGTACCCCAAGTTCCTTCTCCGCCAAAGATCAAGGGTCCAGTTAGATTTGCAAAACCGTGCCCACTTGGTAGTCATGTCGTTGGCAAAGCTTTTTATGACATGAGATCTAGTATAAATGTAAAGCCATGGTGGGATGAGGAGGAGAAGATAGAAGAAGAACTCGTTGTTCTTGCCAAGCCTCAAAGCCCGAATCGAATCATAGGCTCAACGGACAGAAAAGCACCTAATTATTCAACATTCTCAATTGGGCACATATTTGAACAAAGCATGCTAGGTGACTTTAATTCGATAGCCATCACAAATGGGAACCTACCAAAAGTTATATTATTTTCGATGGATGGAGGGTTCCTCAACTATCGAAGAGGAATTGGATAGCGTTGACCAGACAAAGTCAGGCTGAAAGACTATAATTCAAGTGCTAATTGGGAGGCAACCCAAGAATTTTTATATTTATATGCTTTACTAGTTTATTTAGTAGATAGGAATTAATTTGTTTATTAAGTTCTCTTATAAATCCAAAGTGTTATTCTAATCTATGTTGTCTCTCTTCATTGCAGGTATTGGAGGTTCAATGGATAGGTAAAAGATTATGGAAAGGGAAGCCACTAGCCTGAGCCCATGACACAATATCCTCCTTCAAATTCCGATGTGGAGGATTTTTTAGTCTTTGTGCCACGCCACCATCACCACAAGCTTAAATGATTACAGGGAAGTTCTCGTCCACTTCATGTTTTATTTTACAATAAGGACATTGTAATTGTTAAGTTTGGGGGAGTTAATTAGTTTAGTTTTGCATAAGTTGTCATGTTTGTTTAGTTTAGGATTATTATATGTTTGTATTCATATAGTGTAAGTGCATAATAGTTTGCATAGTAGAGTAGTTGTAAATAGTTTTTATTTATGTCTATAAAAAAATTCAAAAATATTAGTTAGTTAGTATGTTCATTTGAATGAATCCAGTTGTTAGATAGTTTAAGTTTATTGTGGCCAATGATGAAATTGGAATTGGGTAGACAAGTATAGTACTGACTATTAGAGCTTTGATGTGATTTCTTGTTATGAATTGAGTCTTTTTCTGTTTGAAACTGGTATAATAAGGATAACACAGTAAAAACAACTTGTTGATTGATTGAATTTAAATTGATACATAGTGGGATTCTAAAGGATAATGCTAGTTTGAATGAAAGAATGACAAGAATAAATAGTGATGGCTAAAGTTAGATAAGAACCTAAGTTTGGGGGAATATTTGGGGTATATAAGCTACAAAAAAAAAGAAAAAAGAAAAAAAATATGAATAAAGACCGTGGCGTGCTTGTCTAGTTTTGTGGCCTTTGTTACTTGAGTAAGTAAGCCCGAGGGGATTGTCTTTACACCTAGCGCCCTAAGGTCTTAATGGTCTGGGAGTCATTGGTCGAAAGCTCGTTAAGGTAGCATTGAAAAGCCTAAGGGAATAAGATATTGCATTGCTATGTGTATATAAACAAAAAAACAAAAAAAATGAATAAAACGGGAAATAATAGGAAAAAAAAAGCCCCCGTAGATGAAAATAAAGAATAGTATCCCATGTTGACCCTCGATATTGGTAATTATTTGATTTTAGTTGGATCTAGCTTGTTTTTGCATTTCTTGAGTTTATACTGTATGATGCCTTCGAAGAGACTTGTTATGTGTTAAATTTGATTTTATATCAGTTAACACTGTTGTGGAGCACACACGCACTATATTAGTGATAGCAGTCTAAGATTTGATGATTGATTATGAAGTTAATGATTTGTTTTGATATGATGTATTATCATTTTTACTTGATTTCTCTAAGGCCGATTGAATAGACTTGTTTCTGTCATTACTGCTGAATTAGTAGGCATGTAGATTAGCTGCATTGCATAGCATTGTTGTTTTGTGTTTTTACTTGAGGACAAGAAAAGGTTTAAGTTTGGGGGTATTTGAAAACTTGTTGGGTAAAATCTAATTACGCACAACACGCAAGTATACGTGGTCAACAAGTAATAAAGTGAAAGTAGAGTATCGTTCCCACGAGGAATTGTGTAAGACCCCAACTTTTATAAATAAAGATGAATTTTCTATAAATATCATTTTTGAATATTATGGAGTTATTTTGATATAATGTTATAGTTGTGGATAATATTTATAAATTTTACAAAGTACGCAAGTTGTTATATAATATTCGATTGGTCGGGGAATATTCATTTTAACAGGGAATATTCGTACAACGGAACAATCATTGGTGGACCCCACAACAGAATTATTGTCGGATTGAGAAAACGACAAAAATATTTTATTAAAAATAACGGCGGAAGTTTTACCATTGATACTGTTGAACTACTCGGTAGTAAAAGTACAGTAATACGTGTGGTTGCATAGTAGCACACGGTATTGATTATTAATGCTTATGTGAGAAGTCACTCAGTTTGATTCAATTATTGTCAGTTAATAATATGAATTATTTAGCGATAATGACGTTTTGTTTTATTCGTATTATTAACGTAATAAAACAGAAACATCTTTTTATATAAAACAAAATACTTTATTAAAGTTATTCTATAAATAGAATATATTATATTTTATTTAAAAGATTTTTCTTTAAATATGGACCGTCAGATTAAAGTAATCAATCTGGACCGTTCATGGATTAGTTACTATGCATTCTATTTTTCTATAAATAGCAGCTCATTCCTTCATTATTTCTTACGAATTCACTGAACTCTAGAGAGAGAAACTATAGAGAGAAACTATAGAGAGAGAGAAGAAGAGTATTCTACTACTTAACTACTTCCTTATTTCAGCTCTTCTTTAAAACGGTAAGGGGTGTTATTCTTTCTTATTCATGAAGAGAACTGTTGTTATTCTATTTCTTATTATTCTGTTGGAATAACCTGTATACGCGGTCTACCCTATACTTGGTGACATTCTTCTATTATTCTGTTGGAACATTCTGTCTGTGTGTTTTACACTGGACCTGGTTCCGTTTTTATTATTATTCTGTTGGAACATCCTGTCTGTGTGTTTTACACCGGACCTGGTTCCGTTTTTATTATTATTCTGTTGGAACATCCTGCCTGTGTGTTTTACACCGGACCTGGTTCCGTCTTGTTATTATTCTTTTGGAACATCATGTCTGTGTGTTTTACACCGGACCTGGTTTCATTATTTATTATTATGTTGGAATAACCTGCCTGTGCGGTCTATCGCATGCCGGGTGATTTCTTTTGTTATTCCATTCTTTATTATACTCGGTTGGTTAAGTTTTGACTTCAATACTCTATGAAATTAGTGAAATATCCTTGATAATTGCGGTTCATTCAGTATCTTTTCATGAAAATATTCTTCTAAGTATTCTTGAATTTTACTCCACAAAGCAGTATCATGTTGACAATTTGGACGTTGTTAATTCTTGGATAAATTAATTCTTGAACTTGTTTTATTGAATTCTTATATCATTGTCATCATCCTCATGTTTATAAAATGTTGAAAGTCATCTGTGGCCTGTAGTGCATAGATGGACTTGGTATGATTATGACCAGGGATTATTCGGTATAATCATGACCGTAATGTTACAAATGATGTGGTAAAAGTCCTCATTGGCCCGTAGTGCATTGACGGACAGTGGTTGGCATGATCATGACCATTGATGAATACACGAATATCCTTGGCCCGTAGTGCATGGATAATTTGTGGTTGTGATACTAATGAATATCCTTGGCCGTAGTGCAGGGATGATGTGAATTATTTATTAAGCTGAGTCCCAGCAATAAAAGTCATGAAAAACCTTTTAAATCATAGAAGATAGTAGATTTTATTCTCTACTTGACTCTTTTAATGGATTGCTTGTTCCGCTGCAGTTAAACTTGATGTCTATTATATTTTATCAGTTTAACATTGTTGAAGGCTAATGATAATTTATTCTGCATTATCTTAGTCATAATATTTCTTACTGGGCTAGTTGAGCTCACCCTTTCTTTCACTGTTCTCTTCAGGAAATGAGAACGTAGCTGGGGCAAGTCGAGGAACAGAGTGATGGTCCGAATGATAGTATTAGTTAGTAGCCCTCACTATTCTATGTAATAGTGTGTTAATAATTATAAGACCCCGAATTTTATGAAATAAAAGTACTAAATTTTTCTTATAATTACTATTTAGTAAATGGTTAAATTGATAAATGTTAAAGTTAAGGGTGATATATGAATTTTTTTTCAAAATACACAAGTGGTTATAAAATATTCATTATTGTCGGGGAATATTCGCTTGGTCGTGGAATATTCTTACTGTCGGAGAATATTCGTACGACGGCGCAGTCTTTTGTGGGCCCCATAACGGAAAGCGATTGGATGAAGAAAACGACAAGAGTAAGTTATTTATAAATAATGGCGTAGTTGTTACCGTTAACACTGTTGGAATACCCGGTGGTTAAAACACAGTAATACGCGTTGTTGCACAGTAGCTCACGGTATTGCACCAATTATTGATTTTTACGTAAGAAGGCATTACTCAATAATTGTTACAGTAATTACTGTTCAGTATTTTATTTTATTGATTCAATAATTACTGCGCTGATATTTTATATTACTGTTATTTCAATAATTGTCACTACACAGTATTTTCTATTATCGGAGCAATAATTCATATTATCTGAATAATATTATTAGATAACATTATTGGCAATGTCTAGAAAATTCTGTCTAAGGAGAGGTTTGGTCATCTAATTGCGCGCCAGTAAGGAGAAATCCTTATTGGAAAGCCCCCTCTTTCCTGGGAACGGCCTGGTTGCTAGTACTGTGGTTCTGTAATATTATTTGTGTATAATTAATTATTGATTTATATGATGAGGAAAATATTAATTTTATGTGGATATAGATGGAGAAAATTTTTAATGTGACAATTGTTGAAAATTAATATTTTATCTTTTTCTGATAAAATAATTTATTTAAATATATTATTTTAATAATATATTGATGGAGGTATTTTTATAATGAATGTGGGATATATGAGTATATGAGGAGGAAGAGTATTTTTGTGGCATTAAATGATTAACACATGTTTTGTGTGTTGGTGGACACAATTCTTGACCGAAAATTTATTATTGACTGTAAAATCGTCCGTTTGTGGATTTCGGTCAACTTTTGTTTAGAATTTGGAAAAATTTTCTTCTGTAAAGTTATAGAGAATTGAATTTCCTATAAAAACTCGCGAGATTCGAATTTTCTGATAAAAGGGCTATTTATTATGAATTATTAAAGTTCTGAAGTTCCGAAATAATTGATTTTTGGAAGTTTTAATTATTATTTTTAAGAAAAACGTTTTTTTCAATTGAGGGGCATGTGTTAAATGGTTGAAATCAGCTGGTGGTGTGCTTAGGAATTTTGTTTATAAATAATATTATTATATTCAATTTTCTGCTTTGGTGTTCTAAGCATTTTCCTATAAATAGGGTGTTTAGGTTAGAATTGAAAATCACACCAGAAACTGAAGTTTTCTCTCTATATTATTGAGCGTATTCTTGTGAGTATTTTGATGCTTTGAGTGTTGCTATATGGTGCAAGTTCGTTCAGCGTTATTCCAGTCAGAAGTACTGCTCTTTTGAGGTAAGGGATAGTAAGGGATGTTATTTATTCTTAAATGATATTATTTTCTCCAATATCATTATGCCGAAGTATTGATCTGAACTTTTTATCAAATTTGTAACTTTTTATGTTGGGATTACTATTCATGAGTTACTATTTATGAGTTACTATTCATGAGTTACTATTCATGAGTTACTATTCATGAGTTACTATCACGAGTTATTATTCATGAGTTACTATTCACGAGTTACTATTCACGAGTTAGTATTCATGAGTTACTATTCATGAGTTACTATTCATGGGTTACTATTCACGAGTTACTATTCATGACAAAATTGGTTTCTTTTTCTAACCAAATTATAGTTGATTTATGAATATTACTCTTGACATTAAAACTATATGTTGATCATATTATTTTTTTATCATATATAACATTTTTATAACCCTAATGATGATATTTCTCTTTGACTTGAGTGTAAAGATGGGTAGATTATTGGTATGATCATGACTAGGGTTCTCTTTGTCCAGTAGTGAAAAGTTGAATTGTGACTGGTATGATCATGACCATTGAATTTATAACTGAATATCTTTAGCTTAAGTGCAAAGGTGAAATGATCAACATGGTTATAATTATTGGTTATATAAATTCTGAAATGATTATATATTTCTTTGAGATAATAATATATTTGGCCTGTAGTGCAAATATGAACTATTGAGGAATATCTTTGGCCTGTAGTGCAAAGATGAGTTGTTGATGAATATCTTTGGCCCGTAGTGCAAAGATGACTTGTTGTTGAATATCTTTGGCATGTAGTGTAAAGATGAACTGTTGATGAATATCTTTGGCCCGTGATGCAAAGATGAATTTATTAGTATGATTATGAACAGGAACTGTGATTTGGTATAACCATGATCTTTGATGTTTCAGGTAAAGACAGGTAATGAAAATTATCTTCGTCTTGGATGCGAAATTTAGAATCACAATTATGATTATGAATTATTCATATGATTGTGGAAAGGAACTATTGATTGATGTTACAGGGATAAAACATTCTTGGTGGACTTTTAACGTGGAGAAGATAATAGACTTTATAGTCTATTTGACTCTTCTAATGGATTGCTCGTTCCGCTGCAACTATGGTTGAAAAGTTTTATCATCTACCATATGTTCTAAATCTCTGATTTATTACTGTTGAAGACTATTGATAATTTATCTTTACTCATGATATTCTTTACTGAGCTAGTTGTGCTCACCCTTTTGCTTCACAATTCCTTTCAGGTAATAAGAGTGTAGCTGGGTCGAGCGGGGGTAACAGGGGAATAGAACGGTGGTCATAATTTAGTAGTTATATTTGGTGAATCATCTAGGGTGAAGCGAACCCAACGTTGGAAGGGTGTTTTGCCACTGTCATACAAGATGTTTAACGACATACAACCCCGTGTCATCATAAGGCATGGTTGTGCACATCCACTTGTCGAGTATATCTACGAGCACTACCTATATAATCTTGGTGTTTGTTTGAAGTATAATTCTCAGCTAGAGACAGTGGAGATAATGATATGTCAAGAGAAGACTCACCATTGGAAAGAATATGATAGTAACCTTCTTGTTTTTCTTTGGGGTCTATTGGGTCAACCAAGGATAATTATGTGGCCATATGATATCTATCATAACTTAGAAGCATGGCCTCCCATGTACGAGGGTTTTCTTGAGCACTTCCCAAAGATTCTAATTTCTAAAACAGTTTTTGACTATACCTTTATGTAAGGTGTCATTGTGAGGTGATGTCCACGGTTGGAACATGAGTCACATTTGGTATATATTTGTATCCAAACTCACAGCATATGTGTTGTTGTATTTTGCACGACAATTGTTGTAATAAAGTTGTAGTTATTTTCTGTACCATGTATTTGGCGACTCAGAATGGGTTGGATGGAATGGACCTATTTTGGGGGCGTCACAGTTGGTATCAGAGCTTAGGGATATGATCTCTGGCGGAGATCGGGGAATAGGACTAGGAGGAGAGAGACGAGTAAATTCTTCGCTAGTGTGTCATACCTAAGCTTATTTGTTGGTCAGTCATAATATCTAGATATTATGTGATATGTTAATTTGTTCAATTAACCTTTGTTTTGAAACTATATTCTAGAATGATATCTGAAATACAGGAGATGAGCAATGAAGAAATTATGATGACAGAAAAGATGGAATCTGAAATGAAAGCAAGGTATTCTCAACTCTTTGAAATACCAGGTACGTAAATTTCGAGGACGAAATTTCATAAGGAGGAGAGATTGTAAGACCCCGAATTTTATTAAATAAAAGTATTAAATTTTTCTTATAATTACTATTTAGTAAATGGTTAAATTGATAAATGTTAAAGTTAAGGGTGATATATGAATTTTTTTTCGAAATACACAAGTGGTTATAAAATATTCATTATTGTCGGGGAATATTCGTTTGGTCGTGGAATATTCTTACTGTCGGAGAATATTCGTACGACGGCGCAGTCTTTTGTGGGCCCCATAACGGAAAGCGATTGGATGAAGAAAACGACAAGAGTAAGTTGTTTATAAATATTGGCGTAGTTGTTACCGTTAACACTGTTGGAATACCCAGTGGTTAAAACACAGTAATACGCGTTGTTGCACAGTAGCTCACGGTATTGCACCAATTATTGATTTTTACGTAAGAAGGCATTATTCAATAATTGTTACAGTAATTACTATTCAGTATTTTATTTTATTGATTCAATAATTGCTGCGCTGATATTTTATATTACTGTTATTTCAATAATTGTCACTACACAGTATTTTCTATTATCGGAACAATAATTCATATTATCTGAATAATATTATTAGATAACACTATTGGCAATGTCTAAAAAGTTCTGTCTAAGGAGAGGTTTGGTCATCTAATTGTGCGCCAGTAAGGAGAAATCCTTATTGGAAAGCCCCCTCTTTCCTGGGAACGGCCTGGTTGCTAGTACTGTGGTTCTGTAATATTATTTGTGTATAATTAATTATTGATTTATATGATGAGAAAAATATTAATTTTATGTGGATATAGATGGAGAAAATTTTTAATGTGACAATTGTTGAAAATTAATATTTTATCTTTTTCTGATAAAATAATTTATTTAAATATATTATTTTAATAATATATTGATGGTGGTATTTTTACAATGAATGTGGGATATATGAGTATATGAGGAGGAAGAGTATTTTTGTGGCATTAAATGATTAACACATATTTTGTGTGTTGGTGGACACAATTCTTGACCGAAAATTTATTATTGACTGTAAAATCGTCCGTTTGTGGATTTCGGTCAATTTTTGTTTGGAATTTGGAAAAACTTTCTTCTGCAAAGTTGTAGAGAATTGAATTTCCTATAAAAACTAGCGAGATTCGAATTTTCTGATAAAAGGGCTATTTATTATGAATTATTGAAGTTCTGAAGTTCCGAAATAATTGATTTTTAGAAGTTTTAATTATTATTTTTAAGAAAAACGTTTTTTTCAATTGAGGGGCATGTGTTAAATGGTTGAAATCAGCTGGTGGTGTGCTTAGGAATTTTGTTTATAAATAATATTATTATATTCAATTTTCTGCTTTGGTGTTCTAAGCATTTTCCTATAAATAGGGTGCTTAGGTTAGAATTGAAAATCACACCAGAAACTGAAGTTTTCTCTCTATTTCTCTCTCTATATTATTGAGCGTATTCTTGTGAGTATTTTGATACTTTGAGTGTTGCTATACGGTGCAAGTTCGTTCAGCGTTATTCCAGTCAGAAGTACTGCTCTTTTGAGGTAAGGGATAGTAAGGGATGTTATTTATTCTTAAATGATATTATTTTCTCCAATATCATTATGCCGAAGTATTGATCTGAACTTTTTATCAAATTTGTAACTTTTCATGTTGGGGTTACTATTCATGAGTTACTATTTATGAGTTACTATTCATGAGTTACTATTCACGAGTTACTATTCATGAGTTACTATTCATGAGTTACTATTCACGAGTAATTATTCATGAGTTACTATTCACGAGTTACTATTCACGAGTTAGTATTCATGAGTTACTATTTATGAGTTACTATTCATGGGTTACTATTCACGAGTTACTATTCATGACAAAATTGGTTTCTTTTTCTAACCAAATTATAGTTGATTTATGAATATTACTCTTGACATTAAAACTATATGTTGATCATATTATTTTTTTATCATATATAATATTTTTATAACCCTAATGATGATATTTCTCTTTGGCTTGAGTGTAAAGATGGGTAGATTATTGGTATGATCATGACTAGGGTTCTCTTTGTCCAGTAGTGAAAAGTTGAATTGTGACTGGTATGATCATGACCATTGAATTTATAACTGAATATCTTTAGCTTAAGTGCAAAGGTGAAATGATCAACATGGTTATAATTATTGGTTATATAAATTCTGAAATGATTATATATTTCTTTGAGATAATAATATATTTGGCCTGTAGTGCAAATATGAACTATTGAGGAATATCTTTGGCCTGTAGTGCAAAGATGAGTTGTTGATGAATATCTTTGGCCCGTAGTGCAAAGATGACTTGTTGTTGAATATCTTTGGCATGTAGTGTAAAGATGAACTGTTGATGAATATCTTTGGCCCGTGATGCAAAGATGAATTTATTAGTATGATTATGAACAGGAACTGTGATTTGGTATAACCATGATCTTTGATGTTTCAGGTAAAGACAGGTAATGAAAATTATCTTCGTCTTGGATGCGAAATTTAGAATCACAATTATGATTATGAATTATTCATATGATTGTGGAAAGGAACTATTGATTGATGTTACAGGGATAAAACATTCTTGGTGGACTTTTAACGTGGAGAAGATAATAGACTTTATAGTCTATTTGACTCTTCTAATGGATTGCTCGTTCCGCTGCAACTATGGTTGAAAAGTTTTATCATCTACCATATGTTCTAAATCTCTGATTTATTACTGTTGAAGACTATTGATAATTTATCTTTAGTCATGATATTCTTTACTTAGCTAGTTGTGCTCACCCTTTTGCTTCACAATTCCTTTCAGGTAATAAGAGTGTAGTTGGGTCGAGCGGGGGTAGCAGGGGAATAGAACGGTGGTCATCATTTAGTAGTTATATTTGGTGAATCATCTAGGGTGAAGCGAACCCAAAGTTGGAAGGGTGTTTTGCCACTGTCATACAAGATGTTTAATGACATACAACCCCGTGTCATCATAAGACATGGTTGTGCACATCCACTTGTTGAGTATATCTACGAGCACTACCTATATAATCTTGGTGTTTGTTTGAAGTATAATTCTCAGTTAGAGACAGTGGAGATAATGATATGTCAAGAGAAGACTCACCATTGGAAAGAATATGATAGTAACCTTCTTGTTTTTCTTTGTGGTCTATTGGGTCAACCAAGGATAATTCTGTGGCCATACGATATCTATCATAACTTAGAAGCATGGCCTCCCATGTACGAGGGTTTTCTTGAGCACTTCCCAAAGATTCTAATTTCTAAAACAGTTTTTGACTATACCTTTATGTAAGGTGTCATTGTGAGGTGATGTCCACGGTTGGAACATGAGTCACATTTGGTATATATTTGTATCCAAACTCACAGCATATGTGTTGTTGTATTTTGCACGACAATTGTTGTAATAAAGTTGTAGTTATTTTCTGTACCATGTATTTGGCGACTCAGAATGGGTTGGATGGAATGGACCTATTTTGGGGGCGTCACAGTTGGTATCAGAGCTTAGGGATATGATCTCTGGCGGAGATCGGGGAATAGGACTAGGAGGAGAGAGACGAGTAAATTCTTCGCTAGTGTGTCATACCTAAGCTTATTTGTTGGTCAGTCATAATATCTAGATATTATGTGATATGTTAATTTGTTCAATTAACCTTTGTTTTGAAACTGTATTCTAGAATGATATCTGAAATACAGGAGATGAGCAATGAAGAAATTATGATGACAGAAAAGATGGAATCTGAAATGAAAGCAAGGTATTCTCAACTCTTTGAAATACCAGGTACGTAAATTTCGAGGACGAAATTTCATAAGGAGGGGAGATTGTAAGACCCCGAATTTTATTAAATAAAAGTATTAAATTTTTCTTATAATTACTATTTAGTAAATGGTTAAATTGATAAATGTTAAAGTTAAGGGTGATATATGAATTTTTTTTCGAAATACACAAGTGGTTATAAAATATTCATTATTGTCGGAGAATATTCGCTTGGTCGTGGAATATTCTTACTGTCGGAGAATATTCGTACGACGGCGCAGTCTTTTGTGGGCCCCATAACGGAAAGCGATTGGATGAAGAAAACGACAAGAGTAACTTATTTATAAATAATGGCGTAGTTGTTACCGTTAACACTGTTGGAATACCCGGTGGTTAAAACACAGTAATACGCGTTGTTGCACAGTAGCTCACGGTATTGCACCAATTATTGATTTTTACGTAAGAAGGCATTACTCAATAATTGTTACAGTAATTACTGTTCAGTATTTTATTTTATTGATTCAATAATTGCTGCGCTGATATTTTATATTACTGTTATTTCAATAATTGTCACTACACAGTATTTTCTATTATCGGAGCAATAATTCATATTATCTGAATAATATTATTAGATAACATTATTGGCAATGTCTAGAAAGTTCTGTCTAAGGAGAGGTTTGGTCATCTAATTGCGCGCCAGTAAGGAGAAATCCTTATTGGAAAGCCCCCTCTTTCTGGGAACGGCCTGGTTGCTAGTACTGTGGTTCTGTAATATTATTTGTGTATAATTAATTATTGATTTATATGATGAGAAAAATATTAATTTTATGTGGATATAGATGGAGAAAATTTTTAATGTGACAATTGTTGAAAATTAATATTTTATCTTTTTCTGATAAAATAATTTATTTAAATATATTATTTTAATAATATATTGATGGTGGTATTTTTACAATGAATGTGGGATATATGAGTATATGAGGAGGAAGAGTATTTTTGTGGCATTAAATGATTAACATATATTTTGTGTGTTGGTGGACACAATTCTTGACCGAAAATTTATTATTGACTGTAAAATCGTCCGTTTGTGAATTTCGGTCAATTTTTATTTGGAATTTGGAAAAACTTTCTTCTGCAAAGTTGTAGAGAATTGAATTTCCTATAAAAACTAGCGAGATTCGAATTTTCTGATAAAAGGGCTATTTATTATGAATTATTAAAGTTCTGAAGTTCCGAAATAATTGATTTTTGGAAGTTTTAATTATTATTTTTAAGAAAAACGTTTTTTTCAATTGAGGGGCATGTGTTAAATGGTTGAAATCAGCTGGTGGTGTGCTTAGGAATTTTGTTTATAAATAATATTATTATATTCAATTTTCTGCTTTGGTGTTCTAAGCATTTTCCTATAAATAGGGTGCTTAGGTTAGAATTGAAAATCACACCAGAAACTGAAGTTTTCTCTCTATATTATTGAGCGTATTCTTGTGAGTATTTTGATGCTTTGAGTGTTGCTATATGGTGCAAGTTCGTTCAGCGTTATTCCAGTCAGAAGTACTGCTCTTTTGAGGTAAGGGATAGTAAGGGATGTTATTTATTCTTAAATGATATTATTTTCTCCAATATCATTATGCCGAAGTATTGATCTGAACTTTTTATCAAATTTGTAACTTTTCATGTTGGGGTTACTATTCATGAGTTACTATTTATGAGTTACTATTCATGAGTTACTATTCACGAGTTACTATTCATGAGTTACTATTCACGAGTTATTATTCATGAGTTACTATTCACGAGTTACTATTCACGAGTTAGTATTCATGAGTTACTATTCATGGGTTACTATTCACGAGTTACTATTCATGACAAAATTGGTTTCTTTTTCTAACCAAATTATAGTTGATTTATGAATATTACTCTTGACATTAAAACTATATGTTGATCATATTATTTTTTTATCATATATAACATTTTTATAACCCTAATGATGATATTTCTCTTTGACTTGAGTGTAAAGATGGGTAGATTATTGGTATGATCATGACTAGGGTTCTCTTTGTCCAGTAGTGAAAAGTTGAATTGTGACTGGTATGATCATGACCATTGAATTTATAACTGAATATCTTTAGCTTAAGTGCAAAGGTAAAATGATCAACATGGTTATAATTATTGGTTATATAAATTCTGAAATGATTATATATTTCTTTGAGATAATAATATATTTGGCCTGTAGTGCAAATATGAACTATTGAGGAATATCTTTGGCCTGTAGTGCAAAGATGAGTTGTTGATGAATATCTTTGGCCCGTAGTGCAAAGATGACTTGTTGTTGAATATCTTTGGCATGTAGTGTAAAGATGAACTGTTGATGAATATCTTTGGCCCGTGATGCAAAGATGAATTTATTAGTATGATTATGAACAGGAACTGTGATTTGGTATAACCATGATCTTTGATGTTTCAGGTAAAGACAGGTAATGAAAATTATCTTCGTCTTGGATGCGAAATTTAGAATCACAATTATGATTATGAATTATTCATATGATTGTGGAAAGGAACTATTGATTGATGTTACAGGGATAAAACATTCTTGGTGGACTTTTAACGTGGAGAAGATAATAGACTTTATAGTCTATTTGACTCTTCTAATGGATTGCTCGTTCCGCTGCAACTATGGTTGAAAAGTTTTATCATCTACCATATGTTCTAAATCTCTGATTTATTACTGTTGAAGACTATTGATAATTTATCTTTAGTCATGATATTCTTTACTGAGCTAGTTGTGCTCACCCTTTTGCTTCACAATTCCTTTCAGGTAATAAGAGTGTAGCTGGGTCGAGCGGGGGTAACAGGGGAATAGAACGGTGGTTATCATTTAGTAGTTATATTTGGTGAATCATCTAGGGTGAAGCGAACCCAACGTTGGAAGGGTGTTTTGCTACTGTCATACAAGATGTTTAACGACATACAACCACGTGTCATCATAAGACATGGTTGTGCACATCCACTTGTCGAGTATATCTACGAGCACTACCTATATAATCTTGGTGTTTGTTTGAAGTATAATTCTCAGTTAGAGACAATGGAGATAATGATATGTCAAGAGAAGACTCACCATTGGAAAGAATATGATAGTAACCTTCTTGTTTTTCTTTGGGGTCTATTGGGTCAACCAAGGATAATTCTGTGGCCATATGATATCTATCATAACTTAGAAGCATGGCCTCCCATGTACGAGGGTTTTCTTGAGCACTTCCCAAAGATTCTAATTTCTAAAACAGTTTTTGACTATACATTTATGTAAGGTGTCATTGTGAGGTGATGTCCACGGTTGGAACATGAGTCACATTTGGTATATATTTGTATCCAAACTCACAGCATATGTGTTGTTGTATTTTGCACGACAATTGTTGTAATAAAGTTGTAGTTATTTTCTGTACCATGTATTTGGCGACTCAGAATGGGTTGGATGGAATGGACCTATTTTGGGGGCGTCACAATAAATGTAATGAGGACTCCTTTTGAGTATGAATACTCTCTAGAAGATAATATATGTATTCAAACTCACAGTTTATGTTTTGTCGTATTGTACACGACAGTTGTATTAGTAAGTTGTATTTGTATTCTATACTATGTATCTGACGACCCAAGATGGGTGATGTATACCTAATTTTGGGGGCGTCACAGTTGGTATCAGAGCTTAGAGATATGATCCCTGGCTAAGTTGTAAGAATAGAACTGACCAACCTAAGTTTATTTGTATGGTATTTAATTGGTCGGTCATAATATAAGGATAATATATGACATATCAATTAACTTTTATTTTGTGGCAGTATCTGAAAATGGCATCTGAGAATGTTGAGAATAGCAATGGAGCACAGGCGACTGTTGATTCACCACATATCAATAATCAGGATAATGTGCATCAGGAAGGTGACAATCCTCATGCAAACAACAACACTGACCAGATGATGAATGATGGAATGTTCAGAAACTTTATGCAGTTCATGCAACAGCAGGCGAGAGCGGCTCCTGTCCAAAATATAGGTGGAAACACTGAAAACTCTCGGACGGTCACCGCTAAACAGTTCAAGGAGCTGGGACCACCAGAGTTTAAGGGAGAGCCAAAACCACTTATAGCGGAAACATGGATAAAGCAGATTACCAAGATATTTGATGTCTTGGGATGCTCCGAGGAGCAAAAGGTTCCCTTTGCCGCCTTTATGTTGCGAGGAGAGGCAGATTACTGGTGGGAATCGATTAAGCGTACTCAACCTGCCGCACTGAAGATGTCTTGGGAGAAGTTTCAAGAGCTGTTCAATGATAAATACTTTTCCGAAAGTGTTCGTCACATGAAGGAGGTGGAGTTCATCAAATTGGAGCAGAATAATATGACCGTGTCGCAGTATGAAGCTAAATTTGCTGAGTTGTCCCGGTTTGCATCCCACTTGGTGGATAATGAAGAGCGAATGACGCGAATATTTTTGCGAGGTTTGAAACCTGAGATACTTCAACATCTTATTTCTCATAAACTGTGTTTGTATTCAGATGTTGTGAATAGGGCTCAGTTAGTGGAGCGTGATAACGAGTCAACGCAACCAAAAGAGAGCAGTCGGTAAAATGATAATACCAGTGAGAGAAGTCATCGAAGCAGTGACAACAAGCGTGGAGGAAATCAACAGGCCAGAAATGGTAACCACTTCGGTGGTAATCAGGGCCAAAATAATAAGAATGGTCATTTCAAGAAGAGGAGATTCAACAATGATGGAAAGACGTCAGCACCAGCACCCGTTGTTAAGGAAGGAGAACGACCACCTATCATATGTTTCAAATGCGGAGGGGAGGGGCACATCAGTCCAAACTGCGCGATGCCGTCTAAAGCATGTTATAATTGTGGAAGAGAAGGTCATTTAGCTCGATTTAGTCGTTTACCAAAAACAAGTTCAGCTAAGATGGAGACACCAAAGGCCGTCCCAGAAAAGTCAAAACCGGTAGTGCAAGGGAGAGCGTTTGTTGTGACTTCCCAGAAAGCAAGGAACCCGAATGAGGTCATCACGGGTAAGCTTATCATAAACTCTAACGAAGTCTATACTTTATTTGATACCGGTTCTACCCATTCTTTTATTTCTCCTACTTGCGCTCATCAATTAAATTTGACTCCGGAGAAATTAGACTTTGATTTATCTGTTGAAACTCCATTGGGAGAAACCTTCATTACATCCACGGTTTATAAGTCTTGTTTGGTTCAAGTTGGTACCCACACATTACCTATCGATCTGATTTCATTAAAAATACTTGCATTTGACGTGATTCTAGGGATTGATTGGTTAACTACTCATCATGCAAAAATTGATTGTTTTCGTAAGGTTGTTAGCTTTCATATTCCTAATCGACCTATTATGCGAATTCAAGCAACCAAACCATTAAAATCAATCGCTGTCATCTCAAGCCATAAAGCTATTCATTTATTGAAAAACGGATGTCAAGCATTCTTAGCTCATGTCACGGATTAAACAAAAATACGTCAGGTTTGAATGATATTTCTATTGTTAATAAATTCCCTGACGTATTCCCTGAAGAACTTCCTGGCCTACCCCCAGAGCGTGAAATTGAATTTTGTATCGACCTTGAACCCGGTACAAAACCCATTTCCAAAGCCCCATATCGAATGGCTCCTATTGAACTTCAGGAGTTAAAGATCCAACTGCAGAAATTGTTAGACATTGGCTTTATTCGTCCTAGTACTTCTCCTTGGGGTGCTCCTATGCTATTCGTGAAGAAGAAAGATGGACGTATGCGACTTTGTATTGATTATCGGGAGTTAAATCATGTCACCATCAAAAACAGGTACCCATTACCACGTATTGATGACCTGTTTGACTAGTTGCAAGGAGCATAATTCTTTTCAAAGATCGATCTTCGTTCTGGATATCATCAGCTGAAGGTTAGAACTGAGGATATTCCAAAGACGGCTTTCAGAACTCGGTACGGGTATTATGAATTCCTAGTCATGTCCTTTGGATTGACTAATGCTCCTGCTGCCTTTATGGATATGATGAACCGGGTATTCAAGGAATATTTGGATCACTTTGTGGTCGTCTTTATTGATGACATCCTTATTTATTCCAAAAGCCGTGAAGATCATGAGCAACACTTGAGGCTGGTACTCCAAAAGCTTTGTGAATACAAGCTTTATGCCAAGTTGAAGAAATGCGAGTTCTGGCTGGAGGAGGTAGCATTCCTTGGGCACATAGTATCAAGTCATGGAATATCGGTTGACCCGGCAAAGATTAAAGCTATTCAAAGCTGGGAGCAACCTAAATCAGTGACCGAGGTACGTAGCTTTCTTGGTTTAGCTAGTTATTGTCGACTCAAGAGGAGACTCATTTCAGCACCTGTTCTAACAATATCATCTGGCTCGGAGGGATTTGTCATCTACAGTGATGCTTCGAGCAAAGGGTTGGGATGCGTTCTCATGCAACATGGAAAAGTCATAGCCTATGCATCAAGACAACTCAAGAAATATGAGAGAAATTATCCTACTCATGATCTAGAGTTGGCAGCTGTTGTCTTTGCACTTAAAATTTGGAGGCATTACTTGTATGGGGAGACGGTGGAGATCTTTACGGATCATAAAAGTCTCAAATATTTCTTCACTCAAAAGGAACTCAACATGCGACAACGACGTTGGCTTGAACTTTTGAAAGATTATGACCATACCATTCAATACCATCTTGGAAAAGCGAACGTGGTAGCTGACGCATTGAGTAGAAGATCATATGCAAGTACGAGTGCGATATTGTCAACACAAAGGCCCATTTTGTGTGACTTTCAAAGGATGGAGATAGAGTTAAAGACTCCAGGGACCCATGTGATGATGGCGAATATACGAGTAGAACCAACTTTAATCGATAAAGTTAAAGCTGCTCAAGCTACAAACCTGGAGCTGATGCGTAAAAGGAAGAAAGTGCAAGAAGGTGTTATGCCGGAAGCAAGAATCGATGAAGAAGAAATACTTCGAGTCAACTCCAGACTTTGTGTTCCTAACGACCCTGATTTAAAGTATGAAATCATGATGGAGGCGCACAACACACCATTTGTGATCCATCCTGGAAGTACCAAAATGTATCATGATCTTCGTCATACATTTTGGTGGAGCAATATGAAGAGAGAGATAGCGTTGTTTATCTCAAGGTGTCTAACTTGTCAACGAGTCAAAGCGGAGCATCAAGTACCAAAAGGTTCATTGCAACCACTTGAAATTCTAGAATGGAAGTGGGAGCACATTACCATGGATTTCGTTACCGGTCTTCCTAAGGTTTCTCAAGGTATAAATGCGATTTGGGTCATTGTTGATAGATTGACCAAGTCTGCTCATTTCTTACCGATACGAGAAACTTATACACTTGAACGTCTTGCTCGTATGTACATAAACGAGATTGTAAGACTGCATGGTATGCCAGTATCCATAGTTTCTGATCGAGACCCAAGATTCACTTCACGATTTTGGGTTAGTTTACAAAAAGCTATGGGCACAGATTTACGATTTAGTTCGGCATATCATCCTCAGACGGACGGACAATCAGAGAGGACTATGCAAACTCTAGAAGATTTATTAAGACTCTGTGTCCTTGACTTCAAGAGAAGTTGGGACAAGTTCTTACCATTGGTGGAGTTTTCCTACAACAACAGTTATCAAGCAAGTATTGGCATGGCTCCATTCGAAGCATTGTATGGAAAAAAATGTCGTTCTCCAGTATGCTGGGATGAAGTGGGTGAAGTAACGTTGTTGGGACCGGAGTTGGTACGTATGACTACAGAAAAGATTCAAAAGATCCGACAACGTATAAAAACCTCACAAGATCGACAAAAGAGTTATGCTGATCTTCATCGAAAGGACGTGGAATTTGATATAGGAGATCATGTGTTCTTACGTGTTGCTCCATGGAAAGGAGTTACGAGATTTGGAAAAAGAGGAAAGCTCAATCCTCGATTCATCGGTCCATTTTTAATCCTCGATCGAGTAGGAACTGTGGCTTATAGACTCGCTTTACCGCCAAGTATGTCTCGTGTTCATAACGTTTTCACATATCCATGTTACGCAAATATGTGGAAGACCCAAACCACATTTTTGAGTTAGAACCGGACGAAATAGCAGAAGATTTGACGTATGAAGAAGTTCATGTTCAAATCTTGGATAAGAAGGAACATATTCTACGCTCCAAGGTTATACCTCAAATCAAAGTTTTGTGGAGAAACCACGATGTTGAGGAAATTACTTGGGAGTTAGAATCTGAAATGAAATCAAGGTATCCTTACCTCTTCGACATACCAGGTACGTACCCTAATTTCGAGGGCGAAATTTCATAAGAAGGGGAGGTTGTAAGACCCCAACTTTTATAAATAAAGATGAATTTTTTATAAATATCATTTTTGAATATTATAGAGTTAATTTGATATAATGTTATAGTTGTGGGTAATATTTATAAATTTTGCAAAGTACGCAAGTTGTTATATAATATTCGATTGGTTGGGGAATATTTGTACAACGGCACAATCATTGGTGGACCCCACAACGGAATTATTGTCGGATTCAGAAAACGACAAAAATATTTTATTAAAAATAACGGCGGAAGTTTTACCATTGATACTGTTGAACTACTCAGTAGTAAAAGTACAGTAATACGTGTGGTTGCATAGTAGCACACGGTATTGATTATTAATGCTTATGTGAGAAGTCACTCAGTTTGATTCAATTATTGTCAGTTAATAATATGAATTATTTAGCGATAATGACGTTTTGTTTTATTCGTATTATTAATGCAATAAAATAGAAACATCTTTTTATATAAAACAAAATACTTTATTAAAGTTATTCTATAAATAGAATATATTATATTTTATTTAAAAGATTTTTCTTTAAATATGGACCGTCAGATTAAAGTAATCAATCTGGACTGTTCATGGATTAGTTACTATGCATTCTATTTTTCTATAAATAGCAGCTCACTCCTTCATTATTTCTTACGAATTCACTGAACTCTAGAGAGAGAAACTATAGAGAGAAACTATAGAGAGAGAGAAGAAGAGTATTCTACTACTTAACTACTTCCTTATTTTAGCTCTTCTTTAAAACGGTAAGGGGTGTTATTCTTTCTTATTCATGAAGAGAACTGTTGTTATTCCATTTCTTATTATTCTGTTGGAATAACCTGTATACGCGGTCTACCCTATACTTGGTGACATTCTTCTATTATTCTGTTGGAACATTCTGTCTGTGTGTTTTACACTGGACCTGGTTCCGTTTTTATTATTATTCTGTTGGAACATCATGTCTGTGTGTTTTACACCGGACCTGGTTCCGTTTTTATTATTATTCTGTTGGAACATCCTGTCTGTGTGTTTTACACCGGACCTGGTTCCGTCTTGTTATTATTCTGTTGGAACATCCTGTCTGTGTGTTTTACACCGGACCTGGTTCCATTATTTATTATTCTGTCGGAATATCCTGTCTGTGCGTTTACGCCGGACCTGGTTTCATTATTTATTATTATGTTGGAATAACCTGCCTGTGCGGTCTATCGCATGCCGGGTGATTTCTTTTGTTATTCCATTCTTTATTATACTCGGTTGGTTAAGTTTTGACTTCAATACTCTATGAAATTAGTGAAATATCCTTGATAATTGCGGTTCATTCAGTATCTTTTCATGAAAATATTCTTCTAAGTATTCTTGAATTTTACTCCACAAAGCAGTATCATGTTGACAATTTGGACGTTGTTAATTCTTGGATAAATTAATTCTTGAACTTGTTTTATTGAATTCTTATATCATTGTCATCATCCTCATGTTTATAAAATGTTGAAAGTCATCTGTGGCCTGTAGTGCATAGATGGACTTGGTATGATTATGACCAGGGATTATTCGGTATAATCATGACCGTAATGTTACAAATGATGTGGTAAAAGTGCTCATTGGCCCGTAGTGCATTGACGGACAGTGGTTGGCATGATCATGACCATTGATGAATACACGAATATCCTTGACCCGTAGTGCATGGATAATTTATGGTTGTGATACTAATAAATATCCTTGGCCGTAGTGCAGGGATGATGTGAATTATTTATTAAGCTGAGTCCCAGCAATAAAAGTCATGAAAAATCTTTTAAATCATAGAAGATAGTAGATTTTATTCTCTACTTGACTCTTTTAATGGATTGCTTGTTCCGCTGCAGTTAAACTTGATGTCTATTATATTTTATCAGTTTAACATTGTTGAAGGCTAATGATAATTTATTTTGCATTATCTTAGTCATAATATTTCTTACTGGACTAGTTGAGCTCACCCTTTCTTTCACTGTTTTCTTCAGGAAATGAGAACGTAGCTGGGGCAGGTCGAGGAACGGAGTGATGGTCCGAATGATAGTATTAGTTAGTAGCCCTCACTATTCTATGTAATAGTGTGTTAATAAATGTAATGAGGACTCCTTTTGAGTATGAATACTCTCTAGAAGATAATATATGTATTCAAACTCACAGTTTATGTTTTGTCGTATTGTACACGACAGTTGTATTAGTAAGTTGTATTTGTATTCTATACTATGTATCTGACGACCCAAGATGGGTGATGTATACCTAATTTTGGGGGCGTCACAAATTATTTAATAAAAATCACCAAGTACTAACCCGTAACCAATTAAATCTTATTTAAACAAATGAAATTCAAATTATATAATTAAACTACTATTAAATTTCACTAGTTAAATTAATATTACAGAGATTTAAGATCACAACTTCACTTATTGCTTCATTTAAGTTAACACACTTCTCATCAATTATTTTCTATCATGAGTTGTTAATCAAGAACACTAAAGCAGATAAAACCACCTTTCGATGCATAATACTCATACTCACTTAAATCCACAGATGATAGAATTAAGCACGACACCCTAATTAACTAATCCACTATATCTCTATGTGAATTACAATTATAAAGTATTTAAAGCACATGTTCTCTATAAGATTATATATGGCGTAAAGGCATATCTCTATCCTAAACACGAATCATGAATTCCATCTATGCAGAAATCACAAACACATGCTATCATGATCAGATCTAAATCTAAACTTCATCTCTCGAGTTCATATAGATTATCATGGTAATTGTTAGCTAGGCAATTAAGCAATTAAGTCCAAATCACAATAGACAATCCTCACAATAGAACATAATAATTGATAACGAAGCATATTAAAGTAAACTACACAATAAGATCCATTGTAATCTCAAACAAAGAATTAGTTCATGATTATTGAATTAAAACTAAAAATCCACAATTGAATACACATTAAAAGACAAAGATAGAAGAAGATGAGAAGATAGAATCTATTGTCTGTAGATTTGACGCTCCCTCCTTGCTCCTACTTTGAATCTTCAATGGTCTCCAAGTTGCTTCAATCTCCAAATCTAGTAGAACTAGGATTTTGATCTAATTTACTCTAATCTAATCTAATAGAATCCTCTCTATAATCTAATCTCTCTAATCCTTATGATTCTCCTCCTTTTATAAGTCTCTTCATATGTCTTTAAGTCCTCTTGGAAGTCCTCTTAGAAGTCCTTGAGTCAATCGGATCGAAACAATCCTTCCCGGACTCAACTTTAACCAAAATTTACATTTTCTAGGCATACCCCTGCCCCGGTGGGCTAGGGCCCTGTTTTGTGCCTTGAATACCCACCCCGGCGGTGATTTTGTGAAGGAAAATTTTCTGCTCTGACGTCCTTTGGGAAAATGGCCACAACTTTTGATCCAGGAAGAGGTACGAGGCCTGCCACCTATCAAATCGAAGATATCGACGAGATCTACAACTTTTATTCTTTAAGATTTGAGAAATAACGGACGAATGAAGGTTGAAATTGGGCTGGAAGTGACTGTTATGCAAATGGCCACCCAAAATAGCGACATTCGACGTCCGTTGGTACAAATGTCATAACTCTTGCATCTGAACTCCGATTGGAATGATTCAAGATGTTACAAAAAGCTAAGAAGAAGCTCTACAATGTAATCTGAGTTCCAAGCCAAGAACATGAAATGAACATGAAATCCCAAACGATGTCCGGATTGCTTTTCTTTTCGATTTCATACCAATTCTTTTCGATTTCAGCTCCCAAGCATATAATCTACAAAACGAACACAATATGCATGAAAAGTAACTAAGAAACATGAGATTTAGCATCTAATTCAAGTAACATATACCGGATAAGTAGGTATAAAACCTACTTATCAGCAGCCACTGCATCTTGCACCGTCATGTTGAATGCACGGGCCGATGGTCTTCTTGGCTGTGCAGGTCCTTGAATCGCCAAGGTTCCGCTACTAGGTCCCTTGTTACCACTTTTCTTCTCAGTATTTCTCTTCGAACAATTCCGTACCAGATAATCCGTCGATCCACACGCAAAGTAACCTTGTATCTTCTTCGGATTGGGACAATTGGGTGACATGTGGCCTTCTTGCCCGCAGTTGTAATAAACTCGCTTCTTCTTCAAACAAACTCCTCATGGTTCTTTCCACGAGTTTCACATGGCTCCCTCCCTTGCTTATTTCCTTCAGTCTTGCTACCCGATTGGGTATTCTAACTCCATTTTCTCTTGTTTGGGTTACTACCCCCACTGCTTCCTCCGTCATTTGTTTTCTTCTTCTTCTCCTAATGAAATCGAGATGCAACTTCGCTCCCTCCTTCAACAATTAATGATTTCTCCAGTAAAGCCGCAAATGTACTGATCTGCAATACCGCTACCTTGTTGAATATCACTGGCTTCAGTCCATTCTCAAATCTTCTCGCCTTTCTTGCTTTAGTGTCCACCTGATGAGGTGCAAATCTCGCTAATTCGTTGAATTTAGCCGCATACTCAAAAACTGACATGTTCTCCTGCTTTAGTTCTAAGAACTTAACTTCCATCCGAGCTTGCATACTCGGTGAGAAGTAGTTCTCAAAGAACAGTTCCTTGAATCTTGTTCATGTCACTATGGCTGTACCAGCTCTCGCCTGATTAGTCTCCCACCAGTAATTGGCTTCTCCCTTCATCAGATATGTTGCAAAAGCCATCTTTTGCTCTTCCGCTACACTGACGATAACGAATGTTTTCTCCATCTCCTTTACCCAGGTTTGGGCTTCAATCGGATCCGTGGTTCCCTTGAATTCTGACGGTCCTACCGCTTTGAAGTCTTTAAAATTTGCCAATCTGTCGGCTGGCTGATTCCTCGCTCTTCCTCTTGCAACTGGAACTCTATTTTCCATAGCTTGGGCTAGCATATCTATGAAAATCTGCATGGCTTGACCTCCTTCGTTATTCACTGACTGTTCTTCTCGTTGGTTTCGATTTTGTCGTCTAGGCGGCATGATCTGATTTAAATAAAAATCTTATATTAATTTTCTTTCTCTATACAAATTCTTAACACAATAAGAATTCAACACATAGTTCTCATGTAATCGCATATTTATTCAAATAACACATAGTACATAGTCACTACTACAAAATAGTAAATAGACAACGCGGAAAAAACGTTGTGATTTCTGTCAGAAAAACGTCGTGGTTAAGGGTGTTATCTATTTAACACCATTACAAAACGTTTTTAAAACGTTGTAGTTAAGCGCAATACACGTTTTTTTAAAAAAAAACGTTGTAAATTTATTTTTCAAAAATTAGCAGATGCTTAAAAACGTTGTAGAAAGTATGATTCCACAACGTTTTTTGGATAAAAATGTTGTTGTTTAGTATATCAGACAACATTTTTTAAATGTTATAGATAAAAAAGAAAAAAGAAAAGAAAAGATTTGGTTCACCTATATTACCAATTGAATGTACCTACAATATACTAATGCCATGATATATAGCCAAAATGTATCAACCATTCAAAATACATCCCAATAATACCATTCGTTTACAGTTTCAAATTATTACATCCACAAAATATAACATCAATAGTGTAGTATTATATATAGACACAATATTGAGTGGTTTAGCAACATCACGTTGATAACTTGTAAAATAAAAAAAATACACATGAAAGGAATCCTCAAAATTAAATGCACTAGCACCTACAGTAAATATGTTCTCAAGCAGCACATTGAAGCATGGATGACTCTAGAGAATAGCACGTTCTAGAGCACAACCTTTAGCAATTGATTCTGCAAGAAAAAATTCAGTAAATTAGTTGTAAGAGATAGAACTGTTAAGAGTATCCTAAAACCATGAGACAATATAATTTGAAAGGTTAGGCATTCTGTATGCTAAATGAAGTTGATAGCAAATCTAGAAATCTTTAACAAAACGAGATATTCCAACCACCACATTACATAATTCCATTAGAAGATCAACCAATTCCTTAATAGCCTGATCATAGTAAGTAATTACACATATGAACTTATAAACACTTAATTTATGGTAAACACTTAATTTAGGATAAGAAGTCACATAAAACAGTGATAAAATCAGGTATATCCATCTTTTGTCATATGAGAACCAACAAGCCTTTATTTGATGGAAGAATTTTTCTTGAATTTTAACCACCAAAATCTTTGCAAAATGCATAATATAAAGAGAAACAAAAGAAATACTTTGAAATTTATCATCAACAAGCATAGGTAAACCACACATTTGGTTCAAAGATTTCTCTTACTGGCCTAGGGACTTCATGTTACCAATCATAATGGCACCTAGTTTAAATGCATGTCAATTTCAAGTGGTGGTAGCAAATATATACATTATGGAGCTGCAAGAAAAAGAGTTTCAAGCAACATGTTCATGTATGACAATGTTAAGTATGAAAAAATGAAAGAGGATGAACTTGACATTCTTTTCTATTTTTTATAATTATTTATTCTGCTAATTCAGAACTAGACATTCACAATTTAAGTAAAGAGTAGCGGACTAACAATACCTGGCCCGCATTACGAGAATCTGGATCTATCTTGAGGCATTGCTCGTATGCTTCAATAGCCATAGTTATATTGCCAGCATCCCTATAAAGAACCCCTACACATGATAAACTATAGTAAATGAAAATAATGACGGAATATAATAATAGGTCACCAATACTATAAAATTAACATTTGCTTCATCTTAAAGTACTCCCTTGGTCTTTCAAAGATCTTCCTGCTATGATTTTGCCCTTAACTGCAACATAGTCATGTGCATAAAAGGTGGGCACCAACAAATTCCCTCCAACATTTTGAAATAAAATTAAACTCGAACTTGTGAATATTGGGAAATGGCTAGAGTACAACTTAAGATGCACTTTCAGTTTGCAAACACAAATTGAGCAGCACAGTGGAAATCGAAGATGGCTGTTAGAATGTGTAACAGAATAGGACTCAACTCTAACCGCATTATTAAAACTTACTAAATAAACCTATAATTTCACAAATGTAGGATCAAGAAAAATATAGCAAAAGTTTTAACACAGAGTCGCAATGACTAGTGCACTGCAATAACCAACAAGACTTGATATTACCCTTCGTCCTGATGCTCTAAGTTAAATATTCCATGTAACTGTTTAAAAGTATTATTTAAGATAAATGAATAGCTATAAATCCATTCTATCAATGGATACTTAGGAATCCCTTTTAGAAAGAAGTTCAACTTCAAATAAGCATTTCATAACCTAAAAAATTCCCCCAGTGACACTTTAAAAAACATAAACTTATACAAGAACTAGTAACAGCCAGAATCACATGCACCTAACACACATGACCTATAAAGAGAGGAGAGAGATAAATACCTAAGTTATTATACGCTTCTGCATATGTTGGGTTTGCATACCTAAGAGGACTATCACTACACCATAGTCATAATTCTTCTTTATATACGGAAAAAATCTCATATATGTAGCTGCAGCCCCTGTCAAATTTCATTAGCAGGCAGCAAAATCAACATAATTCAATAACAAGTAATGATTTTCATGGTAGGATGTACTATAAAATAAAACCTATGATAAACTATAACAATGGACAATCAGACTATTCGGCGAAGTTATAGAGAAATTCAATGGAACCAATATTCTACTCAAAATCTTTTCTGAAAACGATTTTAGACAAGGAAACTTACCAATCACAAAAACCACAGCACCTATGAAAATAGCACGAAACACCCTCTCATATTCTGTAGCAATAAACTTCATTAAAAATGCCAATGATCCAGCTGCCAGTGTCCCCAATCCTCTATTCAGCCCTTTGCACAAAGTAGCCCGTCATATCGAAAAGTAAAATAAACTAAATAAATACTCAAAACACATTTATATTATATATACAGGAATTCATGCTCAAAATATGTACTTACCAGCAGTGAATTCAAGCACCACCACCACATTCATGACGGCCCAACAAGTATTTCACTGCACCGCAACACGCACAAGTATTTCACTGAACCGCAACACGCACAACAGGTGACACAGAAAACTTCATAGCTTTAATTGGATGGGCATCAACTTCTTTCTCATTCGTCAGAGTAGCATTTTTAGTGAAGACTTATGGACTCAGTTAAGACACCAGACGAACTGATTAATTTGGCTATATTTCACAATGTATCAATAATACAAAATAACACTACAAACTGATAGTAATTACGAAAACAGTATGCTACCTGCCAATATCAATAGCAAAATCACCACGGATAGTGCCAAACCATTCCAACAACAGGACCAGAGACAATATAGTTAACCATTGCAACAACAGGACCAGAGACAATATAATCAATAATCATCTGACCAGTCATAACTACACTCTTACCCTCCCAAACCATTGCAACAACAGGACCAGAGACAATATGTTTCATTATTTTTATTCTAAAAGCTAAGACATTACATAACAGTAGTAAAACAGCATCAATTATATACAGTAGTAAAACTGATAGTAATTAGTAAAACTGATAGTAATTAGTTAAGACATTATATAATAGTAGTAAAACTGTTGTAATTACTATGCTAGATTCTTTTTATCTGTGTGTTGTGGCAGCCACTACTGTCACAGACAGCAGTTCTTAAGCCTCGACCCAGCCCTCAATTTGTAGTTCCATCTGAAGGTAACCAAGTCAGTGCAAGAGGTAAGTTGATGCCAGCAAAAGTGCAGTTAGACCAACTAGCTGCATAACAGAAATTATAATATATTATATCCAGTGTAGCCCACAGGTAGACATCACATAAACCAGTTCAGCAAACTTGACATCACATAAACCTCCTTGGCGGGATCATCTTTGGAATTTGAGGCAACATAACCACGCTTGAGATCCTTAACAGCAACATTCGTACCTACCCTTGGAGTACTTGGGAGTTGTGGCATCCATCTACATAGAAAAGGAAATATAACTTAAAACCAAGAAACTAGAGTAAGCCAACTTCTTGAACTCAAAGCACTAATTAATACTTAAAACAACAATTGCTTGAATAATACCTATAAAAGTTTTGTTTTTAGGTTGCAAAATTTGGCAGATAATCTGGGCATTGTTTGAACCCTAACATATTTTCATTTACTTGAATATATTGAAGTAGAATGAATACTAAACATGGATAGAGGCAAACACATTCTTTAAAACATTTAAGTGTTTTAGCACTCTAAGTTATGCTTATAAACAAACACAAATTAAATTTAGCATTTGACGTTATGCTTATTAGAAAATACAATAGGCACGAGCTATACAATTGAATCACTCACACATAATAGGCATTCCATCTCCCTGCACCAAATTGACTTCTTCTGTGACAGTTCACCAATAGCAGTCGCTAAAATTTCAAGACACAAGCATAGGTCAATTAGATATCCATATACATGTCATAGGAAAAGAGAGTATTTAGTAAATTTGCACGAGCCATATAGAAATGAACATTAGAAATGAAGCTAGCAGCTGAGAATATAAAATGAACATTAGAAATGAAGCTAGCAGCTGAGAATATAAAATGATATGCATCATATGAATTAATATAAACACATTATATCCAGACTATTGGTAAAAATGATGCAGAGTATGACCTGTTTACTTCATTAAATTGATTAGGTAATTTAATAAAATAATTTATAACACATTTGTCATTATTTAGCATCAAATTCATGAAAAGTCAGTAAAATGAGCAAGACAAATGATGCAGAGCACGGTCTATTTACTTCATCAAACTTGAGTAGCAATTACCCAAATCAACTTGAACAGATTTGTGTCGGTTTAGCATCAAATGTACAATTAAACCATGAAAATGAAGAAATTAAAGCCAGAAGAGTACTTACCAGACAAATCAGTCTCCGATTTCTGAGGCTTCTCCTCCCAAACCACCACATCATTACCTCCAATCACAGGGAACATCAATTGCGGCGGAAACAGCGGCAGAAAACAAGAATTAGCGGTCAAACCACGGCGAGCGAGCGAAGACAAGGCCATAGAACTGACACACCTTCAGCATCGAACCGGCGACAAGAGAACTACTACTAGAACTCTTGTTTCAACTTCTTGAAGCCGCCATTGCCGTTCAAAGCAGCTTCTGGCCTCCCTCTCTTCCGAGCAGCTCCGAACTCAATTGCAATAACAAAACTAGCACTTGAAATCGAAAAAATGAGTAAATCTAGTAGAGTAATTAAGAAAAAAGAATGAAACAAAAGCCAAAAGTGGAGCAAAAACCCTAGGCAAAGAGAAACTAGAGTGGCTAGGGTTTGGAGGAAGTAAACGGACTAGAGATGGAAAGCGCGACAGGAGGAGAGAGAAAGGGGTTGGGGAGATAGAAATAAGGGGAGGGACGAAAGAGAATGTATTTTTATTTTAAGTTTTCGCTTTAGCGCGCTCCGTGTTTTCCTTCACAGACAATGTTTTTTAAAAAAACGTTATTACTTAAAACCAAAAAAATCCAATTTTAAATAGATAACGTTTTTGTATATATATCTATAATATTTTTTTTTAAAACGTTATAAAAAAAATACCACAATGTTTTTTATAAAAACGTTGTGGTTTAAGTGTTGTTTATTTAGTACTTTGTACTGGTGAGTACTTAACATATATTAATATCTTTTTTAAAAATAATTTTAGGATTAACATACACAACTTTACACAACAAGTTGTGATTCTCTAACTTTACACAAAAAGTTGTCATTTACCATTTTCATATATATAATCTCAGTTCATCAAACTTACCACACTTATGAGCTCAGAAACTTGTCACAATTATATGAGTGTATGATCTTGTCCTAGTCAGACCTTTGGCGTCCTTTCGCTGAGGGGTTCAGAACATTTCATATAATTATGAGTCATGAACTTACCATGAGTATGAGTTTTAAGAACACACAAATTAATCTTAATCTTATATTCATATAGAAAATAAAGATTTCATTCATACAAACATATATATTTACATATGTTTAAACATCATTCTCGATATTATAACTTTTAATATCATAAACTTCTACCAAAAGATACAAACACTCAAACTTAAACTATCTACCGTCCACTCCCTTCACCAGTCTTCTTCTTGTTGGAACACTTGTTGAATCTGTGACCCGTTCTACCACATGAGAAACACTTCCTCATATTCGGCTTAGGACAATGTAGGGAAATATGTCCTTCCTGCTTACAGTTGAAGCACACGTTCTTCCACATCATGCATTCTCCACGTGAATCTTTACACACTTGCTACAGGCTTGCCTCTTTTTCTTCGGGTTTGAATTTTCAGAATTATCACTGTCGCTGTCCCTCTTTCTCTTATTCTTAGCCTTCTTGTTGGTTCCTTCAGACGATCCACCACTTTCAGCCTTCATTATTTCCACCTACGCCTTTAGCTCATTCCGTTTTTCAGTTATTTTGCGTAACGCTCGCTTAGTCTTCTATAACTCCTCTAAGAGAAACACTTTACTCTGGAGTTCCTGGACTTCTGTAGATAGTTGATCTTGGTCTCCAACTTTGATCTTATTCTTTTTCTCCACCCTAGCTTGCTCAGACTCTACCTCCTCATCACCACTCAGATACATCTCGGGGTAATCATCATGATCATTCCCCAGATTGATTATAGGTTCATCTTTTCCCACCTCCTCTACTGACTCGCTCTGTGTTGGCACCACGGCTACTAGCACTGGTGCGACAGTCGTTGGCATCTCCGTACTCATCTTATCTTCTCCTGACATCCTACAATCAGTTTAAACAACTTGATTAGTACTCCATTAGTAAAAACTTATCACACTATGTGTCCACTTATCTCACTATCGATACGCTTCTGTAATCCCTCACTTAGTACTCTAAATGAGTATTATCTATCTCGCTCATGGTTATAATCCTAGGGCTTTTCTCCACCCCACTTAAGGTTTATAACCTATAATTTTGATACCAACCAGTGACACCCCCAAATTTGGGTTACCTGACCCCCGAATTTGGTGTTCACGATCTACAATATAATAACATCTAACTACCAATTCATATAAAAATAGTAATACATATCACATTAACATATGTTGTTAATATATTAGTCCAAGGTTCTCTAACCTTAACATTACAAAATTACCCTTTAGATATAAAAAAATGGTTTACAAACATAACATAATAAATATACTAATTATAACTAATTTATCACTATGCCTTTTCTTTTGTTTTTTCTTCACAGCACCTTCTGCCACTTCGTCCCTAGCTGAAAAGTTTTATATATAGCAAGGGTGAGCAACAAGTTTGTCCCGCAAGTTAAGACATACGATAAAGGTATAGAAATAAATAACAAGTCTTCTAGCATTCTACGCAACAATAATTTTATAATGAAAGGGTACAACGCTTTCAAGGTTTTCTACGATATTCAAATGAATAATCAAGAATTAATTCTACGAAATAACAAAGTGGAATATTTTCCAGATTTATGCTGAGCGATCCATTGGATCTTGAACTTCTCTTCTCGGGTATCTATCAAAGATTTACTTTGATATATACACAGGTGTATCAGATAACCATAAAGATTAAATCATACCCCTCTGCAAGTATAACAAGTGATCAGCTTTATTATACCCTATATTATGCATAATACTTAATCGCGCACAAAGACCAAATATACGACCAATAAAATGATCCCTTTATATAAAAGGTTGTTCTTCTCAGTCTCAGAATCAAGATTTGATTTAACAACGAAACACACTGATTTCAATTTCTATTTATTTCTCGATCTAGCCAAAATAATTGGCATTGATCTGTCAATAAAAATTAAATTCTCTTCTCGAATTTATCAAATTCTAACAAATGTTCGTCTAACAAGAATAATTAGCTAAGACATTTCTCAATATAATTCGACAATAAATAGGAATTATCTGTACTGTCAATATTAGCTTCTACGGATATGAATATCCAACAACAGTTATTCTATAAATATATATTTTTCGAATCAGTAATTCAATTTGAATTATTAAACATGCACTAACTGTGAATGATCAACAATAAATTCTTGGATGTGGTATAATTAACAATAATCAAGCACTATAATATTTAAACAATATTAACTCAAGGTTGAGTTAGAAAACTTGTCTCTTCCGCTGTTTACAGCTATACAATATACTTATATGATTTTAAAAGACCTATAACCAATAATATCGGTCTCACAATTATCACAACAATTCATAACACACAATACTGTAATTCACAGTCAATCTTCTCCTAGACACATTACCACATAGTCACATTAGTGTTTATACCCTATATAAACACTTAACAAGTCTAACTAGTTCAGTCTAGTTGGACTTCCGTCTCATCTCGGTGTTCTGGTTACCCTATCCGACAATTAACACATTTATTGTCAATTAAATTTGATTTCTAAGCTTCAATATTATTTTAGATAAGTCAATTATCGTTAATAATATTTTTCGAAAGCTTTTAATAATTTATAAACAATTATTATAATTTATAATAATTTTTCAAACATCGGAATTATTTTTAAATGATTTAATTATCAAATAATCTTATCATCATTAATATTTAAAAATACAAAAATATTAATGACATACTTGCAAAAATATTAAAGTTATTATTAATAACTTAAAATATTTTTAATCATCAATATTGTACTTAAATGATTTTTTTTAAATAATTAAAATTATTTTTAAATCATCATCATTAATATTTAAATATTAATGAAATTATCATTCAAATATTAAAAGTCATTAATTATAACTTCAAATATTTTTATATCATTTTTCTCATTTTCAAATAATTTTTAAATCAATAAAACTATTTTTAATTTATTTATTTAAGATAATAATTAAATAAATCTAATATCATTAATATTAATTTATTAATGAGAATTCTACAAAATATTGAAAATTATATTTTATAATTTAAAATATTTTCTAACACTTTATTTTCATTTGAAATGATTTTTAAATCAATAAAATTATTTTTAACTTATTTATTTAATACAATAATTAAATAAATCTAATATAATTAATATTAAATTATTAATTAAAATTCTCTACAAATATTAAAAGTTATATTTTATAACTCAAAATATTTTTAAATACATTATTCTTATTTAAAATGATTTTTTATAATTTTAAAATCAATTTTCTCTAATTTATTTAATACACTAATTAAATAAATTAAATTCCATTAATATTTAAATAATTATAAATATTAATGAAAAATATGCCAAATAGTCTAAAATTATTTTTAATAATTTAAAATAATTTTTAAAACTATTTTTAATAATTTTTAGAATTTGTTTCTAATTTTTAAATATTTTTCAGAAATCAAAAAATAAATATATTGAAAACCGTCGCTATAAGCCTTTAACGACGCTTGTCTGTCGTCTTAGGTGTTCTTGGCCTCAAGAACACTGGCAAGTCAGGGTTGAAGGGTCATCGTTTGACCACTATTGATTCTCTGTGTAATGCGTTTTTGGGCTAGCTTGAATTGTGATCGTGTAGTGTTTATGTAACACTACAACATCCAAGCATCACCTTGGCCATACAACAAAACAACAACACGATCTGATCTCCCAAACTTTCTGTCAGACGAAATCTGGGTTTTCTGGGTAACCCAGAAACCCAGACAGTGTCGACTAGACACTTTCTATCACGATTTGATCAGGGTTTTGGTCATTGTATAGGTGTGTTCTTGGTCCAAACAGGTAGTACAAATGACAACGAACAATAACATAACACTAACTCAGTTCGAAAATATCAAAATCACTATATTTAATCTGGTTAAACATTGTCAGAATTTGTGTTCTTCCGGTTTCTGGGTTTTCCAAAAACGGCAACCATGATCTACAAGCCTAGTTTGACCAATCCCTCTGTTAGATCTGATGATGGTTTAAAGAATCTTAAGGCATGGGTATACACTCCAGACAACAGGATACAATTACATTACAACAACATCAACAAACAACATCATAACTGTCAAATCCAGACCTTGCAAAAAGTTGTCAGATGCTGGAAAACCATTTCTGGGTTACCCAGAATTTGACTGGTCATGCTCGGTTAACAGGTTTTGACCGTTAATAACTACAAATATAGACATCCATGACACTAATTCCACTTGCAGAGTAAAGACCACATGACAAGCTACATATAACAACTTTAAAACATCAAAAACCATAAACGAACAAGAATCTGTGGCTCCTGACATTAGCTTGTCTGACCACAAATTTTGTTCTTTGACAGTTTTGGAAAAACTCAATTCTAAAGTACTTTGATGCTATGGATCCATGATGGATCAACATAGATCATCTAAAAACATCATATAACATAAGATCAAATACTTAAACAAAAATTTTTACAAAGCATGCTAGATCAAAATGAAACTTAGGCCTTATACCTCTCTTGGCCAATCCTTGATCTTAGTTCTCCAATATGATATTAGGTGATCTAGGAGCTGATAATGTGACTGATCTACTTTAGAATTTCGAAGGTCTTAGTGAGAGAAAGAGTTGGTGATAGCAAGAGAGAAAATGAGCAAGTTTAATTAATTTTCTCTCTCCTAAATCTATATATATCAAGATATATTACTTAGATCTGATATTGGCTGTCAAATGAAGGTTGATTTGCTAAGATTTCATGCCACAAAGTCAATATATTTGGTCACCAACTAAAGGTCTTTGTATTTTTGCAAGTTACCAATTAAAGAAAATGAAAAAGGGCCTTTTTTTCATTAGCATTATAATTTTAATGGCATACATGGAATTTACCAAACCCTTAAGGTTTTAACCCTTAGGGTTTAACTCTAAGATTCTAGCCCTTAGGTTTTAAAACTTTAGTTTTCTAGGATTTTCTAATTAGGGTTTTAAAATAGAAAATTAAGATTTTAAAACTATAATTAGGGTTTCCTAGTTAAATTAGGTTTTCCTAATCATATTAACATTTAATAACCATATTAAGCTTGCGAATTAGGATTATGATTTCCTAATTTAGGGTTTAGGAATCTCAAATTTAGAATTAGGGTTTTTCGGCTTTCAATTAGGGTTCCTAACTACGCGGTAGGGTTTAAAATCTTGAGATTAGGGTTTCTAATCCCTTACTAGGGTTTACTAATTTTATAGCCAGCTGGATTAATCATTGATCAATAACTCTATACAGTACAAACGCAGTCTTATCAATACAATAATTTTAATTATATTTTATATCAAATTCCTTTCCAAAAATTAGGGTTAGGGTTTCTAAAGTTGTTAAGCGTAACTCTACTCTAATTTCTCAATCAATACATAAATTGACTAATTCTCAAAACTCGTATCACAGATACATAGTGCAATATTAACATTCAATATTAATAATTAAAAAAAAATATTCGTAAAATTTGGATTATTCGAAATCCCGGGTTATCACAGTTTTCCACGAGCATTGTTGACAGATTCTTCTGCCCTTTGATTTCGAGTTCGACGTCTTGGTAGCATTATCTGATTAAATAAAATCATAAATTTAACTTACATTCTAAACCTTATCATATAAGTTTAATATATTAAACTTTGTTTCATTACTCAAACATAGATTCATATTCATTCAACGATTTCAAAATACTTTACATAACATAGCATATACCGCTTTAAACATCAGCTATCCCTTTGTGACTACAAAAGTCGGGATTTGCTACACCACTTGTACCAAAGTTTTAGAATATTACATTACACAGGCATACTATTCATATATATTACATTAAACACACCTACACAACAGAACATATACTACCTATTCAATACACCTTTTTCTTGGACAACCTTTCGCCTGATGACCTTCCAATCCACAAATAAAACATGCACCTGGTTTATAGTCGGGACAATAAAGAGAGGTATGCCCCTCATAGCCGCAAATGTAACATATCTTTTTCCATTTCTTCTTATCGGATTTTCCTAAATCGTGGTCTTTTATCTTTCTTTTTCCCTTATTGCTCGGAGCTGCACTCGATATGTTGCTCTTGGCTCCCATATGATCAATTTAGATTTTAAGCTTATCTTGTTCTTCCATTGTTTCTATTAACGCTTTTCGCAACTGACTGTTTAATAGCTTTTCTATTTCCCACAACTTTTCCAGAGGTAACCTGGTTCCTCAGATTCTGCACTTCCGTTGATGCTTGATCAGCTCTAACTTTAGTGTCCAAATCACTATCTGTCAGTTCCATCATTTTCGGATCTGGTACTACGTTTTCCAAAATAACCACCTCATCCGAGTTATTTTCATTGTGAGCCTCTATTTCAGCTATTGGCTTCGATATTAGCTCGGGTGTGTGGATTTGATCCTTCTTCATGCTATAAGTATATAACAAGCCTTTTCCTCCTGACATCTACACATAAATTATCCTGATTAGCATATAATATATACATACAACAATTAATAGTTTCATATAAGTTATCTTTTATTTTGTTTGATGAAGAATTTAACCAATTCATCTCCTTTTTAAACTCTAAATGAGTTATTTGTATTTTCAACGTTTTCCTCTGTTCTAAGGTTATAGCCTAAGGTTTATCCCACCTAAGGTTTCTAACCCTAAAGCTCTGATACCAACCTGTGACGCCCCCAAATTCAGGTACTTGCAACCCGAACTCGGTGCTTCACGATACAATTTCTATGAGCGAAATAATACTAATAATAATAACAATAATATAGATACCAAACTTAATTTATATATGCATCAGAGTCTACTCCCCAGGTACGCGACCATTAAACATTCATTACAATACATGATAGATAATTAATATCATTGTCTTACTAAAGTTAAACTATTACATATTATATCACCAACTTATTCTGTAACTTTTCCTTTTCCCTTATTTTTAGCTAAGCCTTCTGGTTGTTCACACTTAGCTGAAAACATTTTAAATTATGCACGGATGAGCATTTGGGTGCCCAACAAGTAATAACAATTATAAATATTAGCTGAAAGGATTAAATATTTTTTTATACGACACTTCTACAACAAATCAATAGTTGTGAAGTAAACTGAACCAATAATAATATATTAATTCTATATCAAATTTTTGAAACTACGTACTGACTATATCTGGGGATTAGTCGACGGACTATGAACATTATTTTCTATTTTCGAAAAGGTTAAACAGAACTTTATCTATAAACCATCATAACTTACGGGCACGGGGGGTGATCAGTCCGTTATGCCCTGTATTGATCAATACTACATGCAAGAACGATATTATCGTTCATCTATCTGCCTTTGGCGCACAAAAAGTTTTCCCATATACGGGATGTTCATACTTAGTCGGGATTCCAAACCAAAATAATTCGGTTGGATAATAGTAAGGTTTTATCTTGTTCAACAATAATCTATAAGTTTGTGTCTAGCCAAATCAATTAGTTTAGACAGCTTTTAAGTTAACATATACATACTGAAAATTTATATATGTGTATCAACATGTGATTAAATACAATGATTATCCAAGTGAGGACACTTGTATAACCATATATAGAAATTAACGAACAAAATAAATATTTAAATTATAATATAATACTATGTTGATAAACAATGATCGGATATAATATATATAACAATAGGGTTAATAATTTGGCACAACGATAATATAATTCTGAAACTTTCTTACTTATGTCCATTGCATAAAGTAAATGCAAAGGTAGGATACTTGCCTGGGCTGCTACTTATAATAACGCAATTTAGTTTTATATCTTATAACACAACCTATCATTAATAAGATCATTCGTTCGATTAGAATGATATATCATAACACATAGTACTGCTATTTGCAGTCAGCACATTACCTAATCACATTGGCACACATGTTTAACAATCATTGGATCACAAACATATACGTATAGCGACAAATTATCTAAGTCTAGATCAATTTCTGAGACTTATCGGTGTACCGACGGCTTTATCGGGTAATTATCGAGTCTAAGTGTGACGACCCCAAAATAGGTCCATTCCACCCAACCCATTCTGAGTCGTCAAATGCATGGTACAGAAAATAACTACAACTTTATTACAACAATTGTCGTGCAAAATACAACAACACATATGCTGTGAGTTTGGATACAAATATATACCAAATGTGACTCATGTTCCAACCGTGGACATCACCTCACAATAACACCTTACATAAAGGTATAGTCAAAAACTGTTTTAGAAATTAGAATCTTTGGGAAGTGCTCAAGGAAACCTTCGTACATGGGAGGCCACGCGTCTAGGTTATGATAGATATCATATGGCCACAGAATTATCCTTGGTTGACCCAATAGACCCCAAAGAAAAACGAGAAGATTACTATCATATTCTTCCCAATGGTGAGTCTTCTCTTGACTTATCATTATCTCCACTGTCTCTAATTGAGAATTATACTTCAAACAAACACCAAGATTATATAGGTAGTGCTCGTAAATATACTCAGCAAGTGGATGAGCACAACCCTGTCGTATGATGACACGAGGTTGTATGTCATTAGACATCTTGTATGATAGTGACAAAACACCCTTCCAACGTTGGGTTCGCCTCACCCTATTTTCTTCACCAAATATAACTACTAAATGATAACCGCCGTTCTATTCCCTTGTTACCCCCGCTCGACCCAGCTACACTCTTATTACCTGAAAGGAATTGTGAACAGAAGGGTGAGCACAACTAGCCCAGTAAAGAATATCATGACTAAAGATAAATAAATTATCAATAGTCTTCATCAATAATAAATCAGAGATTTAGAACATATGGTAGATGATAAAAAAAATTTCAACCATAGTTGCAGCGGAACATGCAATCCATTAGAAGAGTCAAATAGACTATAAAGTCTATTATCTTCTCCATGTTAAAAATCCACCAACAATATTTTATCCATGTAACATCACTCAACAGTTCCTTTCCACAATCATATGAATAACTCATAATCATAATTGTGACTATAAATTTTTCTTCGCACCCAGGACGAAGAATATTTTCATCACCTGTCTTTACCTGAAACATCAAAGATCATGGTTATACCAAATCACAGTTCCTGTTTATAATCATACTAACAAATCCATCTTTGCACTACGGGCCAAAGATATTCATCAATAAACCATCTTTGCACTACGGGCCAAAGATATTCAACAACAGTTCATCTTTGCACTACAGGCCAAAGATATTCATCAACAGGTCATCTTTGCACTACATGCCAAAGATATTCATCAACAATTCATATTTGCACTACAGGCCAAATATATTCATATCTCAAAGAAATATATAATCATTTCAGAATTTATATACACCATAATTATAACCATGTTAATCACTTAAGCTAAAGATATTCAATTGTAAATTCAATGGTCATGATCATACCAGTCACAATTCAACTTTGCACTACAGGCCAAAGAGAACCCTAGTCATGATCATACCAATAATCTACCCATCTTTACACTCCAGTGAAAGAGAAATTCAACATCAGGGTTATAAAAATGTTATATATGATAATAAAATCAATATAATCAACATATAGATTTAATCTCAAGAGTAATATTCATAAATCAACTATAATTTGGTTAGTAAAAGAAACCAATTTTGTCGTGAATAGTAACTCGTGAATAGTAACTCATGAATAGTAACTCGTGAATAGCAACTCGTGAATAGTAACACCAACTCAAAAAGGTAGAAATTCCACAATAAAATTCATACCAATACTTCGGTATAATGATATTGAAAGAATAACATTTCTTAAGCTTATAAACAATTTATTTAAATTGTTTACACTTTACTAATTAATACATTTAATCATCATAAAATGCCAACTCTTAAGATTTCATCATCAATAACCAAAACCCTCATCAAAAATCTGCATATACCTCATATATAGGATTCTCAAGCCATAAAATCCTATTTTTCAATTTTCTTACTTCACATAACATATTTAATTCATTTTCTCATAACTAGACTATTTTCATGAAAAATACCAAATCCGTTCCAAAAATATTTCTTTTCTGAAATTTAGCATAATATAGTCCCATAGTGAACATATATTTTTCTCAGAATTTTTAAAAGTCATTTACTATTTTTCATATGGCCAAAATAGCCGAATATTTAGACATTTATCAAAAATTATACTTTTGTCTAAAAATTCTGAAATTTACAGAGTATAGTTCTATCATATACATGTACTCCCAATAAAAATTTCATCAATTTTGGAGTTAACCACAAGGAATTATAAGCGGTTACTTTTAAAATAGTCTTTTCTCATAAAATTCATAACTCTCAATCTATACATCCAAAAATCATCATTTTTGGACACAATCAATAAAACTCATCAAAATATCATTTCAAATTTTTCCAGAATTTTTGAAGTTCAGAAAAATTACGAAACTGAAAAACATAACAACCCTTAAAATCCCTTACAATCCCTTACAATCCCTTACAATCCCTTACCTCAAAAGAGCAGTACTTCTGACTGGATATCGGATATGACGCTGAAGAAAACTTGCACTGATGAATAGCAACTCACCAAGTATCTAAATACTCATAAAATACACTCAATAATCTAGAGAGAGAAAGAGAGAAAGCTTATGTTTCTGGTGTGATTTTCAATTCTAACTTAGCCCTCTATTTATAGGAAAATTTTGGTAGGTTTGACCTGCAACCTGATGGCTTTACCTGCTACTATTCTCACCCACCACATTTGAAATATAATTCAGCACATTTCTTCACCAACCACAAGTGGGGCCCACCAATTCTAGAATTTTCCACCAAAATGATAAACTCCGAAAATTCAACAATTTCTAAACCAGTCATCTCGTAAAATTCATAATAAATCATACGTTCATTTTTAACGGTTCAAAATTTGTGGACATATACTCAACTTATATATGTATAACATATCCAAAAATTACCACGATCCAACGGTCGGATTAAAAATTATAACCCCCGCAAAATATCTCAAAAACCCTGATTTTTAATACCTCCATTCCGACAAAAATACTGATAAAAACTTCAACATTAACTCCTTTATTTTTAACCACAAAAATATATCCCTCGTTTATATCCACATAAAATAAATATTTCCTTATCATATGAATCAATAATTAATTATTCACAAATAATATTACAGAATCACATTTATGACAACCAGGCCGTTCCCAGGAAAGAGGGGGCTTTCCAATAAGAATTTCTCCTTACTGGCGCGTAATTAAATGACCAAACCTCTCCTTAGACAGAACTTTCTAGTCATTGCCAATAATGTTATCTAATAATATTATTCAAATAATATGAATTATTGATCTGATAATGGGAAATACTGTGCAGTGACAATTATTGAACAACAATAATATAAAATTTCAACGTAGCAATTATGAATCAATAAAATAAAATATTGAACAGTAATTACTGTAACAATTATTGAGTAGTGCCTTCTTTCGTAAGAATCAATAATTTCAAAAATACTATGCAATACCGTGTGCTACTGTGCAATAACGCGTATTACTGTATTTTAACCACCGGGTATTCCAACAGTGTTAACGGTAACAACTACGCCGTTATTTGTAAAAACTCAAATTTGTCGTTTTCTTCACCCGACAGTTATTCTATTATGGGGCCCACAAATGGCTGCGCCGTCGTACGAATATTCCCCGACAGAAAGAATATTCCCCGACAACAATGATTATTTTATAACCACTTGCTTATTTTGAAAAAAAAATCATATTTCACTCATAACTTTAAACTTTTATCAATTTAACCATTTACTGAATAGTAATTATAAGAAAAATTGAATACTTTTATTTCATAAAATTCGGGGTCTTACAATCTCCCCTCCTTATGAAATTTCGTCCCCGAAATTTACGTACCTGGTATTTCAAAGAGTTGAGAATACCTTGCTTTCATTTCAGATTCCATCTTCCTTATCATCATGATTTCTCCATTGCTCATCTTCTGTATTTCAGATATCTTTCTAGAATACAGCTTCAAAACAAGGGTTAATTTAACAAATTAACATATCACATAATATCTCGATATTATGACTGACCAACAAATAAGCTTAGGTAGGACACACTAGCGAAGGATTTACTCATCTCTCCCCTCCTAGTTATATTCCCGATCTCCGCCAAAGATCATATCCCTAAGCTCTGATACCACCTCTAACTCTGGACACCAACCTATGTCAGCACCTTACATTGATACCTATCAGTTTGCCACCGCAGAACGGCGTCCCCTACGGAGAGTCTGGCTTCGGTGCATCCCCCATCAACAGGAAGTCACCAGCGAGAGGCTCGGGGCTCTTTACTTATAGCTCTGATACCACCTGTGACGACCCCAAAATAGGTCCATTCCACCCAACCCATTCTGAGTCGTCAAATGCATGGTACAGAAAATAACTACAACTTTATTACAACAATTGTCGTGCAAAATACAACAACACATATGCTGTGAGTTTGGATACAAATATATACCAAATGTGACTCATGTTCCAACCGTGGACATCACCTCACAATAACACCTTACATAAAGGTATAGTCAAAAACTGTTTTAGAAATTAGAATCTTTGGGAAGTGCTCAAGGAAACCTTCGTACATGGGAGGCCACGCGTCTAGGTTATGATAGATATCATATGGCCACAGAATTATCCTTGGTTGACCCAATAGACCCCAAAGAAAAACGAGAAGATTACTATCATATTCTTCCCAATGGTGAGTCTTCTCTTGACTTATCATTATCTCCACTGTCTCTAATTGAGAATTATACTTCAAACAAACACCAAGATTATATAGGTAGTGCTCGTAAATATACTCAGCAAGTGGATGAGCACAACCCTGTCGTATGATGACACGAGGTTGTATGTCATTAGACATCTTGTATGATAGTGACAAAACACCCTTCCAACGTTGGGTTCGCCTCACCCTATTTTCTTCACCAAATATAACTACTAAATGATAACCGCCGTTCTATTCCCTTGTTACCCCCGCTCGACCCAGCTACACTCTTATTACCTGAAAGGAATTGTGAACAGAAGGGTGAGCACAACTAGCCCAGTAAAGAATATCATGACTAAAGATAAATAAATTATCAATAGTCTTCATCAATAATAAATCAGAGATTTAGAACATATGGTAGATGATAAAAAAAATTTCAACCATAGTTGCAGCGGAACATGCAATCCATTAGAAGAGTCAAATAGACTATAAAGTCTATTATCTTCTCCATGTTAAAAATCCACCAACAATATTTTATCCATGTAACATCACTCAACAGTTCCTTTCCACAATCATATGAATAACTCATAATCATAATTGTGACTATAAATTTTTCTTCGCACCCAGGACGAAGAATATTTTCATCACCTGTCTTTACCTGAAACATCAAAGATCATGGTTATACCAAATCACAGTTCCTGTTTATAATCATACTAACAAATCCATCTTTGCACTACGGGCCAAAGATATTCATCAACAAACCATCTTTGCACTACGGGCCAAAGATATTCAACAACAGTTCATCTTTGCACTACATGCCAAAGATATTCATCAACAGGTCATCTTTGCACTACATGCCAAAGATATTCATCAACAATTCATATTTGCACTACAGGCCAAATATATTCATATCTCAAAGAAATATATAATCATTTCAGAATTTATATACACCATAATTATAACCATGTTAATCAATTCATCTTTACACTTAAGCTAAAGATATTCAATTGTAAATTCAATGGTCATGATCATACCAGTCACAATTCAACTTTGCACTACAGGCCAAAGAGAACCCTAGTCATGATCATACCAATAATCTACCCATCTTTACACTCCAGTGAAAGAGAAATTCAACATCAGGGTTATAAAAATGTTATATATGATAATAAAATCAATATAATCAACATATAGATTTAATCTCAAGAGTAATATTCATAAATCAACTATAATTTGGTTAGTAAAAGAAACCAATTTTGTCGTGAATAGTAACTCGTGAATAGTAACTCATGAATAGTAACTCGTGAATAGCAACTCGTGAATAGTAACACCAACTCAAAAAGGTAGAAATTCCACAATAAAATTCATACCAATACTTCGGTATAATGATATTGAAAGAATAACATTTCTTAAGCTTATAAACAATTTATTTAAATTGTTTACACTTTACTAATTAATACATTTAATCATCATAAAATGCCAACTCTTAAGATTTCATCATCAATAACCAAAACCCTCATCAAAAATCTGCATATACCTCATATATAGGATTCTCAAGCCATAAAATCCTATTTTTCAATTTTCTTACTTCACATAACATATTTAATTCATTTTCTCATAACTAGACTATTTTCATGAAAAATACCAAATCCGTTCCAAAAATATTTCTTTTCTGAAATTTAGCATAATATAGTCCCATAGTGAACATATATTTTTCTCAGAATTTTTAAAAGTCATTTACTATTTTTCATATGGCCAAAATAGCCGAATATTTAGACATTTATCAAAAATTATACTTTTGTCTAAAAATTCTGAAATTTACAGAGTATACTTCTATCATATACATGTACTCCCAATAAAAATTTCATCAATTTTGGAGTTAACCACAAGGAATTATAAGCGGTTACTTTTAAAATAGTCTTTTCTCATAAAATTCATAACTCTCAATCTATACATCCAAAAATCATCATTTTTGGACACAATCAATAAAACTCATCAAAATATCATTTCAAATTTTTCCAGAATTTTTGAAGTTCAGAAAAATTACGAAACTGAAAAACATAACAACCCTTAAAATCCCTTACTATCCCTTACAATCCCTTACAATCCCTTACTATCCCTTACCTCAAAAGAGCAGTACTTCTGACTGGATATCGGATATGACGCTGAAGAAAACTTGCACTGATGAATAGCAACTCACCAAGTATCTAAATACTCATAAAATACACTCAATAATCTAGAGAGAGAAAGAGAGAAATCTTATGTTTCTGGTGTGATTTTCAATTCTAACTTAGCCCTCTATTTATAGGAAAATTTTGGTAGGTTTGACCTGCAACCTGATGGCTTTACCTGCTACTATTCTCACCCACCACATTTGAAATATAATTCAGCACATTTCTTCACCAACCACAAGTGGGGCCCACCAATTCTAGAATTTTCCACCAAAATGATAAACTCCGAAAATTCAACAATTTCTGAACCAGTCATCTCGTAAAATTCATAATAAATCATACGTTCATTTTTAACGGTTCAAAATTTGTGGACATATACTCAACTTATATATGTATAACATATCCAAAAATTACCACGATCCAACGGTCGGATTAAAAATTATAACCCCCGCAAAATATCTCAAAAACCCTGATTTTTAATACCTCCATTCCGACAAAAATACTGATAAAAACTTCAACATTAACTCCTTTATTTTTAACCACAAAAATATATCCCTCGTTTATATCCACATAAAATAAATATTTCCTTATCATATGAATCAATAATTAATTATTCACAAATAATATTACAGAATCACATTTATGACAACCAGGCCGTTCCCAGGAAAGAGGGGGCTTTCCAATAAGAATTTCTCCTTACTGGCGCGCAATTAAATGACCAAACCTCTCCTTAGACAGAACTTTCTAGTCATTGCCAATAATGTTATCTAATAATATTATTCAAATAATATGAATTATTGATCTGATAATGGGAAATACTGTGCAGTGACAATTATTGAACAACAATAATATAAAATTTCAACGTAGCAATTATTGAATCAATAAAATAAAATATTGAACAGTAATTACTGTAACAATTATTGAGTAGTGCCTTCTTTCGTAAGAATCAATAATTTCAAAAATACTATGCAATACCGTGTGCTACTGTGCAATAACGCGTATTACTGTATTTTAACCACCGGTATTCCAACAGTGTTAACGGTAACAACTACGCCGTTATTTGTAAAAACTCAAATTTGTCGTTTTCTTCACCCGACAGTTATTCTATTATGGGGCCCACAAATGGCTGCGCCGTCGTACGAATATTCCCCGACAGAAAGAATATTCCCCGACAACAATGATTATTTTATAACCACTTGCTTATTTTGAAAAAAAAATCATATTTCACTCATAACTTTAAACTTTTATCAATTTAACCATTTACTGAATAGTAATTATAAGAAAAATTGAATACTTTTATTTCATAAAATTCGGGGTCTTACAATCTCCCCTCCTTATGAAATTTCGTCCCCGAAATTTACGTACCTGGTATTTCAAAGAGTTGAGAATACCTTGCTTTCATTTCAGATTCCATCTTCCTTATCATCATGATTTCTCCATTGCTCATCTTCTGTATTTCAGATATCTTTCTAGAATACAGCTTCAAAACAAGGGTTAATTTAACAAATTAACATATCACATAATATCTCGATATTATGACTGACCAACAAATAAGCTTAGGTAGGACACACTAGCGAAGGATTTACTCATCTCTCCCCTCCTAGTTATATTCCCCGATCTCCGCCAAAGATCATATCCCTAAGCTCTGATACCACCTCTAACTCTGGACACCAACCTATGTCAGCACCTTACATTGATACCTATCAGTTTGCCACCGCAGAACGGCGTCCCCTACGGAGAGTCTGGCTTCGGTGCATCCCCCATCAACAGGAAGTCACCAGCGAGAGGCTCGGGGCTCTTTACTTATAGCTCTGATACCACCTGTGACGACCCCAAAATAGGTCCATTCCACCCAACCCATTCTGAGTCGTCAAATGCATGGTACAGAAAATAACTACAACTTTATTACAACAATTGTCGTGCAAAATACAACAACACATATGCTGTGAGTTTGGATACAAATATATACCAAATGTGACTCATGTTCCAACCGTGGACATCACCTCACAATAACACCTTACATAAAGGTATAGTCAAAAACTGTTTTAGAAATTAGAATCTTTGGGAAGTGCTCAAGGAAACCTTCGTACATGGGAGGCCACACGTCTAGGTTATGATAGATATCATATGGCCACAGAATTATCCTTGGTTGACCCAATAGACCCCAAAGAAAAACGAGAAGATTACTATCATATTCTTCCCAATGGTGAGTCTTCTCTTGACTTATCATTATCTCCACTGTCTCTAATTGAGAATTATACTTCAAACAAACACCAAGATTATATAGGTAGTGCTCGTAAATATACTCAGCAAGTGGATGAGCACAACCCTGTCGTATGATGACACGAGGTTGTATGTCATTAGACATCTTGTATGATAGTGACAAAACACCCTTCCAACGTTGGGTTCGCCTCACCCTATTTTCTTCACCAAATATAACTACTAAATGATAACCGCCGTTCTATTCCCTTGTTACCCCCGCTCGACCCAGCTACACTCTTATTACCTGAAAGGAATTGTGAACAGAAGGGTGAGCACAACTAGCCCAGTAAAGAATATCATGACTAAAGATAAATAAATTATCAATAGTCTTCATCAATAATAAATCAGAGATTTAGAACATATGGTAGATGATAAAAAAAATTTCAACCATAGTTGCAGCGGAACATGCAATCCATTAGAAGAGTCAAATAGACTATAAAGTCTATTATCTTCTCCATGTTAAAAATCCACCAACAATATTTTATCCATGTAACATCACTCAACAGTTCCTTTCCACAATCATATGAATAACTCATAATCATAATTGTGACTATAAATTTTTCTTCGCACCCAGGACGAAGAATATTTTCATCACCTGTCTTTACCTGAAACATCAAAGATCATGGTTATACCAAATCACAGTTCCTGTTTATAATCATACTAACAAATCCATCTTTGCACTACGGGCCAAAGATATTCATCAACAAACCATCTTTGCACTACGGGCCAAAGATATTCAACAACAGTTCATCTTTGCACTACATGCCAAAGATATTCATCAACAGGTCATCTTTGCACTACATGCCAAAGATATTCATCAACAATTCATATTTGCACTACAGGCCAAATATATTCATATCTCAAAGAAATATATAATCATTTCAGAATTTATATACACCATAATTATAACCATGTTAATCAATTCATCTTTACACTTAAGCTAAAGATATTCAATTGTAAATTCAATGGTCATGATCATACCAGTCACAATTCAACTTTGCACTACAGGCCAAAGAGAACCCTAGTCATGATCATACCAATAATCTACCCATCTTTACACTCCAGTGAAAGAGAAATTCAACATCAGGGTTATAAAAATGTTATATATGATAATAAAATCAATATAATCAACATATAGATTTAATCTCAAGAGTAATATTCATAAATCAACTATAATTTGGTTAGTAAAAGAAACCAATTTTGTCGTGAATAGTAACTCGTGAATAGTAACTCATGAATAGTAACTCGTGAATAGCAACTCGTGAATAGTAACACCAACTCAAAAAGGTAGAAATTTCACAATAAAATTCATACCAATACTTCGGTATAATGATATTGAAAGAATAACATTTCTTAAGCTTATAAACAATTTATTTAAATTGTTTACACTTTACTAATTAATACATTTAATCATCATAAAATGCCAACTCTTAAGATTTCATCATCAATAACCAAAACCCTCATCAAAAATCTGCATATACCTCATATATAGGATTCTCAAGCCATAAAATCCTATTTTTCAATTTTCTTACTTCACATAACATATTTAATTCATTTTCTCATAACTAGACTATTTTCATGAAAAATACCAAATCCGTTCCAAAAATATTTCTTTTCTGAAATTTAGCATAATATAGTCCCATAGTGAACATATATTTTTCTCAGAATTTTTAAAAGTCATTTACTATTTTTCATATGGCCAAAATAGCCGAATATTTAGACATTTATCAAAAATTATACTTTTGTCTAAAAATTCTGAAATTTACAGAGTATAGTTCTATCATATACATGTACTCCCAATAAAAATTTTATCAATTTTGGAGTTAACCACAAGGAATTATAAGCGGTTACTTTTAAAATAGTCTTTTCTCATAAAATTCATAACTCTCAATCTATACATCCAAAAATCATCATTTTTGGACACAATCAATAAAACTCATCAAAATATCATTTCAAATTTTTCCAGAATTTTTGAAGTTCAGAAAAATTACGAAACTGAAAAACATAACAACCCTTAAAATCCCTTACTATCCCTTACAATCCCTTACAATCCCTTACTATCCCTTACCTCAAAAGAGCAGTACTTCTGACTGGATATCGGATATGACGCTGAAGAAAACTTGCACTGATGAATAGCAACTCACCAAGTATCTAAATACTCATAAAATACACTCAATAATCTAGAGAGAGAAAGAGAGAAAGCTTATGTTTCTGGTGTGATTTTTAATTCTAACTTAGCCCTCTATTTATAGGAAAATTTTGGTAGGTTTGACCTGCAACCTGATGGCTTTACCTGCTACTATTCTCACCCACCACATTTGAAATATAATTCAGCACATTTCTTCACCAACCACAAGTGGGGCCCACCAATTCTAGAATTTTCCACCAAAATGATAAACTCCGAAAATTCAACAATTTCTGAACCAGTCATCTCGTAAAATTCATAATAAATCATACGTTCATTTTTAACGGTTCAAAATTTGTGGACATATACTCAACTTATATATGTATAACATATCCAAAAATTACCACGATCCAACGGTCGGATTAAAAATTATAACCCCCGCAAAATATCTCAAAAACCCTGATTTTTAATACCTCCATTCCGACAAAAATACTGATAAAAACTTCAACATTAACTCCTTTATTTTTAACCACAAAAATATATCCCTCGTTTATATCCACATAAAATAAATATTTCCTTATCATATGAATCAATAATTAATTATTCACAAATAATATTACAGAATCACATTTATGACAACCAGGCCGTTCCCAGGAAAGAGGGGGCTTTCCAATAAGAATTTCTCCTTACTGGCGCGCAATTAAATGACCAAACCTCTCCTTAGACAGAACTTTCTAGTCATTGCCAATAATGTTATCTAATAATATTATTCAAATAATATGAATTATTGATCTGATAATGGGAAATACTGTGCAGTGACAATTATTGAACAACAATAATATAAAATTTCAACGTAGCAATTATTGAATCAATAAAATAAAATATTGAACAGTAATTACTGTAACAATTATTGAGTAGTGCCTTCTTTCGTAAGAATCAATAATTTCAAAAATACTATGCAATACCGTGTGCTACTGTGCAATAACGCGTATTACTGTATTTTAACCACCGGGTATTCCAACAGTGTTAACGGTAACAACTACGCCGTTATTTGTAAAAACTCAAATTTGTCGTTTTCTTCACCCGACAGTTATTCTATTATGGGGCCCACAAATGGCTGCGCCGTCGTACGAATATTCCCCGACAGAAAGAATATTCCCCGACAACAATGATTATTTTATAACCACTTGCTTATTTTGAAAAAAAAATCATATTTCACTCATAACTTTAAACTTTTATCAATTTAACCATTTACTGAATAGTAATTATAAGAAAAATTGAATACTTTTATTTCATAAAATTCGGGGTCTTACAATCTCCCCTCCTTATGAAATTTCGTCCCCGAAATTTACGTACCTGGTATTTCAAAGAGTTGAGAATACCTTGCTTTCATTTCAGATTCCATCTTCCTTATCATCATGATTTCTCCATTGCTCATCTTCTGTATTTCAGATATCTTTCTAGAATACAGCTTCAAAACAAGGGTTAATTTAACAAATTAACATATCACATAATATCTCGATATTATGACTGACCAACAAATAAGCTTAGGTAGGACACACTAGCGAAGGATTTACTCATCTCTCCCTCCTAGTTATATTCCCCGATCTCCGCCAAAGATCATATCCCTAAGCTCTGATACCACCTCTAACTCTGGACACCAACCTATGTCAGCACCTTACATTGATACCTATCAGTTTGCCACCGCAGAACGGCGTCCCCTACGGAGAGTCTGGCTTCGGTGCATCCCCCATCAACAGGAAGTCACCAGCGAGAGGCTCGGGGCTCTTTACTTATAGCTCTGATACCACCTGTGACGACCCCAAAATAGGTCCATTCCACCCAACCCATTCTGAGTCGTCAAATGCATGGTACAGAAAATAACTACAACTTTATTACAACAATTGTCGTGCAAAATACAACAACACATATGCTGTGAGTTTGGATACAAATATATACCAAATGTGACTCATGTTCCAACCGTGGACATCACCTCACAATAACACCTTACATAAAGGTATAGTCAAAAACTGTTTTAGAAATTAGAATCTTTGGGAAGTGCTCAAGGAAACCTTCGTACATGGGAGGCCACGCGTCTAGGTTATGATAGATATCATATGGCCACAGAATTATCCTTGGTTGACCCAATAGACCCCAAAGAAAAATGAGAAGATTACTATCATATTCTTCCCAATGGTGAGTCTTCTCTTGACTTATCATTATCTCCACTGTCTCTAATTGAGAATTATACTTCAAACAAACACCAAGATTATATAGGTAGTGCTCGTAAATATACTCAGCAAGTGGATGAGCACAACCCTGTCGTATGATGACACGAGGTTGTATGTCATTAGACATCTTGTATGATAGTGACAAAACACCCTTCCAACGTTGGGTTCGCCTCACCCTATTTTCTTCACCAAATATAACTACTAAATGATAACCGCCGTTCTATTCCCTTGTTACCCCCGCTCGACCCAGCTACACTCTTATTACCTGAAAGGAATTGTGAACAGAAGGGTGAGCACAACTAGCCCAGTAAAGAATATCATGACTAAAGATAAATAAATTATCAATAGTCTTCATCAATAATAAATCAGAGATTTAGAACATATGGTAGATGATAAAAAAAATTTCAACCATAGTTGCAGCGGAACATGCAATCCATTAGAAGAGTCAAATAGACTATAAAGTCTATTATCTTCTCCATGTTAAAAATCCACCAACAATATTTTATCCATGTAACATCACTCAACAGTTCCTTTCCACAATCATATGAATAACTCATAATCATAATTGTGACTATAAATTTTTCTTCGCACCCAGGACGAAGAATATTTTCATCACCTGTCTTTACCTGAAACATCAAAGATCATGGTTATACCAAATCACAGTTCCTGTTTATAATCATACTAACAAATCCATCTTTGCACTACGGGCCAAAGATATTCATCAACAAACCATCTTTGCACTACGGGCCAAAGATATTCAACAACAGTTCATCTTTGCACTACATGCCAAAGATATTCATCAACAGGTCATCTTTGCACTACATGCCAAAGATATTCATCAACAATTCATATTTGCACTACAGGCCAAATATATTCATATCTCAAAGAAATATATAATCATTTCAGAATTTATATACACCATAATTATAACCATGTTAATCAATTCATCTTTACACTTAAGCTAAAGATATTCAATTGTAAATTCAATGGTCATGATCATACCAGTCACAATTCAACTTTGCACTACAGGCCAAAGAGAACCCTAGTCATGATCATACCAATAATCTACCCATCTTTACACTCCAGTGAAAGAGAAATTCAACATCAGGGTTATAAAAATGTTATATATGATAATAAAATCAATATAATCAACATATAGATTTAATCTCAAGAGTAATATTCATAAATCAACTATAATTTGGTTAGTAAAAGAAACCAATTTTGTCGTGAATAGTAACTCGTGAATAGTAACTCGTGAATAGTAACTCGTGAATATTATTTATAATAACTCAAAATATTTTTAAAGTATTAATATTACCCTTAAATAATTTCTAAAAAATTAAAATTATTTTTAAATAATTACCATTAATATTTAAATATTAATGTACTACTTATCAAAATATTAAAAGTCATTAATAATAACTTTAAAATATTTTTAATTCATTTATATCCTTTTTAAATAATTTTTAAATTAATAAAACCATTTTAAAACTATTTATTTAATATAATTATTAAATAAATTTAATATCATTAATATTAAATTATTAATGACATTATTCTTTAAATATTAAAAGTTATATTTTATAACTTAAAAGATTTTTAAATAACTTATTATTATTTAAAAATAATTTTTAATATAATAAAATCATTATTTATTTATTTATTTAATTCATTTATTAAATAACTTAATTATCATTAATGAAATTTATCACAAAATATTAAATGTCATTAAAAATAACTTAAAATATTTTTTTATATCATAATATAATTTTATGAAAATCATTTTTAAATGATTTTCAAGTATTAAAATCATTTTTAAATAATTTATTTAATATAATAATTAAATAATTTTAATATTTCAAAAATATTAAATATTTATGAAATATATTAGAAATGATTAAAAACTAATTTTCAGACTTTAAAATAATTTTTAGTAATTTAATTTGTATTTTTAATAATTAAAAACTAATTTTCTATAATTATTTAATAAAAATATAATTTTTAGAAATTAAGTGTCGCTAAAGACTGCCTATAGTGACAGAGCCGTCGCTATAGGTGTTCCTCATGTTCTTGGCAAAACCCAGAAAATTATGTCAGTTACCGAGTGGGTAAGTTTGACCAAGCATAGATCTTGGATCATAAAGTTTCTGGGCATGTTGTTAGTCAGATATTGTAGTTCTAGTGCAAGACTACAAGATCCAACAACAAACATGATCATACAACACATAACCAAAGCGATCTGAGCCTCCAAAGTGGCTGTCAGAGCTGTTCATCATTTATGAGTTTGCCTAGAAATGAAGAACAGTTCGTGAGGCCTACTTTGGGCTTCCACAACTTGCTTTTCACGTAATGTTTTAGTGATCTATCGATTTTCGGTTGTAGACAACATATACTACTACAAATCTATTACATAACATCATTATAACAACAACAAATCAACCAGAAACACGTTCTTAAAGTTTTTTGAAATTTCCAGAAAACGTATCGTGAACTTCTGTACCACTTTGACCAGTCACTACAATCGACTCATTTAATTTTAAGGAGATTTTAAGGCATAAAAATGGAGTTCATATACCGGACTACAACTTAGACACAACAACAAAACCAAAACATCAACACACTGACAGATCTAGATGCTTGAATAAGTTGTCAGATGCTGGTTCATGGCTTTTGTGGTGCCCAGAAATGGCCCGGTCATGGTTGGTCAATCGACTTTGACCAACAATAACTAAAATTCTGGACATCAAATGGCTACGATTCTAGTTCCAGAATAAAGTACTCATGTCAGACTACATGTTTAAACATTCAAACAGTAAAAACCATAAACAAGAAAGATTCTAGAGCCACTGACATTCATTATCATACCACAATTTAAAATTTTTCCAGATTTTGAAAAATGCTAGATCTGAGCCTATAGATGTTATGGATCTAACATCTATCAACCCAGATCATCATTATACACTACTAACAATATATTTAACACACAAAAACTAACATCCAACATGGAATCAAAGATCAAAATTTAGGTTTAGGGTCTTATACCTTGATAATCAATTTCTGATTCTAGGCTTCTGAGTTTGTTATGAGTGTTAGTGGGGCTGGTTTTAGGACTGAAATGCCTTGATATTTTCGGAGGTTTGAGCTTGAGAGAGTTTAGTTGGGTGTTGTGCAAAAATGAGCTAATCAAATGACATTTTCTCTCTCCCAATCTATATATATGAGTGTTAGATGCATGAATTGGCTGATCTAGAGGCTGATTGCTGGCATTATTTAAGTCACAATTGTCAAATAAGTTGGTCACCCACTCCATATTTGGTGGGATTTACAAGCAACATAATAAATAATTGAAAAAGGGCTTTTTTGTCATTAGGCTTTTATTTTTAATGGCAATCTTGTAAACATGGAAAACTGTTAGGGTTTAACCCTAATGTTTAACATAAAAATTATAGGATTTCTAGAATTTTGCAAAAATGAAAAAAATTAGTTTCTTAAAATTGAAATTAGGGTTTCTTTAATTAACCTAGGGTTTTTAATTACACTATATATGAACATTAGGGTTTAATTATTTACTAATTATAACTAACCTTGCTAATTTAGCAATTAGGGTTTACAATTTACAATTTACAGTTTATAATTTTGAAGTTGGGGTTCCTAATTTAGAAATTAAGGTTTATATACTAACTTGTATTATAATTCTAACACTTATTATAATCACATTAACATAATTTTCTCTAGTAAAGCCGCGAATGTACTGATCTCCAATACCGCTACCATATTGAATATCCCTGGCTTTAGTCCATTCTCAAATCTTCTCGCCTTTCTTGCTTCTGTGTCCACCTTATGAGGTACAAATCTCGCTAATTCGTTGAATTTAGCTGCATACTTAGAAATTGACATGTTTTCCTGCTTTAGTTCTAAGAACTTAATTCCATCCGAGCTTGCATACTCGGTGAGAAGTAGTTCTCAAAGAACAGTTCCTTGAATCTTATCCATGTCATTATGGTTGAACCAGCTCTCGCCTGATTAGTCTCCCACCAGTAATTGACTTCTCCCTTCATCATATATGTTGCAAAATCCGTCTTTTGCTCTTTCGCTACCCTAGCGATAACGAATGCTTTCTCCATCTCCTTTACCTAGGTTTGGGCTTCAATCGGATCTGTGGTTCCCTTGAATTCTGACGGTCCTACCGCTTTGAAGTCTTTAAAATTTGTCAATCTGTCTGCTGGCTGATTCCTCGCTCTTCCTCTTGCAACTGGAGCTCTATTTTCCATAGCTTGGGCTAGCATATCTACGAAATTCTGCATTGGGTTCGCTTGACCTCCTTCGTTATTCACTAACTGTTCTTCTCGTTGGTTTCGATTTTATCGTCTAGGCGGCATGATCTGATTTAAATAAAAATCTTATATTAATTCTCTTTCTCTATACAAATTCTTAACACAATAAGAATTCAACACATAGTTCTCATGTAATCACATATTTATTCAAATAGCACATAGTACATATAGTATTTAACACATATTACTATCTTTTTTAAAAATAATTTTAGGATTAACATACACAACTATAGACAACAAGTTGCAATTCTCCAAATGTACACAAAAAGTTGCCATTTACCATTTTCACATATCTAATCCCAGTTCATCAAACTTACCAAACTTATGAGTTCAGAAACTTGCCACAATTATATGAGTGTATGAACTTGTCCTAGTCAGACCTTTGGCGTCCTTTCGCTGAGGGGTTCAGAACATTTCATATAATTATGAGTCATGAACTTACCATAAGTATGAGTTTTAAGAACACACAAATTAATCTTAATCTTATATTTATATAAAAAATAAAGATTTCATTCATACAAACATATATATTTACATATATTTACACATCTTTCTCGATATTACAACTTTTAATAACATAAACTTCTACCAAAAGATACAAACGCTCAAACTTAAGCTATCTACCGTCCACTCCCTTCACCAGTCTTCTTCTTGTTGGGACACTTGTTGAATCTGTGACCCATTCTACCACATGAGAAACACTTCCTCATATTTGGCTTAGGATAATATAGGGAAATATGTCCTTCCTGCTTACAGTTGAAGCACATATTCTTCCACATCACGCATTCTCCACGTGAATCTTTCCATACTTGCTACAGGCTAGCCTCTTTTTCTTCAGGTTTGAATTTTCAGAATCATCACTGTCGTTGTCCCTCTTTCTACTATTCTTGCCCTTCTTGCTGGTTCCTTCAGATGATCCACCACCTTCAGACTTCTTTCTTTCCACCTGCGTCTTCAGCTCATTCCGTTCTTCACTCATTTTGCGTAACGCTCGCTTCGTCTTCCATAACTCCTCCAAGAGAAACACTTGCTCCGGAGTTCCTGGACTTCTACAGATAGTTGATCCTGGTCTCCAACTTTGATCTTATTCTTTTTCTCCACCCTAGCTTGCTCAAACTCTGCCTCCTCATCACCACTCAGATACATCTCGGGGTAATCATCATGATCACTCCCGAAATTGATCATAGGTTCATCTTTTCCCACCTCCTCTACTGACTCGCTCTGTGCTGGCACCTCGGCTACTAGCACTGGTGCGACAGCCGCTGGCATCTCCGTACTCATCTTATCTTCTCCTGACATCCTACAATTAGTTTAAACAACTTGATTAGTGCTCCATTAGTACAAACTTATCACACTATCTGTCCACTTATCTCACTATCGATACGCTTCTGTAATCTCTCACTTAGTACTCTAAATAATTATTCTCTATCTCGCTAATGCTTATAATCCTAGGGTTTTTTCACATCCTACTTAAGGTTTATAACCTATAATTTTGATACCAACCAGTGACACCCCCAAATCCGGGTTACCTGACCCCCGAATTTGGTGTTCATAATCTACAATATAATAACATCTAACTACCCATTCATATAGAAATAGTAATACATATCACATTAACATATGTTGCTAATACATTAGTCTCAGGTTCTCTATCCTTAACATTACAAACTTACCCTTTTGATATACAAAAAGGGTTTATAAACATAACATAATAAATATACTAATTATAACTAATTTATCACTATGCCTTTTCTTTTGTTCTTCTTCACAGCACCTTCTGCCACTTCGTCCCTAGCTGAAAAGTTTTATATATAGCAAGGGTGGGCAACAAGTTTGCCCCGCAAGTTAAGACATACGATAAAGGTATAGAAATAAATAACAAGTCTTTTCGCATTCTACGCAACAATAATCTGATAATGAAAGGGTACAACGCTTTCAAAGTTTTCTACGATATTCAAATGAATAATCAAGAATTAATTCTACAAAATAACAAAGTGGAATATTTTTCAGATTTATGCTGAGCAATCCATTGGATCTTGAACTTCTCTTCTCGGATATCTATCAAAGATTTACTTTGATATATACGCAGGTGTATCAGATAACCATAAAGATTAAATCATACCCCTCTGCAAGTATAATAAGTGATCAGCTTTATTATACCCTATATTATGCATAATACTTAATCGCGCGCAAAGGGTGAATATACGACCAATAGAATGTTCCCTTTATACAAAAGGTTGTTCTTCTCAGTCTCAGAATCAAGATTTGATTTAACAATGAAACACTATGATTTCTATTTCTATTTATTTCTCGATCTAGCCGAAATAATTGGCATTGATCTGTCAATAACAATTGAATTCTCTTCTCAAATTTATCAAATTCTAGCAAATGTTCGTCTAGCTAGAATAATTAGCTAAGACATTTCTCAATATAATTCGACAATAAACAGGAATTATCTGTACTGTCAATATTAGCTTCTACGGATATGAATATCCAACAACAGTTATTCTACGAATATATATTTTCCAAATAAGTAATTCAATTTGAATTATTAAACATGCACTAACTGCGAATGATCAACTGTAAAGCCGCCAAATTCGGATACTTGAAACCCGAACTCGGTGATTCACGATACCATTTCTATGAGCGAAATAATACTAATAATAATAACAATAATATAAATGTCAAACATAATTTACATAATTATCAGAGTCTAGCTCCCTAGTACGTAACTTTTAATACATTTCTTACATAGCATGATAGATAATATATATCATTGTCTTAACAATATCAAACTATTACATAAACTACCACAAATCTTATTTGGTTAGCTTTCCTTTTCCTTTGTTTCTGCATGAGCCTTCTGGTTCTTCATACATAGCTGAAAATATTTAAATTAAGCAAGGATGAACATTTGAGTGCCCAGCAAGTATTAATAATTATATATATATATATATATATATATATATATATATATATAAGCTGAAAGAATTTAAATATTTTCTTTATACTACCATTCTACAACCAATCAATAGTTGTGAAGTAATCTGAATCGATAATAATAACATAACAACCCTCTTTCAAATTTTTGAAACTACGTAATGACTATAACTAGGGTTAAGGTGACATAATATGAATATTATTTTCATTTTCGAAAAGGTTAAATAGAATTTCATCTATAAACCGTCATAACTTACGGGCACGGTGGTGATCAGCCCGTTGTACCCTGTATTGATCAACACTACATGTAAGAACGAGGGTATTGTTCACTCTGTCCGCCTAGGGCGCATAAAAGTTTTCCCGTGTAGGGATGTTCATACTTGTCTGGGTTCCAAATCAAAGGTTTTATCTTATTCAACAATAATCTATAATCCAACATATATATATATATATATATATATATATATATATATATATATATATATATATATATATATATATAACCAACCGTGTGGCTCTGATACCATATAACAGCGGATAAGTTTTATCAAGAAAAAACTTAAACAGAGAAAGAAAAGATTAAGAAGATGACCGGTGAATCGGTAAAGTAATCTCTTTCTTTTTTATTTATAAACAGTTGGGGAAGGGATTACATTAATTCCTAGACTAACTTAATCACCTGACCTTCGCCGGAAAACACCCAAGATCGCCTTAAGTCCCGATTAGTGCCTGTTTGTAAGTCTCAAGTAAGTGAGCAGTGTAAGGCCAAAGGGAATCTTTAGATCTACGGGTATGATTCAACGGCAAGTAAGGATTTTTAAGTGGACCTTCAAGAGAAAGCTTTTCTTTTCTTTTGCTTTTACTTTACTTTAGTAAATGTAGTATGTTTTTTTACTTGTACTTTTACCTCAATTATTGTAATAGTAATGTTGTAATAGTTTATTTCCTTGTTCTATAAAAGGAAATCGAATTCATTTAGTTCAGCAGACTTAGAAAGACTCAGAGTTCCTTCTGTGACAAATCTTTAGCCTCCACCACTGTTAAGCCTACTTAGCCCCTCTTCATCTAATGTACTTCTTTTAGTTATCTTGTAAGTTAATTAAGTTAATTTCTGCACTTGTAAATATTTATATATATGGGTAATTGATAAAGGTGTTCCAACATGTGATTAAATACAATGATTATCCAAGTGGGGACACTTGTATAACCATTTATAGAAATTAACGAATAGAATATATATTTCTGAATTACCATATACTAACATGTTGATAATCAATGAGCGTATATAATATAGGGTTAGTAATCAGTACAGTATTAATATAATTTAGAAACATTCTTACTCATGTCCATTGCATAAAGAAAATGCAAAGGTAAGATACTTGCCTGATGCGCTGCTTACAGTTCACAACTTAGTTTTATCTTTTATATCACGACCTATCATTAATCATATCATTCATTCGATTAGAACAATATACCATAACACATAGTACTGTATTTCGCAGTCAGTACATAACCTAATCACATTGTCACATATGTTTAACAACCATTAAATCACAAATAAACACTTATCAAGTCAAACTATCTAAGTCCAGATCAATTTCTGAAATGTGTCGGTGTACCGACAGCTTTATCGGGTAATTATCGAGTCTAAGACTCTGCCCTGTAACTCAATAACTGTAATTATCAGTCATATTATTTTTAAATGACTTATAATAATTTTTTAAACATTTATTATAATTATCATGAATTTTCAAACATCGAAATCATTATTAAATGATTTAAATATCAAAATATTTTATTATCATTAATATTTAATTACTATTAAACTATTAATGAAACCATTGCCAAAAATATTAAGTTATTTAAAATAACTCAAAATATTTTTAAAACAATTATATTACCCTTAACTGATTTTTAAAACATTTAAAATCATTTTTAGATAATTACCATTGATATTTAAATATTAATGTACCATTTATCAAAATATTAAAAGCCATTAATTATAACTTAAAATATTTTTAATTCATTTATATCCGTTTTAAATGATTTTTAAATTAATAAAACTATTTTTAAACTATTTATTTGATATAATTATTAAATAAATTTAATATCATTAATATTAAATTAATATCATTAATATTAAATTATTAATGAAATTATCCTTTAAATATTAAAAGATATATTTTATAACATAAAATATTTTAAAACACTTTATTTTCATTTAAAATGATTTTAATAATATTAAATTCATTTTTAAACTAAAGTATTTAATATAATTATTAAATAACTTTAATATCATTAATAATAATTAATTAATAAAATTTACCTTTAAATATTAAAAGTTATATTTTATAACTTATAATATTTTTTAAATACCTTATTATTATTTAATATGATTTTTAATATAATAAAATTATTTTTAATTTATTTATTAATTCACTTAGTAAATAACTTAAATATAATTAATATTAATTTATTAATGAATTTTGCTTTAAAATATTAAAAGTTATATTTTATAACTTCAAATATTTTTAAATAACTTATTATCATTTAAAATGATTTTTAATATAATAAAATTATTTTTAATTAATTTATTTAATGCATTTAATAAATAAATTAATTATCAATAAATACTAATATTTATGAAAAATATTTCAAATTATTAATATTTAATTTTTATAACTTAAAAATAATTTTTAAAATAATTTTTGTAATTTTCAGAAATTAATTACTATTTTTAAATAATTTTCGGAATTTAAATAATTAATTTTAATAAAAGTGTTGCTAAAGACTGCCTATAGCGACAGAACCGTCGCTATAGGTGTTCTTCGTGTTCTTGGCTAAACCCAGAACATTCATGCCAGTTTTCGAGTGGCTTAGTTTGACCAATCATAATTTAGTGTGTGATATGTTTCTAAGAATTCTGTTGATCATATTGTGTAGTGCTAATGCAAGACTACAAGATGCAACAATAAACAGGATCATATCATGCATAACCTAAACAATCTAAGCCTCTAAAGTGGCTGTCAGAGCTGTTCTTCATTTTTTGGGTTACCCAGAAATGAATAACAGTTTGACTAGCCTATTTTGGGCTTCCACTACTTGTTTCACGTGTAATATTTTAGTGATTTAAGGCTTCTAGTGTGTAGACAACATACACATGAACAGATCTATTACATCCAATCATCATAACAACAAAAAAATAGCCAAAACAGGTCCGGTCAAACCATGTCAGAATCCACGCTCATGAACTTTCTTTGTTACCCAGAAAGCTCATCCGTGGACTTTCTGCCTGGTTTAACCATCCTCCAATTCCAGCATGATTGTGATAAAAACGATCTAAGAGCATCAATATGTAGTATAACTATCATACAATAACCATATCACAACAACAAACACAAATCAACAATAAGTTACGAGATCAGAGGCGTCAAAAGCCTTGTCAGACCATTTCTGGGCAAGATCTGGGTTACCCAGATTTTGTCCAGTCATGGTCGGTCAACGACTTTTGACTAACAATATCTTGCAATATAGACCAGATCTAAGTCTGATTCTTGTTCCAGATCAAAGACTACATTCCAGACTACATCTACAAACTTCTAAAACACAAAACACATTAAAGATCACAGAGATATAAGGTCTGACATTTGGTTGTCAGACATCAAAAATAAATTTTCCAGATTTTGAAAAATGTCAAATTCGAGCCTCTAGATGTTATGGATTCAACATCTAGCAATCCAGATCATCATTAGACACTACTAACATCATATTTAAAACAAAAATTCTAACATATAACAATAGATCGATGGACAGATTTTCAAGCTAGGGCTTTAAACCTTCTTTGATCAATTGATGATTCTGTGCTTATGATATGTTATGGTTGATCCTGGGGCTGTTCTTAGGGACTGATTTGCTTATGAAATTCGTGGGTTTTAGAGAGAGAAGCTCGAGGATGAGAGTTGGACAAAAATAAGTGAGCAAATGAAATTTTTTCTCTCCAATTCTATATATACATGTGTTATATGCATGAATGGCTGAGCTAGAGACTTGTTGCTGTAATTTTTCATCACATGGGGTTGTTGGATTTGGTTACCAACTTCCCCTATTGTCAAAACCTATACTAGTTTCAATAATACAACTAAGGGTAAAAATGTCAGTTGGCTTAAATTTTAATGGCAATATTGTCATCCTTGTAAACCCTTAGGGTTTGACCCTAAGGTTTAGCACATAACAATTATAGGATTTCCAATTAGGGTTTGTACAAAAATAAACTTAAATAAATTTTAGTTTCTTAAAATTTTGAAATTAGGGTTTCCTAATTATGATTAGTTTTCTAATTAATTTATATAGGAACATTAGGGTTTAATATCTCTAATTATAATTAACTTTGTTAATTTAACAATTAGAATTTATAATTAGTAATTAGGTTTTGAAATTACTAATTAGGGTTACTAAATATAGAAATTAGGGTTTCTAGTTTAGTAATTAGGGTTTAACAATTTAGGGTTTCCATAATTAGCAATTATAATTCTAATACTTGTTAATTAATCACATTAACACAATTACCAATCAACCTTGAACTCTAATTTGAGTTCCAAATTAGGGTTTTGTATTTAAAATTAGGGTTTTTAATAACTTAGGGTTTTTTAAAAATTAGTTAGGGTTCCTAAATTTTTAATTAGGGTTTACCTAATTAATCATTTAATACACAACATAAACCATATAACACAGTTATATAACAGTCTTAAACTCACAATTGATTTTCAAATTAGGGTTTCCCCTAGTAAAACTAGGGTTTTGAAATTATACACCATAATTGACCAACCATTAACAATACGTACATACAGTACATATTTATAGCACTGAAAAATTAAAATATAATTAATATTATATTATTATTCTCATTCCTTGATAAAAATCCAAAATTAGGGTTTGAATTTCATATATGATTTATTCTTCCATATTTAACCTTAATAGTTAAGGTAAAATAATTAACTTAATAATCTGTACTAAAACTCATTTAATAGAATAATTATTATAATTATCCTAAGAATTACTCCATATATTATTTAAAATAATATATGATTATATTTTCATAGAAAATAATTAATTAAAAACCTTTCTACTATAAAATTAATTATTACAAGAATATACTTTACAAAAATCAATAATTCTAAAATAAAATTATTTGTAAACATTTATGTAATAAATATATTTTTATTTACCACATAAATACATATACATATTATCTTGTACAAATCCCCATCCTTAAAAAAAAAATTATACATAAAATTTCTTATTTATTTATATAGAAAATATCGGGTTGTTACATTCACCCTCCTTTATAAAGATTTTGTCCCCGAAATTACCGTTTTAAAACCTATACATACACGGGCACATAGCATACACAACCGTTGCAAGTAGATCTCGATCATAATTTGATCAAACTGATCTTTAACTATTCTCATAAAGCTTGTCCTTCTGATTAAACGGAGATTTGATTTTTAAAAGAACTCAAATTCTTCCCTCAAAATTTCTTTGGAAATAATTTACTATATATATGAAAATCATGCATAATAAAATAAAAGTTATACGAATAATATCTGGAGTTCTATTACCAGCTGCTGCCGTATCCTGGACAGTCATGTTGTACACCCTTGTTGTTGATTTTGTTGGCTTGCTTGATGACGTAGGTCCCATGATTGCTAAAGTTCCGCTCCTAGTGCCCGTGTTCACATTTCTTGCCTCCGCCCACCTCTTCGGACAATCTTTCACCTTGTGCTCAGTCGATCCGCACAGAAAACACCCACTATTCATTATAGGATTGGGGCAGTTGGGAGAGATATTGCCCTCCTACCAGCACTTATAGCAAACAAATTTTTCCTTCAAACACTCCCCAGAGTGGTTCTTCCCACATGCCTTACACGACACCATCTGCTTCTTCGCACCTTCTTGTTTTACCTGCACATTTCCAAAGTTGTTCACCTTCCTCTTCCCATCTCCACTCCTACTCCCACTATTAATTCATACCTTCCCAGCTCCTTCAGTCTTACCCTTATTCTTTCTTTCCTTGTTGTAGAGGCTCATGGCCTCACTTCCCTCCTCAGCTATAATCACTTTCTCCATGAGTGCTGCAAATGTAGGGATCTGCAACACTGCCACCTTATTGTAGAGCCAGGATTTCAATCCCAGCTCAAACCTTCTCGCTTTTCTAGCCTCTGTATCAACTTGATGCGGGGCAAACCTAGCTAACTCATTAAATTTGGCGGCATATTCGGACAGCGTTATATTCTCCTGCTTCAATTCTAAAAATTTCACCTCCATCCTAGCCTGTATACTAGGTGAAAAATAGTTTTCAAAAAATAAAGTTTTGAACCTATCCCAAGTTATCACACCTTCTCCTGCCCTAGCCTGATTCGCTTCCCACCAAAAGTTTGCCTTACCCTTCATCATGTAGGTCCCTCAGCTACCCTAGCTATCACGAATGATTTTTCAATCTCTTTGACTCAAGTTTGGGCTTCAACAGGGTCAGTTGTACCTTTGAATTTCGGTGGTCCTACAGCCTTAAAATCTTTGAAGTTTGCTAAGCGATTGTCCGGCTGGTTCCCTGCGACTGGTATCCCTTGCTGCATAGCTTGTGCTACCATATTCGCGAAGTTCTGTATCGGGTCTGCTTGTTGTTGTCCCTCAGCGTTGTTGACAGATTCTTCTGCCCTTTGATTTCGAGTTCGACATCTTGGCGGCATTATCTGATTAAATAAAATTATAAATTTAACTTACATTCTAAACCTTATCGCATAAGTTTATCATATTAAACTTATTTCATTTCTCAAACTTAGATTCATATTCATTAACGAATATTTTACATAGCATAACACAAACTGCTCTAAATATCATCCATCCCTTTGTGACCACAAAAGTCAGGATTTACAACCTTGGCCAACACAAAAGTTTTAGAATATTACATTACACAGACATACTAAGCACGCATATTACATTAAACACATATATAACACAGAACCTATACTACCTATTCGCTACGCCTTTTTCCTTGGACAACTTTTCGCCTGATGACCTTCTATCCCACAGATAAAACATGTTCCTAGTTTATAGTCGGGACAATACAGAGTAGTATGTCCTTCATAACAGCAAAGATAACATATTCTTTTCCCTTTCTTCTTATCGAATTTTCCTAAGTCGTGGTCTTCCATCTTTCTTTTTCCCTTCTTGCTCGGAGCTGCACACGATGTGTTGCTTGTGGCCCCCATCTGATCAATTTGGATTTTAAGCTTATCTTGTTCTTCCATTATTTCTATTAACGCTTGACGCAACTGACTATTCAACAGTTTTTCTATTTCCCACAGCCTTTCCAGAGAAGAAACTTTGTTCCTCAGATCATGCGCGTCCATTGATGCTTGATCAGCTTCAACTTTAGTGTCCGAATCTCTATTTGTCAGCTCCACCATCTCTGGATCTGGTACTACGTTTTCAATAATAACCACCTCGTCTGAGTTGTTTTCATCGTGAGCTTCTATTTCAGCTATTGGCTTCGATATCAGCTCGGGTATATGGGTTTGACCCTTCTTCATGCTATAAGCATATAACAAGCCCTTTCCACCAGACATTTGCACACATAAATTATCCTGATTAGCATATAGTATATACACACATCAATTAAGAGTTTTATATAAGTTATCTTTTATTTTGTTTAACGATGAATTTATTCAATTCATCTCTTTTTAAACTCTATATGAGTTATTTATATTTTCAACGTTTTCCTCTGTACTAAGGTTATAGCCTAAGGTCTGACCCACCTAAGATTTTTAACCCTAAGCTCTGATACCAACCTGTAAAGCCCCCAAATCCGGATACTTGAAACCCGAACTCGGTGCTTCACGATACCATTTCTATGAGCGGAATAATACTAATAATAATAACAATAATATAAATGTCAAACATAATTTACATAATTATCAGAGTCTAGCTCCCAAGTACGTAACCTTTAATACATTTCTTACATAGCATGATAGATAATATATATCATTGTCTTAACAATATCAAACTATTACATAAACTACCACAAATCTTATTTGGTTAGCTTTCCTTTTTCTTTGTTTCTGCATGAGCCTTCTAGTTCTTCACACTTAGCTGAAAACATTTAAATTAAGTAAGGATGAGCATTTGAGTGCCCAACAAGTATTAATAATTATATATATATAAGCTGAAAGAATTTAAATGTTTTCTTTATACTACCCTTTTACAACCAATCAATAGTAATGAAGTAATCTGAACCGATAATAATAACATAACAACCCTCTTTCAAATTTTTGAAACTATGTAATGACTATAACTAGAGTTAATGTGACATACTATGAACATTGTTTTTATTTTCGAAAAGGTTAAACAGAATTTCATCTATAAACCATCATAATTTACGGGCACGGGGGTGATCAGCCCGTTGTACCCTGTATTGATCAACACTACATGCAAGAAAGAGGGTATCGTTCACTCTGTCTGCCTTGGGCGCATAAAAGTTTTTCCATGTAGGGATGTTCATACTTGTTTGGGTTCCAAATCAAAGGTTTTATCTTGTTCAACAATAATCTATAATCCAACATATATATATATATATATACGGGTAATTGACAAAGGTGTATCAACATGTGATTAAATACAATGATTATCCAAGTGGGGACACTTGTATAACCATTTATAGAAATTAACGAACAGAATATATATATATATATATATATATCTGAATTACCATATACTAACATGTTGATAATCAATGAGCGTATATAATATAGGGTTAGTAATCTGTACAGTATTAATATAATTTAGAAACATTCTTACTCATGTCCATTGCATAAAGAAAATGCAAAGGTAAGATACTTACCTGATGCGCTGCTTACAGTTCACAACTTAGTTTTATCTTTTATATCACTACCTATCATTAATCAGATCATTCATTCGATTAGAACAATATACTATAACACATAGTACTGCATTTCGCAGTCAGCACATAACCTAATCACATTGTCACATATGTTTAACAACCATTGAATCACAAATAAACACTTATCAAGTCAAACAATCTAAGTCCAGATCAATTTTTAAAATGTGTCGGTGTACCGACAGCTTTATCGGGTAATTATCGAGTCTAAGACTCTGCCCTATAACTCAATAACTGTAATGATCAGTCATATTATTTTTAAATGACTTATAATAATTTTTTAAACATTTATTATAATTTATCATGAAATTTTAAACATCGGAATCATTATTAAATGATTTAAACATCAAACAATTTTATTACCATTAATATTTAATTACTATTAAACTATTAATGAAACCATTTCCAAAAATATTAAGTTGTTTAAAATAACTCAAAATATTTTTAAAACATTTATATTACCCTTAAATAATTTTTAAAACATTTATAATCATTTTTAGATAATTACCATTAATATTTAAATATTAATGTACCATTTATCAAAATATTAAATGCCATTAATTATAACTTAAAATATTTTTAATTCATTTATATCCGTTTTAAATGATTTTTAAATTAATAAAACTATTTTTAAACTATTTATTTAATATAATTATTAAATAAATTTAATATCATTAATATTAAATTATTAATGAAATTATCCTTTAAATATTAAAAGTTATATTTTATAACTTAAAATATATTTAAACACTTTATTTTTTTTTAAAATAATTTTTATAATATTAAAATCATTTTTAAACTAAAGTATTTAATATAATTATTAAATAACTTTACTATCATTAATAATAATTAATCAATAAAATTTACCTTTAAATATTAAAAGTTATATTTTATAACTTATAATATTTTTTAAATACCTTATTATTATTTAAAATGATTTTTAATATAATAAAATCATTTTTAATTTATTTATTTAATTGATTTACTAAATAACTTAAATATCATTAATATTAATTTATTAATAAATTTTGCTTTAAAATATTAAAAGTTATAATTTATAACTTAAAATATTTTTAAATAACTTATTATCATTTAAAATGATTTTTAATATAATAAAATCATTTTTAATTAATTTATTTAATGTATTTAATAAATAAATTAATTATCAATAAATACTAATATTTATGAAAAATATTTCAAATTATTAATATTTAATTTTTATAGCTTAAAAATAATTTTTAAAATAATTTTTGTAATTTTCAGAAATTAATTACTATTTTTAAATAATTTTCAGAATTTAAATAATTAATTTTAATAAAAGTGTTGCTAAAGACTGCCTATAGCGACAGAACCGTCGCTATAGGTGTTCTTCGTGTTCTTGGCTAAACCCAGAACATTCATGCCAGTTTTCGAGTGGCTTAGTTTGACCAATCATAATTTAGTGTGTGATATGTTTCTAAGAATTCTGTTGATCATATTGTGTAGTGCTAATGCAAGACTACAAGATGCAACAATAAACAGGATCATATCATGCATAACCTAAACAATCTAAGCCTCTAAAGTGGCTGTCAGAGCTGTTCTTCATTTTTTGGGTTACCCAGAAATGAATAACAGTTTGACTAGCCTATTTTGGGCTTCCACTACTTGTTTCACGTGTAATATTTTAGTGATTTAAGGCTTCTAGTGTGTAGACAACATACACATGAACAGATCTATTACATCCAATCATCATAACAACAAAAAAATAGCCAAAACAGGTCCGGTCAAACCATGTCAGAATCCACGCTCATGAACTTTCTTTGTTACCCAGAAAGCTCATCCGTGGACTTTCTGCCTGGTTTAACCATCCTCCAATTCCAGCATGATTGTGATAAAAACGATCTAAGAGCATCAATATGTAGTATAACTATCATACAATAACCATATCACAACAACAAACACAAATCAACAATAAGTTACGAGATCAGAGGCGTCAAAAGCCTTGTCAGACCATTTCTGGGCAAGATCTGGGTTACCCAGATTTTGTCCAGTCATGGTCGGTCAACGACTTTTGACTAACAATATCTTGCAATATAGACCAGATCTAAGTCTGATTCTTGTTCCAGATCAAAGACTACATTCCAGACTACATCTACAAACTTCTAAAACACAAAACACATTAAAGATCACAGAGATATAAGGTCTGACATTTGGTTGTCAGACATCAAAAATAAATTTTCCAGATTTTGAAAAATGTCAAATTCGAGCCTCTAGATGTTATGGATTCAACATCTAGCAATCCAGATCATCATTAGACACTACTAACATCATATTTAACACAAAAATTCTAACATATAACAACAGATCGATGGACAGATTTTCAAGCTAGGGCTTTATACCTTCTTTGATCAATTGATGATTCTGTGCTTATGATATGTTATGGTTGCTCCTGGGGCTGTTCTTAGGGACTGATTTGCTTATGAAATTCGTGGGTTTTAGAGAGAGAAGCTCGAGGATGAGAGTTAGACAAAAATAAGTGTGCAAATGAAATTTTTTCTCTCCAATTCTATATATACATGTGTTATATGCATGAATGGCTGAGCTAGAGACTTGTTGCTGTAATTTTTCATCACATGGGGTTGTTGGATTTGGTTACCAACTTCCCCTATTGTCAAAACCTATACTAGTTTCAATAATACAACTAAGGGTAAAAATATCATTTGGCTTAAATTTTAATGGCAATATTGTCATCCTTGTAAACCCTTAGGGTTTGACCCTTAGGATTTAACCCTAAAGTTTAGCACAAAGCAACTATAGATTTTCGATTAGGATTTGTACAAAAATAAAATTAAATAAATTTTAGTTTCTTAAAATTTTGAAATTAGGGTTTCCTAATTATAATTAGTTTTCTAATTAATTTATATAGGAACATTAGGGTTTAATATCTCTAATTATAATTAACTTTGCTAATTTAGCAATTAGGGTTTATAATTAGTAATTAGATTTTAAAATTACTAATTAGGGTTACTAAATATAAAAATTAGGGTTTCTAGTTTAGTAATTAGGGTTTAACAATTTAAGGTTTCCATAATTAACAATTGTAATTCTAATACTTGTTAATTAATCGCATTAACACAATTACCAATCAATCTTGAACTTTAATTTGAGTTCCTAATTAGGGTTTTGTATTTATAATTAAGGTTTTTAATAACTTAGTATTTTCTAAAAATTATTTAGGGTTCCTAAATTTTTAATTAGGGTTTACCTAATTAATGATTTAATACACAACATAAACCATATAACATAGTTATATAACAGTCTTAAACTCACAATTGATTTTTAATTTAGGGGTTTCCCTAGTAAAACTAGGGTTTTGAAATTATACACCATAATTGACCAACCATTAACAATACGTACATACAGTACATATTTATAGCACTAAAAAATCAAAATATAATTAATATTATATTATTATTCTCATTCCTTGATAAAATCCCAAAATTAGGGTTTGGATTCTATATATGATTTATTCTTTCATATTTAACCTTAATAATTAAGGTAAAATAATTAACTTAATAATTTGTACTAAAACTCATATAATAGAATAATTATTATAATTATCCTAAAAATTACTCCATATATTATTTAAATAATATATGATTATATTTTCATAGAAAATAATTAATTAAAAACCTTTCTACTATAAAATTAATTATTACAAGAATATACTTTACAAAAATCAATAATTCTAAAATAAAATTATTTGTAAACATTTAAGTAATAAATATATTTTTATTTACCACATAAATACATATACACATTATCTTGTACAAATCCTCATCCTTAAAAAAAATTATACGTACATTTTTTTATTTATTTATATAGAAAATATCGGGTTGTTACATCAACAATAAATTCTTGGATGTGGTATAATTAACAATAATCAACCACTATAATATTTAAACAATATTAACTCAAGGTTGAGTTAGGAAACTTACCTCTTTCGCTGTTTACAGCTACACAATATACTTATTTACTTTTGAAAGACCTATAACAAATAATATCGGTCGCACAATTAGAACAACAATTCATAACACACAACACTATAATTCACAGTCAATCTTCTCCTAGACACATTACCACATAGCCACATTAGTGTTTATACCCTATATAAACACTTAACAAGTCTAACTAGTTCAGTCTGGTTGGACTTCAGTCGTGTTCTGGTCACCCTATCCGATAATTAACACATTTATTATCAATTAAATTCTGTTTCTAAGCTTCAATATTATTTTAGATAAGTCAATTATTGTTAATAATATTTTTTGGAAGCTTTTAATAATTTATAAGTAATTATTATAATTTATAATAATTTTTCAAACATCGGTATCATTTTTAAATGATTTAATTATCAAATAAACTTATCACCATTAATATTTAATAATATTAAAATATTAATGACATACTTGTAAAAATATTAAAGTTATTATTAATAACTTAAAATATTTTTAAATCATCAATATTCTACTTAAATGATTTTTTAAAAATAATTAAAATTATTTTTAAATCATCATCATTAATATTTAAATATGTATGAAATTATCATTCAAATATTAAAAGTCATTAATTATAACTTAAAATATTTTTAAATCATTTTTCTCATTTTTAAATGATTTTTAAATCAATAAAACCATTTTTAATTCATTTATTTAAGATAATAATTAAATAAATCTAATATCATTAATATTAATTTATTAATGAGAATTCTCCAAAATATTAAAAATTATATTTTATAATTTAAAATATTTTTTAACACTTTATTATCATTTGAAATGATTTTCAAATCAATAAAATCATTTTTAAATTATTTATTTAATTCAATAATTAAATAAATCTAATATCATTAATATTAAATTATTAATGAAAATTCTCCAAAAATATTAAAAGTTATATTTTATAACTCAAAATATTTTTAAATACATTATTCTTATTTAAAATAATTTTTCATAATTTTAAAATTATTTTTCTCTAATTTATTTATTACACTAATTAAATAAATTAAATACCATTAATATTAAAATAATTATAAATATTAATGAAAAATATGCCAAATAGTCTAAAATTATTTTTCATAATTTAAAATAATTTTTAAAATCATTTTTAATAATTTTTAGAATTTATTTCTATTTTTTAAATATTTTTCAAAAATTAGAAAATAAATATATTGAAAACCGTCGCTATAGGCCTTTAGCGACACTTGTTTGTCGTCTTAGGTGTTCTTGGCCTCAAGAACACTGGCAAGTCAGGGTTGAAGGGTCATCGTTTGACCACGATTGATTCTCTGTGTAATGCGTGTCTGGGCTAGCTTGAATTGTGATCGTGTAGTGTTTATGTAACACTACAACATCCAAGCATCACCTTGGCCATACAATAAAACAACAACACGATCTGATCTCCCAAACTTTCTGTCAGACGAAATCTGGGATTTCTGGGTAACCCAGAAACCCAAACAGTGTCGACTAGACACTTTCTATCACGATTTGATCAGGGTTCTGGTCATTGTATGGGTGTGTTCTTGGTCCAAACAGGTAGTACAAATGACAAGGAACAATAACATAACACTAACTCAGTTCCAAAACATCAAAAACACTATATTTAATCTGGTCAAACATTGTCAGAATTTGTGTTCTTCCGGTTTCTAGGTTTTCCAAAAACGACAACCATGATCTACAGGCCTAGTTTGACCATTCCCTCTGTTCGATCTGATGATGGTTTAAAGGATCTTAAGGCATGGGAATACACTCCAGACAACAGGCTACAATTACATTACAACAACATCAACAAACAACATTATAACTATCAGATCCGGACCTTGCAAAAAGTTGTCAGACGCTGGAAAACCATTTCTGGGTTACCCAGAATTTGACTGGTCATGCTCGGTCAACGGGTTTTGACCGTTAATAACTACAAATATAGACATCTATGACACTATTCCATTTGCAGAGTAAAGACCACATGACAAGCTACATATAACAACTTTTAACATCAAAAACCATAAACGAACAAGAATCTGTGGCTCCTGACATTAGCTTGTCTGACCATAAATTTTGTTCATGGACAGTTTTGGAAAAACTCAATTTTAAAGCACTTTGATGCTATGGATCCATGATGGATCAACATAGATCATCTAAAAACATCATATAACATAAGATCAAACACTTAAACAAATTTTTTTACAAAGCATGCTAGATCAAAATGAAACTTAGGGCGTATGCCTCTTTTGACCAATCCTTGATCTTAGTTCTCCAATATGATATTAGGTGATCTAGGAGCTAATAATGTGACTGATCTACCATAGAATTTCGGAGGTCTTGGTGTGAGAAAGAGTTGGTGAGAGCAAGAGAGAAAATGAACAAGTTTTATGATTTTTCTCTTTCCCAAATATATATATATATCAAGATATATTACTTAGATTTGATATTGGCTGTCAAATGAAGGTTGATTTGCTGAGATTTCATGCCACTAAGTCAATATATTAGGTCACCAACTAAAGGTCTTGGTATTTTTATAAGTTACCAATTAAAGGAAATAAAAAAGGGCATTTTTGTCATTAGCATTATAATTTTAATGACATACATGGAATTTACCAAACCCTTAGGTTTTAATCCTTAGGGTTTAACCCTAAGGTTCTAACTCTTAAGTTTTAAAACTTTAGTTTTCTAGGATTTTCTAATTAGGGTTTTAAAATAGAAAATTAAGATTTTAAAACTATAATTAGGGTTTCCTAATTAAATTAAGTTTTCCTAATCATATCAACATTTAATAATCATATTAAGCTTGTGAATTAGGATTAGGGTTTCCTAATTTAGGGTTTAGGAATCTCAAATTTAGAATTAGGGTTTTTCGACTTTCAATTAGGGTTCCTAACTACGCGTTAGGGTTTTAAATCTTGAGATTAGGGTTTCTAATCCCTTACTAGGGTTTCCTAATTTTGTACCGTACCGGATCAATCATTGATCAATAACACTATACAGTACAAACACGTACTTATCAATACAATAATGTTAATTGTATTTTATATCAAATTCCTTTCCAGAAATTAGGGTTAGGGTTTTTAAAGTTGTTAAGCACAACTCTACTCTAATTTCTCAGTCAATACACAAATTGACTAATTCTCAAAACTCGTATCACAGATACATAGTGAAATATTAACATTCAATATTAATAATAATAAAAAATTTATTCGTAAAATTTATATTATTCGAAATCCCGGGTTATCACAGTTGTCCCCCAACGTTGTTGACAGATTCTTCTGCCCTTTGATTTCGAGTTCGACGTCTTGGCGGCATTATCTGATTAAATAAAATCATAAATTTAACTTACATTCAAAACATTATCATATAAGTTTAATATATTAAACTTTGTTTCATTACTCAAACATAGATTCATATTCATTCAACGATTTCAAAATACTTTACATAACATAGCACATACTGCTTTAAACATCAGCTATCCCTTTGTGACTACAAAAGTCGGGATTTGCTACACCACTTGTACCAAAGTTTTAGAATATTAGATTATACAGGCATACTATTCATATATATTACATTAAACACACCTACACAACAGAACATATACTACCTATTCACTACGCCTTTTTCTTGGACAACCTTTCGCCTGATGACCTTCCAATCCATAAATAAAACATGCACCTGGTTTATAGTCGGGACAATAAAGAGAGGTATGTCCCTCATAGCCGCAAATGTAACATATCTTTTTCCATTTCTTCTTATCGAATTTTTCTAAATCGTGGTCTTTTATCTTTCTTTTCCCTTTATTGCTCGGAGCTGCACTCGATATGTTGCTCTTGGCTCCCATATGATCAATTTAGATTTTAAGCTTATCTTGTTCTTTCATTGTTTCTATTAACGCTTTTCGTAACTGACTGTTTAATAGCTTTTCTATTTCCCATAACTTTTCCAAAGAGGTAACCTGGTTTCTCAGATTCTGCACTTCTGTTGACGGTTGATCAGTTCCAACTTTAGTGTCAAAATCACTATCTGTCAGTTCCATTATTTTCGGATCTGGTACTATTTTTTCCAAAATAACCACCTCATCCGATTTATTTTCATTGTGAGCCTCTATTTCAGCTATTGGCTTCGATATTAGCTCGGGTGTATGGATTTGATCCTTCTTCATGTTATAAGCATATAACAAGCCTTTTCTCCTGACATCTACACATAAATTATCCTGATTAGCATATAATATATACATACAGCAATTAATAGTTTCATATAAGTTATCTTTTATTTTGTTTGACGAAGAATTTATCCAATTCATCTCCTTTTTAAACTCTAAATGAGTTATTCGTATTTTCAACGTTTCCCTCTGTTCTAAGGTTATAGCCTAAGGTCTATCCCACCTAAGGTTTCTAACCCTAAAGCTCTAATACCAACCTATGACGCCCCCAAATTTAGGTACTTGCAACCCGAACTCGATGCTTCACGATACCATTTCTATGAGCAGAATAATACTAATAATAATAACAATAATATAGATACCAAACTTAATTTACATATGTATCAAAGTTTACTCCCTAGGTACGCGACCTTTAAACATTCATTACAATACATGATAGATAATTAATATCATTGTCTTACTAAAGTTAAATTATTACATATTATATCACCAACTTATTCTGCAACTTTTCCTCTTCCCTTGTTCTTAGCCAAGCCTTCTGGTTGTTCACACTTAGCTGAAAATATTTTAAATTAAGCAAGGATGAGCATTTGGATGCCCAACAAGTAATAACAATTATAAATATTAGCTGAAAGGATTAAATATTTTCTTTATACGACACTTCTACAACAAATCAATAGTTGTGAAGTAAATTGAACCAATAATAATATATTAATTCTATATCAAATTTTTGAAACTACGTACTGACTATATCTGGGAATTAGTCGACGGACTATGAATATTATTTTTGTTAGGTTTGTAATATTCATGAACGCAATCAAATAGCACAAATTAAGCAGAAACGTGTAAAAATCAGAATTTAAAATTTTACAAACCATATACCCGGTAAAATGATTACTACATATATATAAGGAATCATGATTCACTTTTGAAAAAAAAAATCAGCCACATACTCGGTAAAATCAATAACCATTTTTCAAAAACAGGTTTCGCCAATGAATTTTTTTTCTTCTTAAAATAATAATTTTATACAACACATTATGCCCAATTAAATTGTTCTAAACACATATCAATATACACATCAAATTAAAACAATTAATAATTCGCATAAAGGTTTGGCTCTGATACCACTTATTAGGTTTGTAATATTCATGAACACAATCAAATTGCACAAATTAAGCGAAAACGTGTAAAAATTAGAGTTTAAAATTTTACAAACCATATACCCGGAACACCCTTTATGCACAATTATTAATTAAACGAAAATATGAAGAACAAGAATCATACCCTTGAAGATTCGAGCTTTCTCATGTACAAGTTCACCTCCAATCCTTTTCGCGTTCAACTTGAATCCACCGGGTTTGGTTCCTTCCTTTGATCAACGTTAGCCACCCAAGTGTTTGGCCTCAAGAGGTGATCCACCAAGGAAGATGAAATAATCAAGAAGAAAGGTGGTTGACTAAACCCTAGTTTTCTATCACTATAGAAAAATAACGTACTCTCCAACTCTTGGAATTGCGTCTGTTGTGAAAAAGTCAACAACAACTCTACACCCAAAATAAGACTCCTCTTATTTATAGATGTATGCAACCCTCCTTAATAATTAAGGAATTGGGCTTTATTTTAATTAATTAAACCCCTTTAATTAATTAGGCTCCCAATCTTATTAGGAATAATTAATTAAACTTTTAATTAATTAGCCTCCTAATTTTATTAGGAATAAATGAGAGTACTTTTATTAATTAATTCCCAAACTCCTTTAGGAATTAAATAATAATAATAATAATAATAATAATAATAATAATAATAATAATAATAATAAGACTCCTCTTATTAATTTATATTTAATATTTCCAAAATATTAAATAATAAATATTAAGCTATTTAATTTATTCTATCACCATAGATTAAATTAAATATGATTAACTTATTATTACGATTATGCCATTAACTTCTTAAATAATTATTCTTACTTTTATGATGTGACCCTTTAGGTTCTCCATATTAAACTCGTTGTGAATAAATCAATTAGAACAATTCTAATCTTATTTAAATAAATAAATTAAATTATTAATTTATTTAAATAAATAATATTTATTCTACAATAGGGATAAGCCTCCCTAGCGATCAAAGACTTTCTAGATAATATAGATTTCAACATTAATCATAAAAGAACCTTTGAGTAAATAGTTACCGTACAATTCATTCCTTCCACCATACAAAGTCCCAATTAAATATAAGACATGGAATTACTGTCAAGTCTTATCTTATTTAATTATATGTATTTCGATCCTTAAATGCACAACTCCAAATAATGCAAATTAGAAACTCCTTTCCAATTTCATTCTGCCTTAGCCAAGGACTACTGGGTTGTCATTTATCGAATCACATAGGACATTTCTCTTCTTTTACTAGAAGCGATAGATTCTTTATTGATCATACATTATCTCCATGTACAACTTATTATACCCAAGCATACCCTTTGATATACCCTAAGGATCTTAAGGAACAAGTCAAAGTATAACTCATCATACACAAGATACTATGATGATCTCAAGTTCAAGGATCACTTGTACTACTATCTCTACAGGAATTCCTATTGACAGGCAAGTAAAAGTCCATTAGGTATTCCTTAGCGAGCCACGTTCAGTGAACTTATTCTCTAATAAGCACCTACATACTTGCTTTAGTATCTCCACACAAATGATTATGAGATCAATTATCCTCATCCAATGAGCAAACAACGTATGTATCAATCTATTCGGATTTACTAATCCCCAATTTAGTAATCCAACGATTGGGAACTATTTTAGTTTTAAGCTTTCTAAGAATTTAGATCTCATTAGAATGATCATCATCATTATTCTAAAAGCATTGCTTAAAACTATGGGTTTATTACATATTATAAAACAACATAATGTAGATAATTAAAAGCCTTTAATAAATTAATACTTTTTATTAATAAATGAATAAGATTGTTACAAAGTATATGCTTTATCATCAAACATGATTGGCTTGTGTGCATACTACTTTCAATCTCCCAGTTGCACTAAAGCCAATCGTCATGGTATCTCATACCTTTCTTCTCTGAGTGACGATTATCCTGCTGTTGGATAAGCTTTAGTTAATAGATATATAATGTTGTTCTTGAGAGTCCACTATCTCTATAGTGATTTCTCATCTTTCAATGATTCCTATAATCAAATGAAAGTGCCACAACACATGTTTAGATCCAAGATGAGACTTAGGAACTATTAGTAGTTCTGTAGTGAACTTTTCATCCAAACAATCAACTTGCAACTTCATTTATAGCTATATACTTTGTCTTTATTACTAAACTACCAACTCTTTGCTGTTTGGAACCTTTTCAATTCACTACACAATGATCTTCTCTAGAATATGACCGATCATCATCAGGTCTCGTATATTTTATTGCATACATGATTGTCACTCATGCGATTTCTCTTTTAGAAGTCTATAGGGACTATTAAGAGAGATACACTCCAGGGCTCATCAACATAAGACATCTCTTGGAGTTTGCCATGCTAAACAACTTTAGCATCAAATGAATATATGTTTCTTGGGTTAAGTTGAGCATCCTCTTGAATCTATCTATATAGATTTTATCCCCAATTTAGATACTCTTCCCAAATCATTCATGGAGGAATGTTTAGACAATTTTATCTTTACTGATTGTAGCATTAGTATATCATTCCTTATCCGTAGTATATCAATATATAATACCAGGAATGTCACGACGCTTCCACTGACCCTTTTATACACACTAGGCTCATTCTTATTTTTGATAAAATCAAACTCTTTTGATTGTCTCATCAAAACAAATGTTCTATATTTGAGAAGCTTGCTTCAATCCATTTCTCTGAGTGTCTACAACTCTTACCTCATCGTATGTAACTGGATCATCATCTTCTATGATGCATACCTCATCATCATCATCTATGATGAATCCATACCTCCTAGGTATCTTCGATACTATTCTAGATTTACGATTCGGTTGTGGTACAATAGGTCTATCTACAGGTTCCTCTTATTTGACTTATAATGATTTGTGGTTCTTGAACTCTTCAAGATCTATTATCCTCTCACTAGCTCCTTCATTGATAAACACCTTCATCTTAGGAGGTAGTGTGTTTCGCAACAAAAACCTTTTGCTAAGTAGGATTATAGAACATATACCATAAACTTACTTTAGGATGTCCCACAAATCTGTACTTGTCAAATCTTGTCCCAAGCTTATTCTTTGAAACCTTTTCACATAAGTTGGACAAACCCTTATCTTAACATACTTAATATTAGGAATCCTCCCTGTCCATAACTTTTATGGAGTCTTGGAGCCGGATTTTGAGGTTACCTTTTCATAGATATGCAGCCATTTCTAGGACATGACCCCAAAGGGATACTGGAATGTCGATAAAATTATTATGGACCGCACCATGTCCAACAAGGTATAATTTTTCCTTTCAGATACATCAATCAATTATTGCGTATCAGGATGCGTCCATTGTGAGAAAATCATTTGAGATGATTTAGAAACTTATTGCACAAGTATTTATTCCTTGATCTAATCAAAGAATCTTAATATTTTGCTAATTTGTTTCACTTCTGAATTCTTTGAACCTTTCAAATAACTCACACTTGTATTTCAGTAAATACACACATTCAACTTTTTGAATGATCATCTCCTTTTCTTATACTAGTTTGTTCAATTTGTAAAATATATTTTCACGTAAGTCAAGTACACAAAATTCATTAAGTAATATTTTAGTTTTATACAAAACATTATTATTATAAAATAGAACAACAATTGTTCTTAATTATAATACAAAAGATTTAATTGTCCAATAATAAAATAGAAATAATATTTCTAAACTAAAATACAATAACAACTTATTGACTTAATAGATTTGTCCGTAGGCAATGCTAAACTATAAGTTTCTATGGCTAATACAGCAACCTTTGCTTCATTTTCCACACATAAGATTACTTATCTTTATTTAGCTTTCTACTTCTGCTTGGTCCCCTCATAAATCTAAATTTATGATAACCAAAGTCGGTATCCAATACCCAAGTAGAACCTTAACTTAAAAAAAAATTATTTTAAATCATGAACAAATTTGTATTTTTAACCGAAACTTTACTAAGCTTCTTTGGTTAGCCTCTGCAAGATGCTTCTCGCAATTTCTTTCCAATGTCCAGGCTTATTACAGTGGAAGCAAACTCCTTTGCTATCCGTATCAGTTTTGTTCTTATTATCCTTTATTTTTGCCTTTCTATTTACCTTCTTTGAATCGTTCTTCTTTTCAAAAGATCCTTTGGCCCCTACCAGTAAGACATGATCTTTCTTGGTTGGAAAGTGACTCTTAACATTTTTCAACATGTTAAGCAAATCAGCGAGGCTGGTATTTAGCTTGTTCATATGAAAAATTCACAACAATTGTGAAAAGAGTTCGGAAGTGAGTGCAAGATCAAATCTTGGCTCAACTCTCCATCCATGATAAAATATGTTATCCTAATTGATCAATCAAATTGATAATGTTAAGAACTTTTATCTGTATTGTAGTGTCATCAGTCATTCTAGATTTGAAGAGCTCCTTAGATATCTAATATCTATCAGTCCTACTTTCTTCACCATCAACTACTTGATGTGCAGAAATATAGTAAGAACATCCATAGTTTCATGCTGACGCTGAAGCTCGTTACTCATGGATGCGAGCATGATGCATTGAGCCAACTGTGCATCATCTTGTCACTTTCTAAAAGTAGCAATGTCGTCCTCAGAGGCATTGTCTGCAATCAATGCAGGGATAAGCGTATTAAGGACATAAGATAGTTTTTCAGCCGTGAGAACTTTTCTCAATTTCCTTAACCAATCCGTTTAATTCGGTCCGGTTAATTTAGCATCTAATATGCTACGCAGTGGTAGTAATTTAGACATTGTAAAATTCTGTAAATGAATTTATTCTTAACAACATTTTATCATACATTCTTTTATTAATTATCAAAATAAATTAGGTCTTGTATTAAATTGGTATCTCCCACTATTTTTATCAAACTATATTACCCTCACTTATATAGTTCGGCAAAATCTAATTAAAGATTTGCTAGTGAAAATAAGGATCTCATTTTAAATATATATAGCCTTGTGGTGACACAACAAACTATATATAAATAAATAGGTAGACAACTCTTGTCAATTATATTAACTATGCAACTCCTTGTATTTTTCCTCTTAGGTTATTTTGATCAAGTGGTGGCACATCCGAATCAAAATTATCCTAGTTAAGTCCAACCTAGCACTCCATATATTCAAAAAAGAAAAATATTATCCTTGTGGTGACACAACAAAATAACATTGTTCAATTTTCTTTATAAGCATCAAATGTGATAAAATTAACATCTCAAAGAATTAAGATAAGCCTTGTGGTGACACAACAAACTTATAATAATTAATTGATACTCTATTATTTTTATCATGCTAGAAGGCGACGTTCGATATTCCAAATATCTTTGAACGCGTAGGACTTAATATAAAAATTTGAAGGGTTTGCATGTAATTAATTTGTCTCATCTTGTTTAGCGCGCATGCACACACACACACACACACACACACACACACACACACACACACACATATATATATATATATATATATATATATATATATATATATATAAAATACGCGTCATATTAATGAACATGCGAAGCATGTTTGCATAATATATAATATGTATAGTATAAGCATGCACATATAGAATACTATATTCTACTTGGATTGATTATGAACTTTTATTCTAGTTTGACTCACTAGAGCCACCAAGTGAACCAAAAGGTCAAACCCTAGAGATGCAAGAATTAATATTTAAATATAACTATTACATTTAAACCCGGGCACCATTACAAACGGGTCTTCACGCGCTCCTTGCTCCTTGATCTCCAATTCTTCAAAATTAATTCTAACTATTCCTATTACAAAACTATTTAAATAAATAGAAATATTGATCAACAGTCAAGAGGAAGTACATAGGAGGGAGTTAAAATTTATATTAAAAAAAATTAGAGAAGACGAGGCACGCATATCCCATTTAATAAAATTCATTCATTCATGCATCCAACTAAAATAAAATCCAATCGCATTGGTCAATAGTCCATAATCAATCCCATTTATTATCATACACATCACCATATGCATCAATAAATAACATTCATCTCATGAATAATAAATATTCAATATATATATATATATATATATATATATATATATATATATATATATATATATATATATATATATATATGATATCATTTAATGGACAAAATTAGTTAGCATAAAATCTAATTTTGAATCAAAATAAACTCCTTTATTTTAATCCAAATTTAAATCAAAATAAACCTCTTTTATTTTAATTTATCTAATTTTGAATAAAATAAACTATTTTATTTTAATCAAAATCATTAATCAAAATAAACTCCTTTATTTTAATTAATTATGGAATCCAATTCTAAGTAAAAAAAAATTCCTTTATTAAAGGAAACACAAATTCTCTTTCCTATTTACAAATAAACTCCTTTATTTTTAATAATATTAAATCTTATTCCATATCTAAATAAACTCATTTATTTAAGGAGACACAAATTCTCTTTTCTATTCACAAATAAACTCTTTTATTTTGAATAATATGAAATCTTATTCTATATCTAAATAAACTCCTTTATTTAAGGAAATACTGATTCTTTTTCCTATTCACAAATAAACTCTTTTATTTTGAATAATATGAAATCTTATTTCATATCTAAATAAACTCCTTTATTTAAGGAAATATGGAATCCAATTTTAACTCAAATTAGTTATTATGGAATCTAATTCTAACTCTAATTAGTTAGCATGAAATCCAATTTTAAAATTAAAATAAACTCTTTTATTTTAATATTAAAATAAACCTTTTATTTTAATATTAAAATAATTAAGAATATTATATTATATATATGTGTATATATATATAATAACCGTATATAATCTAGTGGCACATGAATCACGGTTACAAGATTATATCTTGTTGCCTTTCCCATTTACAAAGGAACTTATATATATATATATATATATATATATATATATATATATATATATATATATATATATATATATATATATATATATATGATTACTACATATATATAAGGAATCATGATTCACTTTTGAAAAAAAAATAAGCCACATACTCGGTAAAATCAATAACCGTTTTTCAAAAACAGGTTTCGCGAACGAATTTTATTTCTTCTTAAAATAATAATTTTATACAACATATTATGCCCAATTAAATTATTCTAAACACATATCAATATACATATCAAATTAAAACAATTAATAATTCACATAAAGATTTGGCTCTGATACCACTTGTTAGGTTTTTAATATTCATGAACGCAATCAAATTGCACAAATTAAGCGAAAACGTGTAAAAATCAGAGTTTAAAATTTTATAAACCATATACCCCCTTTATGCACAATTATTAATTAAACGAAAATATGAAGAACAAGAATCATACCCTTGAAGATTCGAGCTTCCTCAAGTACAAGTTCACCCCCAATTCTTTTCGCGTTCAACTTGAATCCACCGGGTTTGGTTCCTTCATTTGATCAACGTTAGCCACCCAAGTATTTGGCCTCTAGAGGTGATCCACCAAGGAAGAAGAAATATTCAAGAAGAAGGGTGGTTGGCTAAACCCTAGTTTTCTATCTCTATAGAAAAAGAACGTATTCTCCAACTCTTGGAATTGCGTCTGTTGTGAAAAAGTCAACAACTCTACACCCAAAATAAGACTCCTCTTATTTATAGATGTATGCAACTCTCCTTAACAATTAAGAAATCGGGCTTTATTTTAATTAATTAAACTCCTTTAATTAATTAGGCTTCCAATCTTATTAGGAATAATTAATTAAACTTTTAATTAATTAGCCTCCTAATCTTATTAGAAATAAATAAGAGTACTTTTATTAATTAATTTTCAAACTCCTTTAGGAATTAAATAATAATAATAATAAGACTCCTCTTATTAATTTATATTTAATATTTTTAAAATATTAAATAATAAATATTAAACTATTTAATTTATTCTATCACCATCGATTAAATTAAATATGCTTAACTTATTATTACGATTATGCTATTAACTTTTTAAATAAATATTTTTCCTTTTATGGTGTGACCCTTTAGGTTCTCCATATTAAATCGGTTGTGAATAAATCAATTAGAACAATTCTAATCTTATTTAAATAAATAAATTAAATTATTAATTTATTTAAATAAATAATATTTATTCTACAATAGGGATAAGTCTCCTTAGCGATCAACGACTTTCCAGATAATATAGACTTCAACATTAATCATAAAAGAACCTTTGAGTAAATAGTTACCGTACAATTCAATTCTTCCACCATAAAATGTCCTAATTAAATATAAGACATGGAATTACTGTCAAGTCTTATCTTATTTAATTATATGTATTTCGATCCTTAAATGCACAACTCCAAATAATGCAAATTAGAAACTCCTTTCTAATTTTAATCTGCCTTGGCCAAGGACTACTGAATTTTTATTTATCGAATCACATAGGACATTTCTCTTCTTTTACTAGAAGCGGTAGATTCTTTATTGATCATGCATTATCTCCATGTACAACTTATTACACCCAAGCATACCCTTTGATATACCCTAAGGATCTTAAAGAATAAGTCAAAGTATAACTCACAAGATACTATGATGATCTCAAGTCCAAGGATCACTTGTACTACTATCACTACAGGAATTCCTATTGATAGGCAAGTAAAACTCCATTAGGTATTCCTTAGCGAGCCACGTTCTGTGAACTTATTCTCTAATAATCACCTACATACTTGCTTTAGTGTCTCCACACAAATGATCATGAGATCAATCATCCTCATCCAATGAGCAAGCAACGTATGTACCAATCTATCCGGATTTACTAATCCCCATTTTAATAATCCAACGATTGGAAACTATTTTAGTTTTAAGCTTTCTAAGAATTTAGATCTCATTAGAATGATCATCATCATTATTCTAAAAACATTGCTTAAAACTATGAGTTTATCACATATTATAAAACAACATCATGTAGATAATTAAAAGCCTTTAATAAATTAATACTTTTTATTAATAAATGAATAAGATTGTTACAAAGCATATGCTTTATCATTAAACATGAATTGCTTGTGTGCATATTATTTTCAGTTTTCTATTTTTGAAAAGGTTAAACAGAACTTCATCTGTAAACCGTCATAACTTACATGCACGGGGGGTGATCAGCCCGTTATGCCCTGTATTGATCAATACTACATGCAAGAACGATATTATCGTTCATCTATCCGCCTTTGGCGCACAAAAAGTTTTTCTATGTACGGGATGTTCATACTTAGTCGGGATTCCAAACCAAAATAATTCGGTTGGATAATAGTAAGGTTTTATCTTGTTCAATAATAATCTATAAGTTTGTGTCTAGCCAAATCAATTAGTTTATAAATGTGTATCAACATGTGATTAAATACAATGATTATCCAAGTGAGGACACTTGTATAACCATATATAGAAATTAACGAACAGAATAAATATTTGAATTATAATATAATACTATGTTGATAAACAATGATCGGATATAATATATATAACAATAGGGTTAATAATCTGGCACAATGATAATATAATTCTGAAACTTTCTTACTTATGTCCATTGCATAAAGTAAATGCAAAGGTAGGATACTTGCCTGAGCTGCTGCATACAATAACGCAATTTAGTTTTATCTCTTATATCACAACCTATCATTAATAAGATCATTCGTTCGATTAGAATGATATATCATAACACATAGTACTGTTATTTGCAGTCAGCACATTACCTAATCACATTATCACACATGTTTAATAATCATTGGATTACAAACATATACGTATACCAATAATTTATCTAAGTCCAGGTCAATTTCTGAAACTTGTCGGTGTACCGACGGCTTTATCGGGTAATTATCGAGTCTAAGACTCTATTCTGAAGTACAATATAACTTGAACAGTGGTCAAACTATTTTAAATGACTTATACAAATTTTTAATTTAATTATTATAATTTATCATAATTTTTCGAACACCGGAATCATTATTAAATGATTTAAATATTAAATAATTCTATTATCATTAATATTAAACTATTAATGAAACCATTGCCAAAATATTAAAGTTATTTATAATAACTCAAAATATTTTTAAAGTATTAATATTACCCTTAAATGATTTCTAAAACAATTAAAATTATTTTTAAATAATTACCATTAATATTTAAATATAAATGTACTATTTATCAAACTATTAAATTCATTAATTATAACTTTAAAATATTTTTAATTCATTTATATCCTTTTTAAATGATTTTTAAATTAATAAAACTATTTATTTAATATAATTATTAAATAAATTTAATATCATTAATATTAAATTAATATCATTAATATTAAATTATTAATGACATTATTTTTTAAATATTATAAGTTATATTTTATAACTTAAAAGATTATTAAATACCTTATTATTATTTAAAAATAATTTTTAATATAATAAAATCATTATTTATTTAATTTATTTATTAAATACCTTAATTATCATTAATATAAATTTATTAATGAAATTTATCACAAAATATTAAAAGTCATTAAAAATAACTTAAAATATTTTTTTATATCATAATATAATTTTAAATAATTTTTCAAGTATTGAAATCATTTTTAAATAATTTATTTAATATAATAATTAAATACATTAAATACCTTTAATATTTCAAAAATATTAAATATTTATGAAATATATTAAAAAATATTAAAAACTAATTTTTAGACTTTAAAATAATTTTTAGTAATTTAATTTGTATTTTTAATAATTAAAAACTAATTTTCTATAATTATTTAATAAATATATAATTTTCAGAAATTAAGTGTCACTAAAGACTGTCTATAGTGACAGAACCGTCGCTATTGGTGTTCTTCATGTTCTTTGCAAAACCCAAAAAATCATGTCAGTTACCGAGTGGGTGAGTTTGACCAAGCATAAATCTTGGATCATAAAGTTTCTAGGCATGTTGTTAGTTAGATATTGTAGTGCTAGTGCAAGACTACAAGATCCAACAACAAACATGATCATACAACACATAACCAAAGCGATCTGAGCCTCCAAAGTGGTTATCAGAGCTGTTCTTCATTTCTGGGTTTGCCCAGAAATGAAGAACAGTTCGTGAGGCCTACTTTGGGCTTCCACAACTTGCTTTTCATGTAATGTTTTAGTGATCTATCGATTTTCGATTGTAGACAACATATACTATTACGAATCTATTACATAACATCATCATAACAACAACAAATCAAGTAAATAAGGTCCGATCAAACTGTTGTCAGATTCTTGAAGTTTTCTGGAATTTCCAGAAAACGTATCGTGAACTTCTGTACCACTTTGACCAGTCACTACAATCGACTCATTTAATTTTAAGGAGCTTTTAAGGCATAAAAATGGAGTTCATATACCAGACTACAACTTAAACACAACAACAGAACCAAAACATTAACACAGTGACAGATCTAGAAACTTGAATAAGTTGTCAGACGCTGGTTCATGGTTTCTAGGTTGCCCAGAAATGGCCCGGTCATGGTCGGTCAACTGACTTTGACCAACAATAACTAAAATTCTGGACATCAAATGGCTATGATTCCTGTTCCAGAATAATGTACTCATGTCAGACTAGATGTTTAAACATTCAAACAGCAAAAACCATAAACAAGAAAAAATCTAGAGCCACTGACATTCATTATCAGACCACAGTTTAAAATTTTTCCAGATTTTGAAAAATGCTAGATCTGAGCCTATAGATGTTATGGATCTAACATCTATCAACCCAGATCATCATTATACACTACTAACAACATATTTAACACACAAAAACTAACATCCAACATGGAATCAAAGATCAAATTTTAGGTCTAGGGTTTTATACCTTGATGATCAATTTCTGATTCTAGGCTTCTGAGTTTGTTATGAGTGTTAGTGGGGCTGGTTTTAGGACTGAAATGCCTTGATATTTTTGGAGGTTTGATCTTGAGAGAGTTTAGTTGGGTGTTGTGCAAAAATGAGCTAATCAAATGACATTTTCTCTCTCCCAATCTATATATATGCGTGTTAGATGCATGAATTGGCTGATCTAGAGGCTGATTGCTGGCATTATTTAAGTCACAATTGTCAAATAAGTTTGTCACCCACTCCATATTTGGTAGGATTTACAAGCAATATAATAAATAATTGAAAAAGGGCTTTTTGGTCATTAGGCTTTTATTTTTAATGACAATCTTGTAAACATGGCAAACCCTTAGGGTTTAACCCTAAGGTTTAGCACACAAATTATAGTATTTCTAAGATTTTGCAAAAATGAAAAAAAAATAGTTTCTTATAATTGAAATTAGGGTTTCTTTAATTAACCTAGGTTTTCTAATTATACTATATATGAACATGAGGGTTTAATTATTTACTAATTATAACTAACATTGCTAATTTAACAATTAGGGTTTACAATTTATAATTTGAGGTTTATAATTTCGAAGTTAGGGTTCCTAATTTAGAAATTAGGGTTTACTAACTTGGATTATAATTCTAACACTTGTTATAATCACATTAACACAATTTTTGACCGAGCTTAAACTCCGATTTGAGTTTCAAATCACAGTACTACTAGGTTTTCTATTGATATATTATAATTGACCAACCATTGTCAATCTATACATACAGTACATAAGCAATGAAAAATCAAAATATAACTAATATTATATTATTATTCTCATTCCTTGTTCCAGATCCAAAATTTGGGTTTGGATTCCATATCTGATTTATCTTTCATATATAACATTATTAATCAAGTTAAAATGATTAACTTAATAATTTGTACTAAAATTCATATAATAAAATAATTATTATAATAATTTCAATAATCCTTTCCATATATTATCAAATAATATATAAACATATTTTCATGGAAAATAAGAAATAAAAATATTTTTATTACCAATTTAATTTATTACAAGATTATAATTTATAATGATCATTAATTCTAAAATAAAATTATTTGTAATTTTTCATGTAATAAATATATTTTTATTTACCACATAAATACATACTTTACCTTGCACTTATTCTCACCTTTAAAATAAATACAAAATTAAATACAAAATTTCTTATTTATTTATATAAAAAATCTTGGGTTATTACACTATTCAATCCTACAAGTCCATTACATATGGCTTAAAGCCTTAGAACGTATAATTTACGTATTAATCTCGTATTTCACTCGTATACTTATTCAACATATATGACATATCATCATTCATACATACTCGTATAATACCTCGTATCCTACTCGTATTCATTACCTCGTACACTACTTACGTATTATACGATCATCGCTTTAATTCATTATACCCATTTACCCTCCTTGAAAATCACTTTCCCTAACCGTTAGATTTTAAGTCCGCAGGCGAAAAACTGCGTTTGCCATAACTGAAATATTATTGGATATTACATATTACCTCGATATTCTATCGTTATGTATTTCTCGAAAATTCAAAAATAATTCCCGAGCAGAAATGCATGAATAGTATTTTTCATAAAATTTCTCGGAAAGCATTTATTTTCGTCTTGAATTTTCAAACACTTTAATTCTATCACGTAGCCAAAATACTACGATGTTCCGATAGGATTAGGTTATAGAACGTCCTCCATCTTGCTAACACATAATAATAATATATAATATAATTTTATTCATTATTAATCAAATAAAATTATTTTACAATTTGCTCGATTTTCTGGGGCGTTACATTCTTCCCCCCTTAATTATAAGGATTCTGTCCCCAGAATCTTGCTACAATACATAACCAAACGAGGAAAAAAATTTCTTCAATTTAATCTCGAGTTCCCACGTTGCTTTTTCGGCATTGTGGTTTCTCAAATTCACCTTCACCGAAGGCATTGTCTTATTTCACATAACTTGTCCCTTCCTATCATTAATCTGAGTTGGAAGTTAAGCATTTATTAACACATTACGTTATTTCTCTCTCTTATTAGTTCGTTTAACTAGAAATTATTTAAAACTCAAATTCCTCCTTCAAAATGAGATTATACTTGATCTTCTCTTCATCCTGCATCCTCTTCTTCATTCGCGTGCACTCCTTGTTACCTAGTTGTACTTCCTTGACTCGTTCAATTTTTGTGGATTGAGTCTACATTATGAATACCATTTTTACCTTTGTATTCCGTAATTTAATTTCTAACTCCGTTTTCGCCATTTCCGTTATTAACTCATTCTAAGTCGTTATCATTGATAGCTTTCCCTACCCTTCCTACTTAACGCGTCAGCTACTACGTTTACCTTCCCTGAATTATATAACATATCATAGTCGTAATCTATTATCCATTTTAATCACCTTCTCTACTTCATATTCAACTCCTTCTGTGTGAAGATATATTTCAGACTCTTAGAGTCCATGTCTATCTCACCTTTCTCCCCGTATAAATACTATCTTCAGATTTTTAATTCAAAAACTACAGCTGCCAATTATAGATCATAAGTAGGATAAACCTCCTCATAATCCTTTAACTGACATGATGCATACACCATGACCTTGCCATGCTATATGAGCACGCAATCTCGTCATCTATGCGAAACATCAAGATACACTACAAAATTCATTGTATCATCTGATAAGGATAATACAGGTGCCTCACTTAACCTTCCCTTTTTAGTTCTTGAAAACTATGTTTATCACTTTTCATTTCCAACGTACCTAGCAATTTGCCACCGACTTGCTCGGCGCCCCTTATGAAAAGTCTAACTTCAGTACATCAGTCAACCCATACAACATAACTAGAAACTCGTAATAACTATAACGGGTTCTGAATGTCGTCATAGGTACGTCCTTCTTTCTTACTTTCAACCGACGATACCCCGTACACAATTATATCTAAAAAAAATAATTTGCCCTTTTTCAACTGATCAAATAGATCATCGATCTTGGGCAATGGGTATTTATTCTCAACTGCTAACCAATTAGTCATATATTTGACTTACGTATTGGTTTACTTACTTTAGTTCATAGGGTTCGCGTTCTCTCAACCTAAGTTTACGCAACCTACTTTCATTACCAGCGTACAGCTTCATGACATACGGAGATGTCTTACTTAATACGTTCGTCATCTTTGATGATTTACATTCTTATCTTCTTCTTATTACTTCTCTAGGACTCAGCACACATCGCTTCTTTGCTAGTAGTCCATATGGTACTCTGAGTGATTTTCCACAAACAACCAACAAACAAGTTCCTGTCTCATCTACACTGCCATCACAGTGAGTTAGATCGGTTGCCAGTTTTGAATATATCTTCGTTCTCTGAAGGAATTGTTTAGCCCAGCTCCCATATGTCAACCATCAAAGGTTAAGATTGTACCACAACCTAAACTTATCTTAACATCCTTCTAGATTGCGTTATGGTTAGACAACAAGAAAGTTCTGGTGATTTATTACCGTAAATTACTACCTTGGGTTTTCTTAAAAAAACCAAAGATCATACTTTTCCTTAGACAATTTATTAAAGTTCTATGGTTAATCAACCCATTTATACCGAGAATTACTTTAAATTCTCTCAACATTATCGGTACTTATCTACCGATACTTGCTTACCTTTATTATTCATGAAACGATTTCCACGAATATAATCAACGAAAGTTATTTCCTCAATCTCTACCTTAACGTTTAAAGGTATTTATAATTCCTTTCGGGAATGAACTTAATCACTTAGCAAATTCACATGCTATAAAAGAAAACTAGCACTCCAATCAAATAGCACATAAGCATTCATTGTATTGACTGGAATGATACCTATTACTACATCTGTTGATGCAACCGCATCTTGGACCGTTATATTAAAAGTACGGGCCATAGGTCTACCCGACGTTGATGGTCCAGTAATGACTAATTTACCACTACTAACACCTTTACATTCATCCGATCCCCTTCTTTGGGTAATTTCTTGCCATGTGGTCCAAAAACCCACATACAAAACAACTATGGTTTTTCTTAAGATTAGGACAATTGGGTGATATATAACCCTCGTGTCCACAGTTATAACAAACCGATTTTTCCTTCAGACAGACTCCTAGATGAGTCTTTTCACATGTCTTACACGCTCCGATCCTACACTTAGGATCCCCGTGCTCCACTCCAGTATTCTCGAAGTTAAAATTCTTTCTTTTTGGCATACTGCCACTACCACTGGCACTCTCTACCTTGGCTCCTCCCTCTCCCTTACTCTTATTTTTTCTCTCTTTGTGGTATTGGGTTAATGCCTCACTACCACCCTTCATTATAATCGCTTTCTTTAGAATGGTCTCTTAAGAAGCACTCTGGAACACAGAAATCCTACTATAGAGCCAGGGTTTCAGGCCCTATTCAAACCTATGAGCCTTCCTCTCCTCAGTGTCCACTTGGTGTGGAGCAAACTTTGCCAATTCATTGAATTTGGTCGCGTATTGGAGAACCGTCATGTCCCCTTGCTTAAGTTCTAAGAACTTAATCTCCATCCTCTCTTGCATGCTTATAGTGAAATAATTCTCGAAGAGTGCCTTCTTGAATTGTTCCCACGTTACCACATCTGTTCTAGCCCCACACTGCTGAGCCTCCCACCAAAAGTTGGCTTCCCTCTCCATCATATAGGTCGTAAAAGAAGTCTTTTGTGCCTCAGCTACGTTTGTAATAACAAACGCCTTCTCTATTTCTTTTACCCATGTCTGGGCCTCTATTGGGTCCGTCGTTCCTTTGAACTACGGCGAACCTACGCTTTTAAACTCTTTAAAGGCAGTCGTTCTGGCTACTCTAGGTCCCGTGGGTACTCCACCCCCGGTTTGGTTAAATGCAGCCGTTAATAAATTAACAAACTCTTGCATAGGGTTACTTTGATCCCCCTTGATTTCTCATTATGTGATTCCGCTTCCTGATTACGTTGTCTTCTCCTTGGTGACATTTTCTAATAAATAAAATTTCATTATTATTTATTTATTTACTTAGTTATTATTCGCCAAACAACAACTCATACTATAACACAACATATTAAATGAAAACTTCATTATATTCATATGTTTTTTCATAGTTTGAAACTATTTACAATTTGTTTTCATAGTCCCAAAAGCTATTACATTTCTATCCCGCAATTGAACTTCACAAAAGTTGGGATTTACAAAAAGACTACCCTTTTATACAAAATAGGATTTTACGTCACTGCACACATATTAATAACTCTAAACTTCTAATAATGCATAACAGCGTCCTCGTGTTTCTCATTCGCAATCGTCGCTACAGTATCCCAATTAATAGTATGTCGAGTTTGTCTTGACTCAATGGAATAACAAGTAATTTTCATCTTGAAATCCTCATGAGTACTCTTATGGATGTAAGACATCCGTGCTATCTTCTGGTCCTTCTCCCCTAGTTCTACTCTAGGTCCCGTGGGTACTCCACCCCCGGTTTGGTTAAATGCAGCCGTTAATAAATTAACAAACTCTTGCATATGGTTACTTTGACCCCCCTTGATTTCTCATTATGTGATTCCGCTTCCTGATTACGTTGTCTTATCCTTGGCGGCATTTTCTGATAAATAAATTTTCATTATTATTTATTTATTTACTTAGTTATTATTCGCCAAACAACAACTCATACTATAACACAACATATTAAATGAAAACTTCATTATATTCATATGCTTTTTCATAGTTTGAAACTATTTACAATTTGTTTTCATAGTCCCAAAAGCTATTACATTTCTATCCCGCAATTGAACTTCACAAAAGTTGGGATTTACAAAAAGACTACCCTTTTATACAAAAGAGGGTTTTACGTCACTGCACACATATTTATAACTCTAAACTTCTAATAATGCATAACAACGTCCTCGTGTTTCTCATTCGCAATCGTCGCTACAGTATCCCGACTAATAGTATGTCGAGTCTGTCCTAACTCAATGGAATAACAAGCAATTTTCATCTTGAAATCCTCATCAGTACTCTTATGGATGTAAGACATCCGTGCTATCTTCTGGTCCTTCTCCCCTAGTTCTACTCTAGGTCCCGTGGGTACTCCACCCCCGGTTTGGTTAAATGCAGCCGTTAATAAATTAACAAACTCTTGCATAGGGTTACTTTGACCCCCCTTGATTTATTATTATGTGATTCCACTTCCTGATTACGTTGTCTTCTCCTTGGCGGTATTTTTTGATAAATAAAATTTCATTATTATTTATTTATTTACTTAGTTATTATTCGCCAAATAACAACTCATACTATAACACAACATATTAAATGAAAACTTCATTATATTCATATGCTTTTTCATAGTTTAAAACTATTTACAATTTGTTTTCATAGTCCAAAAAGCTATTACATTTCTATCCCGCAATTGAACTTCACAAAAGTTGGGATTTACAAAAAGACTACCCTTTTATACAAAAGAGGGTTTTACGTCACTGTATACATATTTATAACTCTAAACGTCTAATAATGCATAACAGCGTCCTCGTGTTTCTCATTCGCAATCGTCGCTACAGTATCCCGACTAATAGTATGTCGAGTCTGTCCTAACTTAATGGAATAACAAGCAATTTTCATCTTGAAATCCTCGTGAGTACTCTTATGGATGTAAGACATCCGTGCTATCTTCTGGTCCTTCTCCCCTAGTTCTACTCTAGGTCCCGTGGGTACTCCACCCCCGGTTTGGTTAAATGCAACAGTTAATAAATTAACAAACTCTTGCATAGGGTTACTTTGACCCCCCTTGATTTATCATTATGTGATTCCGCTTCCTGATTACGTTGTCTTCTCCTTGGCGGCATTTTCTGATAAATAAATTTCATTATTATTTATTTATTTACTTAGTTATTATTCGCCAAACAACAACTCATACTATAACACAACATATTAAATGAAAACTTCATTATATTCATACGCTTTTTCATAGTTTGAAACTATTTACAATTTGTTTTCATAGTCCCAAAAGCTATTACATTTCTATCCCGCAATTGAACTTCACAAAAGTTGGGATTTACAAAAAGACTACCCTTTTATACAAAAGAGGGTTTTACGTCACTGCACATATTTATAACTCTAAACTTCTAATAATGCATAACAGCGTCCTCGTGTTTCTCATTCGCAATCGTCGCTACAGTATCCCGACTAATAGTATGTCGAGTCTGTCCTGACTCAGTGGAATAACAAGCAATTTTCATCTTGAAATCCTCATGAGTACTCTTATGGATATAAGACATCCGTGCTATCTTCTGGTCCTTCTCCCCTAGTTCTTTACGAAGCTCATCGACCTCCTTCTTAAAATCCCTAACCTTATTTATCATGAGCACCTTCTCAACATGCTCATACTCAAAATCTGCTTCTGCAGACTCCTTCGCTACATAAAAAGCATTAATTTCTTCATTCTGATTCTGTACAACTGTACTCAGTTGCACATTACTGTCAAGCACTGCCAGATACAATGCACTCATTGCATCTGGAGGTGATGACTCTAGTGTAGGTACCACCGTTGTAATCGATGTTACCTCTCTTTCTTCCTCCACCTCGTTCATCATACTAAGGTATGATGATATATCCATATCTCCCTCGAATTAGTTCTCCTCAGAAAAGTACTCCACTGTCTCTGACTCCTCTAGAATCACTATTGGTACCTCCACCACTGGTATGGGTGCAGGCTCTACTCTGTTCACAATTTCTTTGCTCACCGCGTGTATATCTCTATGCATCAAGCTATCGATCGACATCCTACAATAACACATAACATGTTGATTAGTACATAATACACAATAGTATAAGCACAATCACATTTAATTTATTTAGGATTAATTTCCATCTTTTAAATCTTTTGATACTTAGTTTCCTCAATACCTTATTAACTCATTTGACTTAAGTAAAGCTCAAGTTTACTTCCTTCGGACTTTTCCTTCCCTACCGAGATTATTAGCCTAAGGTTCTTCCCCCCTTAAGTTTTATAACCTAATGCTTTGATACCAACCTATGACGCCCCCAAATCCGAGTATCTTCTAACCCGACAAATGGTGCTACACGGTACTCATAACTGTACATTCATTCTACTGAAACGACATCAAAACGTGTGTTCCAACGACATTCTTATTACATTAATAATATTAAATCATGTTCCCAAGTTCTTAAACCATTACATTCTTTCATCCTCATAATATAATACATAAACTTACTAGTATATTACAAGATAAACTAATCATTTATCTTCGCCTTGCCTTTATCTCTACTAGAAACCTCGGTTCGCTCGTCCTTAGCTGCATTCATATGGTTCAAGCAAGAGTGAGCATTACAAGCTCAGTAAGTATAACAATTTCTTTTAAACAACATGCTTGAAACATAGGAATCGTATATCTTCAATAACTGGATAATAGTTACTAAGTACTATCAATAATTCAAAATAGCACTTCTTTCCCTTCAAAACGTTTTACAATGACAATATTCAGTAAAACATCAATTCTAGTCCAAGACCATGAGCATTTCATTCTTTATTTAAAAAGGACAACCCGACACTTAGTTCGTAAGTCCGACATATCTTACGAGCACGTCTAGGTGATCAGCCTATAGTATTCTATGTTGATCAACACTACATCCTTTAAACGTATGTACGTTTAAGTTTTGGCAATCTCGCGTGCCCATCGAATAATCGATGTGAAATATATTTGTTTATTCATACTCAGGCTTACCTTGAATCCGTATCAAACAATTGGCGTAGGATAGCGTTATCAATTCTATATTGAAAGACTTATGAATAAATCAATCAACTCTTCAAGATTAGTCTAGCCGAGTTAAAACTGACATCGACCCTTTATTTAAAACCATTCATGCATCTCATAACATGAATCATTGAAAACCTAGCTAACAAGAATGTTAGACAAGCGATAAGAAAAACTTGCCTTCAGCGTCTGCTATAGTAAAAGTTACTTTCCCTTTGAGTCTTTATAGTCTCTACAACATTTAAACACATAACATACCACATTAGGTCATGAATGAACATACATGGTTCCTAATGAATCTTACCCTTCTTCTCAATCTAATCTTGCATTAGATTTGTTATTATTAGTTCCGGCTTGTCGTTTACATCGTTCTTACCAACTTCTTTCTCTTCTATGTCTTAAGTGGATTTACTTCATTAATACCACTCATTTCGACTTAATCATCCATACTCACGGCTTACTATCGTTCTTACGTTATTAATCGAAATTCGATCGTCATTGATTAAGTACACTTATTGCATACCGTTCTCGTTCACGTAATATTCAACAACTTTTAGTTGTAACTCTCAACATTATTGTTATCATCAAAGATACTACTTTAAGTTAATTTACTCATCATCAATTAACTATCTTTCATTTCGTATACTTAATCATACTTATTTCTTTAACAAAACTCGTTTCAAGTATTTATCTGCCCTTACGGCTTATTATCGATCATCATTTTATTATCAATAACTTACGTTCAATTAATCTTTCCTTCAACCTTTAGTGACATACATAAGGTTTATAACATTCTTAATGATGTTACATTAAGCTTTAGTTCATTACTAATCAATTAATGTTCTTGCTTCACTTATAAACTTTCCTTACTATGAAATCCTTAAGGTTGGCGCTGCGGCGCCAACTTCCTCTTGTTAAGTCGTGCTGCGGTGCCACACTTCAGAGGCTATAGACCGGACTCGGCGCTGCGGTGCGAGTCTTAGCGTTGCAAGCCGTGCTGCGGTGCCAACTAACAGTGTGCTACGGTTTCGGCCTTGCGCTGCGGCGCGGGCCTTTCTTCTTTGAGTCGCGCTGTAGCGCGGAAAAATTTGACAGATTTTCTTTTAGGTGAGATTCCTGGGCTCATAACTTCTTCGTTATAAGTCTGAATTGGCTCGTTCAAGAGCCTACGGTTCACAAATTACATACTCTACATGTTCATGCAAGAATTTTATCTATTTAACTTCGTTAGCTTAAAAATTCACCTTTTAGTTCTTTTTTACGAAAATGATAAACGTTCGTGAACGTTCAACGCTCGTTTCTTCGTTCTAATTCAGAATTCGATCATTCTCGAGTCCGCAACTCTATAATGCCAAATAAGAAAACCAATGTTTCCAAGCTCAATATCAAAATTCGACTTCCATTCCGAGAATTTCACGAATTCGACGATTATCGTCCAAACTCGTGAATTCCGCAAAAACTTCGTTACTTAAGATTTGTTCTTCATTTCAAATAGATTCATTCCATCATACTAACATCTTAACTTACTGATTTCATTAACTTATATACATAATAAGTTCTTGTTTGTTCTTTGTGATCTTATAACTTATTAAAGTATTAAATACATACACTTTCATTTCTCATGACTTATAATGATTTATGTTTTCTAACCATCATCATTGCTTCTTTTTTATCATACTAACTTCATTAATGTAAACATGGTACAAGTCTTACAAGTTCTTCCTTAGTTCATAACTTATATAAGTATAAATGACTTATTCATGACTCATTACGGCTTAAGTCTTTTAATTCATCATTCCTACTTCTTCTTAGCATACAAATCCTACCACTACTCACTTCTCTAACAAATGAAGAGAAAGAGAATCATGGCTTAGGATTGCTTACCCTTGATGTTCACTTGACTATGTCTTATTCTTCTTCTTGCTTCTTGAATTACAAAGTTTAACTTTCTAGCTTTTCTAGCTTTTTCTCTCAAGCCAATAAGCTATAAGTTATTGGTGAAAAATCTAACAACTAACAAATGATCTAGCAAGCTTCCTATTTATAGAAATCTCAAAGTTAGGGCAAAAGGGTCATTAATCCAACCAACCTCCTTAATCACCTCCATACTATTCCTTACTTAGTTATTAAGTTAACTTGCTCCCCACAACACTTGGCCATTAAGTCTACTTGGTCACCACACTTACTTAGCCATTAAGTAAACTTGCTCATTACTTTGGATCACCCATGGGTTACCCCATGGTTCATGCTTACCCATTGGATACTTACTTTGGGCTTTACATTTAATTAGCTTAACTAACTTAACATATACTTTTGGGCTTGCCTTTAACAAACACATGAGCTTGGTCATTAATAAGCATTGGGCTCTATCATTATTCTAGTTGGACTTTACAACTTCTTATTCAATCCTACAAGTCCATTACATATGGCTTAAAACCTTAGAACGTATAATTTACGTATTAATCTCGTATTTCACTCGTATACTTATTCAACATATACTACATATCATCATTCATACATACTCGTATAATTCCTCATATCCTACTCGTATTCATTACCTCGTACACTACCTACGTATTATACGATCATCGCTTTAATTCATTATACCCATTTACCTTCCTTCTCGGAAATCACTTTCCCTAACCGTTAGATTTTAAGTCCGCAGGCGAAAAACTGTGTTTTTCATAACTGAAATATTATTGGATATTCCATCTTACCTCGATATTCTATCGTTACGTATTTCTCGGAAATTCAAAAATAATTCCCGAGTAGAAATGCGTGAATAGTGCTTTTCAAAAAATTTCTCGGAAAGCTTTTATTTTCGTCTTGAAAATTCAAACACTTTAATTCTATCACGTAGCCAAAATACTACGACGTTCCGATAGGATTAGGTTATAGAACGTCCTCCATCTTGGTAACACATAATAATAATATATAATATAATTTTATTCATTATTAATCAAATAAAATTATTTTACAATTTGCTCGATTTTTTGGGGCGTTACATCAGTAGATAACATCTACATTAAATCTACTCCTTTTCACATTAAAAGTCTTTATAACTCAATTAAAAAAAGAAAAATTAAACCTTGAAAAACACCCATTTCTTTCTCAACATTGGCCTGCATTTCTCAAAGAGCAGCAACATCCTCTTCCATCTCTTTCAATATTTTTTTCATCTCACAGATAAACAAAACAGAAATTTTGAGGTTAATAATAAATCAAAACAACATCATTTTCGTAGTAATGACAGTTAACTCAAATATAAAGAACAACAAATTTTTTATGAAATTGAAAATCATAAAATTGAATCTAAATAACTTACAGAAAATATGAGCGCGATCAAACAATGGGTTCAATCTAGTGATCAAACAATCAAACCCTTTAAAAGGTTGAATTTAGTGAACAAACAAACCCATAAAGGGTTCAATTAAAAGGTATATATAATCCATTATTTCAAGCAAAGAAAAGGGCTTCATTATTTACAGCAAAATAGAACCATCCAAAACGAATGAAATCTTTACTATAGCCACTACCTAGATGATATCACAAGAATTACATATACAATTGACATTAAATGTTTTAAATTAGTAATAAAATATTAAAATCTACTGGAGTAGCAAACAAAATATTAGATAACCCAACTTAAAAAATTGAAATAGTTTAATTAAACACTCACTTAAGATGTCTAAAAAAATTCCTAACATTGAACAATATTAACTGCCACATTTAGAACTCATAGACAAGATGATAGATAGTTGCACTCATGTAGATTACAGATGATTGAGAGCAGAACAAAACTAAGAATGATACACTTATACATGACGGGTTTTTGGGTCTTCGTAATTAGGGCTTTTACAATTGGGATAGAGATAGTATATTTTTTGATGCGAAGATGAAGTTGGGAGGAAAATTTTGGGATTAATGATAATCCCTTTAGCCGTAGGAATTTTTTTTTCACACAATAAATTATCGATATCTCTAATTGCGACAAAATTTGGGGCTAAGTTTTTCATTCTCCCACCTAAACAATGGCTAAGGAAGATGGGGGGAAACCAAAATTGGTAGAGAAAATCCTAGCTAGCTCATCTATGATCTGGTTGAAACATCCAATTTTAGCTAAGGAAGAGACCCAATTGATCTCTTGCTTTCGCCTCCAGAACAACCACACACGCACACACCAACTGAAGAACATTTAAGACGCTTTGTTCCACACACACATATGAATACTCATTTGTTCCAATAAAAAAGTTATATAACATTTTTTTAAAAAAACAACTCTTTTACAAGTAATATTATAACTTACTTAAAAAGTGTAATTATTATAAGTAAATTTACTACTGTAAAAAATTTAATGTATTTATATTACAATTTATATCCACCATAATTAATTCTAAAATAATTATTTAAAATAAAATAGTGACCAATTTTATTTCTCGCAAAAAACTTTGAGCAATAATATATATTGAGTAATAATTCCTTCATTAATAGATTTTTTACCTCGCAAAATTTCTTCATAAATTGGCGCCAAAAAGCCTTCTATCACCTCAATTTTGCGAGAAAAAAAATATAAATCGTAATTGATGTTTCTTTCGCTAATAACTATATTGTCACTATATTTTCTTCATTCAATGTTCCTTCGCTAAAAAACTCCTCATATGAAGGAATAAATTCCTTCACAAAATTTTCTTCGCTATATCCCTAATTTCTTGTAGTAAACATTTATTACTCAATCAACGTAGTCATAAATTAACTTTAACATTTCATACTTTTAACATTAATATAACACATCATGCTATTTGTAATAAAGATTTCAAACAGTTCATCATCAAATTCACATAGCAAATAGGAACTGAAAGACTTACCTTGATCGTTGTTTACCAATAACAGTTTAATAGCTTACAGTTATCTGCACTTCACGTGCCCTACACAATTATATAATCATACGCATCAACTATTAGTCACATAGCAACACATAGTAGTTGTAATGTAAACTTTACTCTATATCTCATAAGTCCGATAACATCCAACTTTGGATATGTTGTAAACATCATATTAAACTATTTTTAAAAGTTATTGGACACCCATTTCGTATAAGATAGACAGTCCAAAACAGTGTTCAAAAAGGGGCATTCAAAACTATTTTTCATTCTTTCCTAGCTTTACCCTCTCTCGCTAAAACAGTCATAACTTTTCCGTTTCAAAATATTTTTGAGCGATTCTTGAGCCCACGCAAAGCTAACTTTCGGGAATATAAGTTTTATTCTTTGACCTTTACCAAATTCTAAACAAAAAATTCTAGAAAATTAGTTCAAGGTGACTGCCCTGAGTTGGTTAGACAGTTTTGACGCGACTACTTTGAATGGTCATAACTCTTTGCTCTAAAGTCGGAATTAGTCTGTTCTAGAGTCTATGGAAAGCTTATTCAGTGTACTATAACATACCAAAAGCCCAGAATTTTCTAAATAATCTAGCTAACCCCGAATTTTCATTTTTGGATCAGTAGTCCACTAGTTTTTTGGACTTCTCGTGTTGACATCCAAAACTCACCTCGACTCGTTCCAACCCAACTTTCTTTACAAATAAGTTTTATTTAACATAACTAGACCCGTCTAAGGTCTCGGCTCCATATCTCTAATTACTATCATTAGAACTTATTTACATAATCAATTCCAAGCCAAAATAAACATAGTAAACTAACTAGTTTACTAACAAAACTAACTAAACATCCAAAATTCAAACTTTAACTAACAAACTAAATACAATATTTAAAATAATAACATTACCAAAAGTTAAATAAGAAACATATCCAAAAATACAAGTTCCACAAATTGACAACACACTTCCACACCAAAATTTAACTAAGGAGGTCTTTATAAAAGGTCCTCCCACAACAAAGTCTTTCTCAAAATTGGAGGTCTTATTGTTGGTGAATGAAACAAAGGGCCAAGCCCTCCTATTTATAGGTTTAGAAAAGGGGTAAAGTTCTCAATTTAGTCGATGTGGGACTTGGTTTATACTAATTCTTATTGGTTTATACTAATTTTTCATATTTTTAACATGCTAAGTATATTCATTCATCACGAATTCGTTTCTTAACCAATTCGATCCGTTCAAGTTACGTTGTTTTCATTTTATAGAGGAGAACAACAATCATCCATCAATTAAAAGTTTCAATCACGAATTCATCATCAATTTTAGTCTCAAAGTACACCAAAACACAAATTACCATCAAAACACAAATTCCTCTTCTTTAGCATAAACACATGAATTTGATTTCTGAAAAATCATTTTTAGATGACCGTTATGAAATTATAAAATCTAATAACATATATAACATCATAACCCACAAATTCATTAACCAAAACCCCAATTTTAAAAGAAACTCAAGAACACATAAACTAGAAATATAAACTAGATTATGTACATTTAATTCCTTAAGAAATAAAATTAACCTTATCAGTAAAATTATAATTTATATTCAACCATTATAATCATAATATTATTTACCAAATTCTCACTCCTCTAATTTAATTATTTAATTAAATTAGAATATCACCATTATACTCGCGTAATAAAATACGTATAAATTTCATCTATTTTATCACACTTAAATAAACTATCCCATAACAATTTTTATCAAATATTTATTTAATACCATAAATATTCATTTTATTCCATAAAGTTTTCAACTAAAATATTTAATGTACTTAATAAATATTTTAATCGCATTAGACTAACATTTATATTTTTATGCAATATATTACATTCTCACTTTATTAAATCAATTATACTTGTATTAATTCACTATTTTAATTAAGTGAATTATTCACATTATTTATGAAACTTAACTCATAATAATTTCCATTGTCCACATGGCATAAAAATTAAAATTATATTATCTCATAATATAATTTCAACTTAATTAAATTAACTAATATTATTTAATTTCTTTAATAGTTTAATTAACTATTAAATCTCACTTTCTCCAACATAAGAATATATAATTCTCTTCACACCAAATCACATAATTCAAAATATATACACCTCATAATTATTAAATTCTTATTTTAATAACTTATGAAAATTCGGGTTGTCACAGCAGATCCATTTACTAAAGCTTTAAACACAACATCAGTTTGATTGTCACTTAGTGAAGATGGGTATGAGATACTATGGCGATTGACTTTAGTGCAAGTGGAAGATTAAAAGTAGTATGCACACAAGTCAATCATATTTGATATGATAAAACATATAATTTGTAACAATCTTATTCATTTATTAATTAAAGAATTATTTATTTAAAGGTATTTAATTTATCTACATAGTGTGTTGTTATATAAAATGTGATAAACTCATAGTTTCAAGCAATACTTTTAGAAGCATGATGATGATAATACTAATGAGATCTAAATTCTTAGATAACTTAAAACTAAAATAGTTCTTAATCGTTGGATTACTAAAAAGGGAATTAATGAATTCGGATAGATTGGTACATACGTTGTTTGCTCTTAGGGAGAGGATGATTGATCTCATAATCATTTGTGTGGAGACACTAAAGCAAGTATGTAGGTGCTTATTGGAGAATAAGTTCACTGAACATGGCTCGCTAAGGAATTCCTAATGGAGTTTTACTTGCCTGTCAATAGTAATTTCTATAGTAATAGTAGTACAAGTAACCCTTAGACTTGAGATCGTCATAATATCTTGTGTATGATAAGTTATACTTTGACATATCCCTTAAGACTCTTAGGATATATCAAAGGGTATGCGTCGGTATAATAATTTATACATGGAGATAATGAATGATAAATAAAGAATCTACCGCTTCTAGTAAAAGGAGAGAGAATGTCCCATGTGATTCGATAAATAACAACTTAGGAATCCTTGGCCAAGGTAGAATAAAATTAGAAAGGAGTTTCTAATTAACATTATTTAGAGTTTGTGCATTTGAGAATCGAAATACATATTATTAAATAAAATAAAACTTGACAGTAATTTCATGTCTTATATTTAATTGGGATATTGTATGGTGGAAGGATTGTAAGGTAACTATTTACTCAAATATTCTTTTATAATTAATGTTGAAATCTATATTATCTAGAAAGTCGTTGATCGCTAAAGGGGCTTACCCTTATTTTAGAATAAATGTTATTTATTTAAATAAATTAAATATTTTAATTTATTTATTTGAATAAGATTAAAATTATTCTAATTGATTTATTCACAACCGGTTTAACATGGAGAACCTAAAGGGTCACACCATAAAAGAAAAAATATTTATTTAAGAAGTAAATGGTATAATCATAATAATAAGTTAAGTGTATTTAATTTAATCTATAGTGATAGAATAAATTAAATAGCTTAATATTTATTATTTAATATTTTAGAAATATTAAATATAAATTAATAAGAGGAGTTATTATTATTATTATTATTATTATTATTATTATTATTATTATTATTATTAATTTAATTCTTAAAGGAGTGTAGAAATTAATTAATAAAAGTACTCTCATATATTCCTAATGGGATTAGGAACCTAATTAATTAAAGGAGTTTAATTAATTAAAATAAAATTCTATTCCTAAATGGTTTAGGAGGGTTGCCTGCATCTATAAATAAGAGGAGCTTTTTTTGATTTAGGGTTACTGACAATTTTAAGAGTTGGGAGAGTACATATAATTCTATAGAGATAGAATCTAGGATTTTTCCAAACACCTATCTTCTTGAATACTTGTTCTTCCTTAGTGGATGACCTCTAGAGGCCAAACGCTTGGGTAGCTAACTTTGATCAAACGAAGGAATAAAACCCAGTGAATTCAAGGAGAGCACGAAGGACTAGGAGTTGAACTCGTACCTGAGGAAGCACGGTTCTACAAGGGTATGAATCTTCTTCTTGTTCTTCTTCATCTTCTTCTTGTTCTTCTTCATCTTCATCTTCTTCTTCTTCTTCTTCGTTTAGATTGATAATTAAGCACAAAGCATGATCATGGTGATGGTTTGTATGAAAATTTTAAAATCCTTTTTATCATGATTCTACTACAATTATGTGATTTGATTGCATAATCGCGCTATATACAAACCAAACAATGATGATGATTGTGGAGCAGTTGAGGCACTAGAAATGTTGGAAGTGAATTGTTGAGAAAGAATTACTGGAACAATGGCCCATGGTGGTTGAGAAAAAGATGCAAACGGAACATAAGCTTTATTAAAATGGACATGTCGGGCAATGTACCTTTTATTTGGGCATAAATTCAAGCAACGATAACCCATGTGATTAAGACAATAACCAAGAATAACACACGGAGTGGAACAAAAATTAGTCTTGTGGGTATTATATAGACAAAGGAAAGGAAAACACATATGATGAGTGGAATTTATACCCGCGAATCGAATACTTTAATCCTAAAGAAATTGTATGTTCTTTATGTTTTTATGTTGCTTATATATTATTTTGTTATTATTTTGCTTAAAATATGCTTTGCAAGGTTTGTTAGGCCATTTGAAGCTTTTAGGGGCAAAATAATCAATTTTGCACTACCGGCGCTGCAACGCCGGATTCCCTTTGAAATGTGGCATCACAGTGCCACTCTATAGGAGCCTAGCCCTGAGGCTACGTCGCAGCGTGAATTCCAATTCATTGTATGGCGCTGCAGCACCTTCTACTTAATTTCCCTTGTCAACACGGGCGCTGCAACGCCTGTTCCGGGCTAAAACGCGACGCCGCATCAGCGCATCGCCGGTTTTGGGTTTCAGGCAGAAAATAAGCTTAATGGGTGGACCTAATGGGTAAGGATTTGATCCATATAACCACCAGCCTCCCTCCCTCTCTATAGATGAATTTTGAATAAAGAATTGAGGAGAGCTTGAAAACCAAAGAAAGAGAAGAACATCGCCTTCAACTAAGTTTGGGTTCTACACTTGGAAGAAAAGAGTTAGAGTTTGAATATTTCTTCAAAGGGGTTTTCCTTCTTTAAATCTTTCATTTACTTGTTTAATCTGAACATGTTGAACACATTATTAATGGAGTTTATCTTCATAGTTATGAACTAACTTCATTTCTAAGATTACATTGTAACCTAATGATTAGTTAAATCGAATTTCTCTCCTTATTATTATAATGAATCACTTGTGAATGAGTTAGTATATTTAATGCTTCTTATATTAATTGCTTGGCCAAGTAATTAATGTGGATATTATGATATTGGGAAATTGACTATAATGCTTAGACCTAAATATGATGACACATGTTATGACCATTCTTCTTAGGATTGAATGCATAATTTGCACATGTAATAGGAATATATCTATTTGACATGTGTAGCTTGTGAGAATCTAGTCTTAATGACTCCTAACCTAATTTATTCCACCATAGGAATATAGTGATTTATTTAGATAGGAGATACTCATTTGACCATCGGAAGAGCTTATGAATACTTAGAATTCTCGATTGGCCATTCTAGTGATTTATTAATAAAAGGGAGAGTTAAGAGGTTAAACGTAGCATTAGGGGAGTTGTAATTTTAGATTGTTTGACTTGATATCAAACTTTGCTCACTATTTACTTTGTTAATTAAATTTTACTAGATAAACAATCTTTAATCATTTGTTTAGATAAGATTTCATTGTTATAATTTTAATACTTGATTAGCTTTGATAATATATCCTTGTGGGTTCGTCACTCAACTTATTATGTATTACTTGTTTGACCGTGTATACTTGCGCGTGTTTAATTGATTGCGAAAATGATCAACAAGTTTTTGGCACTGTTGACGGGGAAATGATTTTTATTATTTTTCAATTTTAATACCAATTCAAGATGATCTTAATTTAAACGTGTTTTTCTGTTATAATTTTATAGGTACTCTTGATCTTGTATGTAGCCTCGTAAAGATCCAAATTTAACTCCTCTTAATCCAGAGATTAAAAGAACTTTTTTGATGACTGAAAAGGAAAGAGTTCGGGGTATAAGCAATTAAGATACCATGGCGAAAGAAATACAAAAATCATTGTGGGAATATGCTATGTCGCATGTCACAGATATATAAGCTAGTATACAAAGGTCCGCTATTCAAGCAAACAACTATGAAATTAAGTTGGGCACGATTCAAATGATCCAGAATAATGTGCAATTCAAAGGTATGCCAAATGACGACCCTAATGATCATTTGACTAACTTTGTGGAAAATTGTGACAACTTCAGATACAATAGAGTTTTTGAAGACGCTATTAGACTCCGATTGCTTCCGTTCACTCTTTGGGACAAAGCTAGGAGGTGGTTGCATTCGCTCCCAGCGGGTTCCATTACTACATGGGCTGATTTGGCCCAGAAATTCATGGCAAAGTTCTTTCCGACACGACATCATGTCCTTCTCACAAATGGACTCTGAATCTCTTTATGAAGCATGGGAAAAGTACAAGGATCTATTAAGGAAGTGTCCTCACCACAACTTATCAAATTAGCTACAGGTCCAGACTTTCTATAACGGGGTATTGGGTCATATCAAATCAAGTATTGATGTTGCGTCTAGTGGAGCATGTGTGGGGAAGAAATATGATGAAGCCCACAGTTGTTGGAAACTATGGTTGCAAACAATTATCAGTGGCCTACTAAGAGACAAGCACTGCAGAAAGTTGCTGGGGTTTATGAGGTTGATGTAATGACTGCATTGTCTGCACAAGTCACTGCCCTGGCGAAGAAAATTGACGCTATGGGGTGCAATCAGTGCAAAGCATGGTTGTGCCATGTGACTTATGTGTTGGGAGTCACCCTACTGATCATTGTGCAATTAGTTCTGAATCGGTTCAGTATGTTTCCAACTATGGTCAGAAAAAAAATAACACTACCCCCCACACATTACCATCCTGGTTTGAGGAATCACCCAAATTTATCTTAGAGCAACAACAACAACCAATGCCAATCTTCTGCTCCAAAACTAGCATACTCTTCAGGTTTCCAACCTCCAGGTTTTCACCAGGCTCAACCACCTTAAGGCTCATATCAACCCCCACCTCGACAAGAAAAGAAACCTAGCTTGGAAGACCTTCTCTCTAGATATATAGCACAGAATGAAACCAGAATAAACAACCAGGAGGTTTCTATTTGGAACTTAGAAAACCAAATGGGACAATTGGAAAACTCCATAAATAATTGTCCCCAAGGTACCTTGACAAGTGACATTGAAGTAAACCCCAAGAGGGAAGGCAAGGAGCAATGTAAGGCGGTTACACTCCTGAGTGGTAATTACTTTCATAAAACAGAGAGAGGAATTTCATGGTGCCACCAAAATCTATTGAGAAAGAAAGCAATAATGAAGCTGATAGTAACAAGGAAGGGGGTCAGGAAAGTAGAACGACAAAAGTCGAAGTACTAGCTCATACTGTTACTAAGCAATGCCCTTTTATACCCACTCTACCATTTCCACAACGCATTCAGAAGAAAAAACTTGACAAGTAGTTTTCTAAATATTTGGAATTTTTCAAGAACCTTCACATCAACATTCCATTTACTGAAACGTTGGAGCAAATGCCCAATTACGTCAAGTTCATGAAGGATATTCTCTCCAAGAAGAGAAAACTGGGCAATTATGAGACTGTGGCCCTTAAAGAGGAGTATAGCACGATACTTCAAAATAAGCTGTCGCCAAAGCTACAAGATCCGGGAAGCTTCACGATCTCGTGTACTATCGAGAGTCAGTTCATTGGAAAAGCCTTACGTAATTTGGGGGCGAGCATTAATTTGATGTCGCTCTCAACTTATCAGAAGCTTAGTTTGAAAGAAGCTAAGCTCAGCAATATCACTTTGCAACTGGCAAACAGGTCGTTAACCTACCCGAAGGGAATAGTTGAAGATGTTCTGGTCAAGGTGGATAAGCTTATCTTCCCCGCAGACTTTACAGTTTTTGACTTTGAAGAAGATAGGGTGGTACCTATTATTCTTGGGCATCCTTTCCCAGGAACTGGGAGGACACTCATTGATGTTCATAAAGGGGAACTCACTATGAGTGTACAAGACCACGAAGTTACTTTCAATATCTTCAAAGAGATGAAGTTCCCAAGTGATATTGAGGATTATTATCGAGTTGACTTGGTTGACAGGGCAGTAAATGATGTATTCTTGGAAAAATACATTCTTGGCCCACTTGAAGCTATGTTTGTTAACCCCTCTGATTCAAAAAATTCCACTCATCTTGAGTATGTTAAATGGTTGGATGCTTCTCCTCGGTCCACTCAGTTCAAGCATTAATTTGAATCTTTGGATCAACAAGGAATGTCTACCTCTCAATCACAGTCATCATTAAAAGAAATGCCCGTATTGGAAATTAAGTCATTGTCGAGTCATTTGTGGTACGCTTTTCTAGGCGAGTCATCTACCTTTCCAGTTATTGTTTCTACATGATTGGATGAGGCACATGAAAATAAACTCTTACAAGTTCTAAAGAAATACAAGTCAGCCTTAGGATGGACAATTGTAGATAGTAAGGGAATTAATCCCTCTATTTGTATACATAAGATCCTTGAGGAGGGTTCTAAGCCTTTCATTGAGCATCAACGGTGATTGAACCCCATTATGAAGTTTAGAAAAGAAATCATCAAGTGGCTTGATGCGGATATCATCTACCCAATTTCTGAAAGTCCTTGGGTGAGTCCAGTCCAGTGTGTGTCGAAGAAGGGAGGCATGACAGTAGTGTCCAATGAGAATAACGAGCTGATTTCGACATGGACTATTACAGGATGACGTGTTTGCATAGACTATTGGAAACTCAACAAGGCCACTTGTAAGGATCATTTCCCTCTGTTGTTCATTGATCGAATGCTCAATAGGCTTACCAGACATGAATTCTACTGTCTCTTGGATGGTTATTCGGGTTACAATCAAATTGACATAGCACCCGAAGATCAAGAGAAAATAACCTTTACATGTCCGTATAGAACCTTTGCCTTCAAAAAAATGTCATTCGTGCTATGTAATGGGCCTGCCACTTTCCAGAGATGTATGATGTCCATCTTTTCTGATATAGTGGAACAAGCTCTCAAAGTGTTCATGGATGCTTTCTCCGTGTTCAGTAATTCTTTTGATTTGTGTCTACAAAATTTGACTTTAGTATTAGAAAGATGTGTGGAGACAAATTTAGTATTAGACTAGGAGAAGTGTCACTTCATGGTTCAAGAGGGAATTATCTTGGGGCATAGAGTTTCTTCCACCGCCATAATCTATAAAAGGGTTAAGAAGTTTTCTAGGGCATGTTAGGTTCTAAAGGCGATTTATAAAGGATTTCTCAAAAATTAGCAAACCTCTCTGCAGCCTTTTAAAAAAAGGCATGCCTTTTAAGGTTGAAAAGGCTTCCCTAGAGGCGTTCGAAGTGCTAAACAAGAAGCTTGTCTCTACTCCCATTGTAGTGGCCCCTGACTGGAAATTGTCATTTGAACTTATGTGCAATGCCAGTGACATTGTTATTGGTGTAGTGTTGGGGTAAGGGAAAGACAAAGTATTCCATAATATATACCATGCCAGCAAGACCTTGACAGATGCTCAACTCAATTATACTACCACTAAGAAAGAGTTGTTGGCAGTAGTATATACATTTGACAAATTCCGCTCTTATCTTATCGGTATGAAATTCATTATACACACAGATCACTCAGCCATCAAATATCAAATCTCTAAGAAAGATGCCAAGCCATAGTTGATCAGATGGCATAATTTGATTTAGAGATTCGTGACAAAAAGAGGACTAAAAATCAAGTGGTTGATCATCTCTCGAGATTGGAAAATATAAGCCACTCAGGATAACACGGTAATCAATGAATTCTTCCCTGATGAGCAGCTATTTGTTATACACAGTGTAGCGCCTTGGTATGCCAATTATGCAAATTTTATCGCATGTGTTACCACCCAATATAAGCTATCCGCAGAAGAAGACATTCTTAATTGATGTGAAACACTATGTCTGGGACGAGCCTTTCCTGTTTAAGCAATGTGCAGACCAAATCTTGAGAAGATATTTTCCAAGGGAAGAAATGGAGGACATGCTCCATCACTGCCATTCATCTAATTATGGAGGGCATTTTGGCGGAGCGAACGGTGAAAAATGTTCTTCAATCGGGTTTTTATTGGCTAACTCTCTTTAAGGATGCTCATCTTTTTGTGTCGCATTGCGATAATTTCCAAAGAGTTGGAAATATCTCCAAAAGGCATGAAATGCCTCTGAATAATATTCTTAAAGACAAACTTTTTGATGTTTGGGGTATAGACTTCATGGTCCCATTCCCGTTATCCTACAACAATCTCTACATACTAGTCGCAGTGGACTATGTGATGGACTCCACGTTATGCTGGCATTAGGTAGTCGTCGCCCGGATCATTTTTAGCAAAGTTGTAAGGTGGAATGCTCACAACACCTCAACCTAACGTCTATATTGAGACGAGAACTGTGAAAGCCCCGAACTCGGGTCCCAAATCACCGCGGATCCGGTACAATCATTCTATCACTATTTGCAGAAGATATAAACATAAATTGTTTATACAATAAACGTACACATTATTTTCCCAAAATCGAGTAACCTTAACTTATACATAATTCATAAATTATCAGACATATAACATATTTATTAAACTATTCTATTACAAATTAGCTGCACATTTTATCCCAAGCTGAACTTGGCATTATCCTTTCCCTATATCCGATATTTTCTCTTTAATCTGCAATATTAAATCATGATATAGCAAGGGTAAGCATGAAAGTTGCCCAACAAGTTTAAATTTATTAAGACATATCATGATTGAAAGAGTCTGAATAATAAGTTGGCTATAATTCAACAATATAATTGTGAACAAGTAGGAGCAAACTTTTGACTGAACAAGTATTAAATATGAACAAATATATCTGGATCAACTGGTAATAAAGGTAATCAGCCTTTCATACCTGACTTATACATGCAATATGTTTAGAGTATAATTCTACAATGGCAATCAGCAATGATTAACCATAAGCTTATCCGAATGAAACAACTCTTAGAAGAGTTAAGTAAAAATAAACTTGTCTGAACCGTTAATTACTGCTACGCAATTTAATAAGCTTTGTCCGAAGACCTAATATTAGTAATATAGATCTCCAATATTAGAATATCACAGTAAGAATACTATTATATATATAAGCATAGAATAACCTAAACACATAACACATAACCCTATCAGTCTATAACACACATAAGACTCAGTATCAGGTCAAACAATTTCAGTCTGACTTAAGTTCGACAAAGTTCTAACGTCCCGACGGTCTAGTCGGACTTTTATCGAGTTTAAGTTCAATTAAACTCTGTCTAACACTTAACAGTTAACTTAAATAATTTGAATATCAGTCAAAATAATTTTCATAAGCTCTTAATGATTTTTCATGTAATTATTACTAGTTATCATGATTTTTCAATCATTAACTCGTATTTAAATGAATTAAATACCCCAATATTCTATTATCATTAATATTTAGTTATAATCAAATATTAATGTAATTCATGTCATTATAATATATTTATAATATCACAAAGTATTTTTAATACTTTAAAATCATATTTATATGATTTTTAAACCGTTAAATTCATTATCCGGTAATTACTATTAATATTAAAATATTAATATTTTCATGACAAAATATCAAAAGTTATAGGTTATAACTTAAAATATTTTTATATCACTTAAATCATTTTTATATGATTTTTAAATCATTAATTCTATTTTTTCATAATTTATTTAATATATTTATTAAATAAACTAATTATCATTAATATTTATTAATTAATGAAAGTCATCACAAAATATTAAGTCATTGAAAATAACTTAAAATATTTTCTTTTACCATAATATTATTTTTCATGATTTTTCATGTATTAAAATTATTTTTAAATAATTTATTTAATATTATAACTAAATAAATTAAATACCATTTATATTCCAAAAATATTAAATTTTTATGAAATATATTCTAAATAATAAAAAAAACTATTTTTCAGACTTTAAAATAATTTTTCAGAATTTTTTTTGTATTTTTAATAATTAACAACCATTTTTTTCTATTTTTAATTAATTTCTGAGAAATTAGAAAATAAATTAATTAGAAACAGTCGCTAAAAGGCCCTATAGCGACAGAACCGTCGCTATAGGTGTTCTTGGCCTGTTCTTGAGTGTTCTTGAGCTTCATCGCCAGTTAACGAGGTTGGTGCTTTGACCGAGTCTAGATTTGTGGGTATAAGGTTTCTGGGAACGTTATTAAGTTAATGTTGTAGTACTGATGTAGTACTACAACCATAAGCAAGTTGCAAGACCAAAATCCAACACAACAGGAAGATTAAGGCTCCAGAAATTGTTGTCAGAAGCTGTTCTTCATTTCTGGGTTTTCCAGAAATGAAGAACAGTCCGGGCTGGCCACTTGTGATCTTAATAACTTGCATCCTGAGCTTGGTTAATGTGATTTTAAGGTTCCAATGTGTAGTAGAGATGTCAGGGTACAAGTTTATAACAACATATCATCATAAAAACAACTAATGCTAAGAGATCATAGCTGGTCAAACTCTGACAAAAAAACACGTTCTTGAAGATCTGGGTTTCCCAGAAACCATCAAGAGGCAGTTTGGTCAACTTACTTTGACCGTTATTATGTTCGATTATGTTGTTACTCTAAGAGATCTAATAGCATAAATGTGTAGTCCTTATACCTGTCTACAACATCTAACCAACAACATGGCTAAAACAACAACCATCAGCAAGATCAGAACCGTGAAAAGGGACTGTCAGGCTTTCTGGGCTGCTCAGAAATCTAACATCGTGATCGGTCAACTACCTTTGACTGACTATAACTTTCAATCTACATGTGATCTGAGCTTGATTCAAGTTCCAGATCACAACCCTAACAACATACTACAAGTTTAAAACTTAAAATACAACAAACAACTAACATATAACGATCTATGGGCTCTGACATATGGTTGTCAGGCCACTATTTTCAATATTTCCAGATTTCACAAAATGCTAGATTCGAGGACTTTGATGTTATGGATCTGGGATTTAGCAACCCAGATCACTAATTAACACCTTATTACATAACTTTAACCAAACAAAAACAACATTTAACATCAAATAATCATATTTCTAAGATTATGGTTTTTATACCTTTAAAACTTGGATTTTTGATTTCTGATCCTTGAATCTGACTATGTAAAGCTAAGAGATGATTAAGGCTTAGCTTCTCTCTCTATCTCTCTTTCTAAATCTGGAATTTCTAGTGAGACAATGTGTTTGGAGAAAATGAAAAATAAAGTAGACTTTTTCTTACTTTAATTTTTTTATTTGTTTGATTCATTGTATCTAGTGGGTATAGGTGGCCACAAATCAGATTTGGGATAGATTTAAGCACATGTTGTATATCTAAATAGATGAGTCACCAAGATTTGGACATATCCTTTACGTAATGTGTAAGAAAAGGGTAAATGGGTCGTTTCCTTTTTATTTATTTTTTTAATGGCATTCAAGTAAATGGCCAAACCCTTAGGGTTTAGGATTTGGGCTAGGGTTTAGGGTTTGAACCCTTTAGGGTTTAGGGTTAAAACCCTTAGATTTTGAAAATAAATTCTAAAATTTCCAAATTAGGTTTTCAAAAAGAGAAAATTAATATTTCTAAATTATAATTAGAATTTTCTAATTATCTTAAAATTCCTTAATCAAAATTTAAATATTGCTAATTAGGATTAATATTTCCAAATTAAACTCACTAATTAAGCAATTAGGGTCAAAATCATATATTAGAGTTTTAAAAATCCCCAGAACTGAACTTAGGGTTTCAGAACCTGTTTCTAGGGTTTCTTATCCATTTCTAGGGTTTTCTAGACGAACGTTGACGTTCTTAATATATACTTAGGGTTTGACACAGATATCGGTTATCTGGTCAACCCTTGACCCTTAACCACATACTGTACACATATACAAAGAACATAAACGCTTATTCCCTTAATCCCGAATAATTCACTTAAATCCTTCACAGAATTTTGAAATCCTCAAAATTCCTTCTTAAAAATATCAAACGCATACACTTATTTTCTGTCTATGTTCTAATTTTGAACCTTAAATCAATTAATTAAAATTTTCTAAATTCTTGGGTTGTCACATTCACCCCTTCTTCTAAATATTTCGTCCTCGAAATTTACCTTACACCTTACACCATACACCATTCACCATACACCGTTCATTCTCATAATCACATGCTACCCAATACATTCCTCACCAGAGTAAAAATTTTAAAATTGTGCTGATGGGTTTTACAAACTATTATCTTTCATTTTCGCAAAGGTTATATGGAAGTTCATCCACAAACTGTCATAACTTACGGACATAATGGGTAATTAGCCCGGTATGCCCTGTACTTAATAAGTACTGCCGGTCGAATCTGTTTCTCGTCTCTGCCATAGGCACAAAATTCTACCTCAGTCTTATTGGATTCCGCACCAAAATAATTTGGTTCGAGAAAATTTTCAAAGAACGCTTAGAGTTTTCATAAACTTTAGTGTATCTGAATTAAATAGCGTAGAGTCATATTAATAATTCAATTCAATCGAATTATTTAGGTGTAGCTAAACCCCGTTGGCAAATTAAGATTTTGAAAATATTTTTGAGAATGACGTCATGATGCCGTACTGTATTAACAGTCCGTTTGAGGATGCCGTCACTATATGACTTTGTCAGAACACATCATACAATAGTGGAACAATGATTTTTAGATCGAATTCACACTAAATATTCCTGTATTTATAACTCTATCACCTTTTTATCATCTCTGCACCAGTTTATATGGTACATGAGTGATAAATAAAATAAATTTTGATATTTCAAATCATCTTCGTCTAGCTGAAACAAGTAGCATAGAATATACTTTAAACCGTTTCAAAAATGATTATGAGTCTACATTTTTTTTTAAAAGCATATAGTGCGTATTTAGCTTGATGTCCAAAAATTCGAAGTCTAGCATGGCTAGGAATTTTGGAAAACCTATGTCTCCACTAATAATCATTTGCTTAAACAGTCTATCTATCCCTATTATCCTTAATAATCCATTCACACAAAACTATATCCAGTTCGTTAAACTTACCACACTTATGAGTTCAGGAGCTTGCCACAATCATATGAGTTTAAGAACTTGTCCTAGACAGACCTTTGGCAGCCATTCGCTGAGGGGTTCATAAACATTTCATATAATTATGAGTCACGAACATACCATAAGTATGAGTTTTAAGAACTCATACTTAACCTTATATTCTCTACCTATAACCTATCTACCTGTTATACATGAGAAAAGAATCACCCTCTTAACATGCATATAGCAAATAGCGCGTCACAAACATTTCAATGATTATCAGTGCTAGAAACTAAGTGGTTTTTACACTAAGTACAATTCCCCGCCCATAACAAGGAATCATACAACTCAGCTACTGACATGAGTCCTCAATTGAATCCCCACCTAAACCTACTCCCTTCTCAATATGAATTTCATTTAATCCGTATTCATAAACCTTTCTTGAATTTATACCAATTCATAGTACCACTGACACACAATATTCTTGCCGCAGACTTAGCTATCATTCACTTAATCCATATCAGATCACATGGTGATCTCATCGTATATAATACGATCCATTTCTATTCTATAATCGTTTTATTTTTTGATCTCCTATCCCTGTACTATTAGTATTTTAGACTCTATCTATTCACCACTACTGTTCAACTTTATTATCAGAGTTAGGGAACTCTGTATCTTATAACTCGTCGAGATCTGTCTTTAAATCATATCGACGCACAAACTCTATTTGAGTTAGTACTTACCCTAATCACTGCGGTTATTAGTCTAAGGTATTCCTACCCTAGATTTATAACCAACAGCTCTGATACCAACTGTGAAAGCCCTGAACCCGGGTCCCAAATCACCGCGGATTCGGTACAATCATTCAATCACTATTTGCGAAAGATATAAACATAAATTGTTTATACAATAAACGTACACATTATTTTCCCAAAATTGAGTAACCTTAACTTATACATAATTCATAAACTATCAGACATATAACATATTTATTAAACTATTCTATTACAAATTAGCTGCACATTTTATCCCAAGCTGAACTTGGCATTATCCTTTCCCTGTATCCGACATTTTCGCTTTAATCTACAATGTTAAATCATGATATAACAAGGGTGAGCATGAAAGTTACCCAGCAAGTTTAAATTTATTAAGACATATCATGATTGAAAGAGTCTGAATAATAAGCTGGCTATAATTCAACAATATAATTGTGAACTAGCAGGAGCAAATTTTTGACTGAACAAGTATTAAACATGAACAAATATATCTGGATTAACTGGTAATGAAGGTGATCAGCCTTTTATACCTGACTTATACATGCAATATGTACGGAGTACAATTTTACAGTGGCAATCAGCAATGATTAACCATAAGCTTATCCGAATGAAACAACTCTTAGTAGAGTTAAGTAAAAACAAACTTGCCTGAACCGTTGATTATTGCTACGCAATTTAATAAGCTTTGTTCGAAGACCTAATATTAGTAATATTGATCTCCAATATTAGAATAATATCATCACAATAAGAATACTATTATATATATATAAGCATAGAATAACCTAAACACATAACACATAACCCTATCAGTCTATAACACACATAAGACTCAGTATCAGGTCAAACTATTTCAGTCTGACTTAAGTTCGACAAAGTTCTAACGTCCCGACGGTCTAGTCGGACTTTTATCGAGTTTAAGTTCAATTAAACTCTGCCTAACACTTAACAGTTAACTTAAATAATTTGAATATCAGTCAAAATAATTTTCCTAAGCTCTTAATGATTTTTCATGTAATTATTACTAGTTATCATGATTTTTCAATCATTAATACTCGTATTTAAATGAATTAAATACCCCAATATTCTATTATCACTAATATTTATTTATTATCAAATATTAATGTAATTCATGTCATTATAATATATTTATAATATCACAAAGTATTTTTAATACTTTAAAATCATATTTATATGATTTCGAAACCGTTAAATTCATTATCCGATAATTATTATTAATATTAAAATATTAATATTTTCAAGAAAAAATATCAAAAGTTATATGTTATAACTTAAAATATTTTTATATCACTTAATTCATTTTATATGATTTTTAAATCATTAATTCAATTTTATCATAATTTATTTAATATATTTATTAAATAAACTAATTATCATTAATATTTATTAATTAATGAAAGTCATCACAAACTATTAAGTCATTGAAAATAACTTAAAATATTTTCTTTTACCATAATATTATTTTTCATGATTTTTCATGTATTAAAATTATTTTTAAATAATTTATTTAATATTATAACTAAATAAATTAAATACCATTTATATTCCAAAAATATTAAATTTTTATGAAATATACTCTAAATAATAAAAAAAAACTATTTTTCAGACTTTAAAATAATTTTTCAGAATTTTTTTTGTATTTTTAATAATTAACAACCATTTTTTTCTATTTTTAATTAATTTCTGAGAAATCAGAAAATAAATTAATTAGAAACAGTCGCTAAAAGGCCCTATAGCGACAGAACCGTCGCTATAGGTGTTCTTGGCCTGTTCTTGAGTGTTCTTGAGCTTCATCGCCAGTTAACGAGGTTGGTGCTTTGACCGAGTCTAGATTTGTGGGTATAAGGTTTCTGGGAACGTTATTAAGTTAATGTTGTAGTACTGATGTAGTACTACAACCATAAGCAAGTTGCAAGACCAAAATCCAACACAACAGGAAGATTAAGGCTGCAGAAATCGTTGTCAGAAGCTGTTCTTCATTTCTGGGTTTTCCAGAAATGAAGAACAGTCCGGGCTGGCCACTTGTGATCTTAATAACTTGCATCCTGAGCTTGGTTAATGTGATTTCAAGGTTCCAATGTGTAGTAGAGATGTCAGGGTGCAAGTTTATAACAACATATCATCATAAAAACAACTAATGCTAAGAGATCATAGCTGGTCAAACTCTGACAAAAAAACACGTTCTTGAAGATCTGAGTTTCCCAAAAACCTTCAAGAGGCAGTTTGGTCAACTTACTTTGACCATTATTATGTTTGATTCTGTTGTTACTCTAGGATATCTAATAGCATAAATGTGTAGTCTTTATACCTGTCTACAACATCTAACCAACAACATGACCAAAACAACAACCATCAGCAAGATCAGAACCGTGAAAAGGGACTGTCAGGCTTTCTGGGCAAATCTGGGCTGCCCAGAAATCTAACATCGTGATCGGTCAACTACCTTTGACTGACTATAACTTTCAATCTACACGTGATCTGGGCTTGATTCAAGTTCCAGAACACAGCCCTAACAACATACTACAAGTTTAAAACTTAAAATACAACAAACAACTAACAGATAACAATCTATGGGCTCTGACATATGGCTGTCAGGCCACTATTTTCAATATTTTCAGATTTCACAAAATGCTAGATTCGCGGACTTTGATGTTATGGATCTGGGATTTAACAACCCAGATCACTAATTAACACCTTATTACATAACTTTAACCAAACAAAAACAACATTTAACATCAAATAATCAGATTTCTAAGATTATGGTTTTTATACCTTTAAAACTTGGATTTTTGATTTCTGTTCCTTGAATCTGACTATGGAAAGCTAAGAGATGATTAAGGCTTAGCTTCTCTCTCTCTCTCTCTCTCTCTTTCTAAATCTCGAATTTCTAGTGAGAGAATGTGTTTGGAGAAAATGAAAAATAAAGTAGACTTTTTCTTACTTTAATTTTTTTATTTGTTTGATTCATTGTATCTAGTTGGTATAGGTGGCCCAAAATCAGATTTGGGATAGATTTAAGCACATGTTGTATATCTAAATAGATGAGTCACCAATATTTGGACATATCCTTTACTTAATGTGTAAGAAAAGGGTAAATGGGTCATTTCCTTTTTATTTATTTTTTTAATGGCTTTCTAGTAAATGGCCAAACCATTAGGGTTTATGGTTTGGGTTAGGGTTAGGGTCTAGGGTTTGAACCCTTTAGGGTTTAGGGTTAAAACCCTTAGATTTTGAAAATAAATTCTAAAATTTTCAAATTAGGTTTTCAAAAATAGAAAATGAATATTTCTAAATTATAATTAGAATTTTCTAATTATATTAAAATTCCTTAATCAAAATTTAAATATTGCTAATTAGGATTAATATTTTCTAATTAAACTCGTTAATTAAGCAATTAGCGTCAAAATCATATATTAGGGTTTTAAAAATCCCCAGAACTGAACTTAGGGTTTCAGAACCTATTTCTAGGGTTTCTTATCCATTTCTAGGGTTTTCTAACTGAACGTTGACGTTCTTAATATATACTTAGGGTTTGACACAGATATCGGTTATCTGGTCAACCCTTGACCCTTAACCACATACTGTACACATATACAAAGAACATAAACGCTTATTCCCTTAATCCCGAATAATTCACTTAAATCCTTCACAGAATTTTGAAATCCTCAAAATTCCTTCTTAAAAATATCAAACGCATACACTTATTTTCTGTCTAGGTTCTAATTTTGAACCTTAAATCAATTTATTAAAATTTTCTAAATTTTCTAAATCCTCGGGTTGTCACAAGAACCTTGGTATAATCGATCGCGCAAGGAAGTTGCGCTGCATCAATAACACCTTAACCCCTCGCTTATATGTAAGCGGTAACCTTGGTGCAATCAACGATTGATGTATGGTAGAAGACGTCACACACAACTATGTATTGTTGTATATCTATTACATCAGATATGTAGTCTATTTATAATAATGAAAAAAAATCCTAATTCTATAAGAAATCAAAACCCTATTTCCATAAGCAATAAGAAATCCAAAAGGAATGTAAAACCCTAGCTCACAAATCAATATGGAAATCAAATCCCATCTAATATAACTCCTAAATATATTTGAACTTTAAAAGATACTGAAAATAGCTAATTAAGGAAGTAAATTTGTGTCCAAATCTGTCAAAATACGTAAAATCTCAAGTTAGAAATTGACACACCCGTCGGGGCGGGCTTTTTAGGATGGGAAGCCCGTCGGGGCGATATTGGGCAAAGAGGAATGCGCTGGGACGGAGCAAGAACACGCTGGGGCGGCATTGGGAAGAGACAAGCCCCCTGGGACGGGCTTTTATGCCTTGAAAACCCACCGGGGCAGGTATGGTTTTCCTACTGCGACGTCCTTTCGGAAAATGGCCATAACTTTCCCGTCCGAACCGATTTAGGTGATTCAAGAGGCTCCAGGAAGAGAACGAAAGCTCAACAACTTTCATTCTTTAAGGATTAAAAGATTATGGCTAGATAAAGGTCGAAATCGAGCTAAAAGTGGTTTGTATATACATGGCAAGCTGAAAATGCCAATCTTTGGTCTTGGTTGCATGATGAACGCATTACCTTGACGCTTGAATCCTTCTTCTTTGTTTCATGCATTCCAACCTTGTGTTGCCGCATGATAGATTGTAAGCTCCTATCCATAGAATGTACACGGCACCAATTGACTTGACCTCCAATATAAGCATCCTCGGATTGAATTTAGCATAACTATTCACAATCATTCGTTAAACCCTTGGAACTCGAGTTGAGTCCTTGTTGCTTATATCACTATGTATCTAAGTAGGTTGAAGTTGTATCATTGCCCACTATTGATGCGAAGGTCGTGCTTAATTTCCCTAGGAAAAACATCTTTACGCGATTTGGCACGCTGAGAGCAATTATTAACGATGAAGGCTCACATTTTTGCAATAAGTATTTCATGGCCCTTCTAGCTAAGTATGGGGTTTCCCATTAGATTTCCATCTCCTACCATCCACAAACCAGTGGGGAAGGGGAGGTGTTGAACAGGGAGGTAAAACAAATCTTGGAGAAAATTGTTAATCCAAGCCAGAAAGATTGGGCAAATAAGCTCGATGACGCCTTGTGGGCCTATCGCACCACATACAAAACGACTATCAGAATGTCTCTATACAAGCTTATCTATGGAAAAGTGTGCCATCTTTCAGTCAAATTGGAGCATAGTACGTATTGGACAATTCGGAAGCTTAACTTCGACTTAAATGCGGTGGGCGAAAAGTGGCTATTGTAATTGAATGAATTGGATGAATTCAGGCTGTAAGCGTATGAAAATGCCAAATTGTACAAGGAAAAGACGAAAAGGTGGCACGACAAGAACATAGTTGAGCGAGTATTTGGACCAGGTCAAAATTTATTACTCTTCAACTCTAAATTGAAACTTTTTCTCGGAAAGTTGAAATCGAGATGGTCAGGGCCTTTCGTTATCACCAAAGTCTTTCTGTATGGGGCTATTGAAGTCAAACATGCCAATTCCACAAGAACCTTCAAGGTTAACAGACAACGACTCAAGCACTATTGGGGTGGTGACGTTGACCGTCAAAAGACATCCATTACCCTTGCTGACCCGAAATGAACTGGGGAATAGATAAGCCAACGACTTTAAATCAAGCGCTTAATGGGAAGACAACCCCATTTTAGTATCATTTATGTATCCTTTTTGTCTTTGTGTCTATACTAGTATTATATTTCCTTTAATATAGTAGTTAAGTAGTATCATAGTATATTTCCATGCTATTAGTAGTTTATTGATATATTAGCATTGTGATACCCCCAAATCCAGGTACTTCATTCCCACATACTTGGTGTTCACTATCCAAATAAAACATAACTAACTACACATAAATAGGAATGTAAAATAAAATACAACCGTAAATAAAAATCCTCCTTATAAAAGAGTTACAAAACGTAAATAATCCCAGGTCGTTTTACCTTAAATACATCATCAAGTACGGAAAAATAATTACATTAAATCAAGTCTAGTTATATAAGCCATTTGAATTTAAAAAGTCTTCAACACTTGTATATCTTGCCTTTGCCCTTACTAGTAGAAGGCTCGTCAACTTTCTTAACTTTGGCTGCAATGGTTATATATACAAGAGTGAACAAAACAATTTCTCATTTGAAATGGCAATAAATAATGATAACATAATAATTATCAATGGGTAAGCTCAAGTGAATTGAATAACATTTTCTATCAATGGCAATCAAGAACTGAACATCAAGATTTAGATTTCATTTGAGGGTCACAAGACCATGAACTATGTCCCAGGTTATAAGTATTTCACTACAAAAAAATGGATCTTTAGCAACGATTTTTCGGGCAACGACTTTATAAGTCGTTGCTAAAAGTATATGTTTAACAACGAAATTTGTCCTTCGTTGCAGATTGTACCAGGCTTTCACTTTTTGCAACGAAATTCATAAGTCGCTGCAAAATTTCGTTGCTAATTCATTGGCAGGAAAATTTTTTGTTAGAAATTCGTTGCAAAATTTTCGACCACTTACTTTCCCGTCATCGTGGGCAACGAAAGTTTTTTTGTTGCTAAAAACGGGGCTTTAGCAATGATTTTTCAAGTAACGACTTTATAAGTCGTTGCTAAATAAAGTGTATATTCAGCAACGAAACTTGTCCTTCGTTGTAGATTGTTTCAGGCTTTCACTTTTTGCAACGAAATTCATAAGTAGTTGCAAAATTTGGAAACAAAATTCGTTAGAAATTCGTTGCAAAATTTCTAACTACTTGATTTCTCCTCATCGTGGGCAACGAAAGTTTTTTTGTTGCTATACTTCGTTGCCTAATATGGACCAAATTTATTGGCAACAATTTTTATTTTCGTTGCATATTTTATACAACTTTTTGCGAAGACTATTAAAATATTGCCTTAAATTAACACAATTAAAATTCTAAATAAATAATAATAATAATTATAATAACATACGTTTGGATAAACCTGTTAAGTTAAACACAATTAAAATTCTAAATAAATTACAACTCAGACATGACTTAACATCAGAAAATTGAAGCTTTAGAAACCAAGGAATTCTATAATAGTGGAACCATTCATCTTACATCAGACATTATAGAAAAGCCAACAGTGTTACATAATAATGAAGGCAATTACACGGGCTTCTTCTTCTTCTTCTTCTTATTATTATTATTATTATTATTATTATTATTATTATTATTATTATTATTATTATTATTATTATTATTATGTAGTAGTAGTAGTAGTAGTAGTAGTAGTAGTAGTAGTAGTAGTAGTAGTAGTAGTAGTAGTAGTAGTAGTAGTAGTAGTAGTTGTAGTAGTAGTAGTACTATTATTATTATTATCACGCAATTAGTTATGTATATTTATGTATGTACGTAACAAATCTAAGGAAAGGGGATCTGTTTTAATTTGGTGGAAATGATTTGTTCAATTATAAATATTAATCCTTGCAAAATAATAGCAACTAGGCCCATGTGCTCGAGTGGTCATTGGATCAATATTCCAAACTAGAGGTCTTGAGTTTGAATCTGTGCATCAACATATTTTTTAGGATAAATATATATATATATATATATATATATATATATATATATATATTCATAGTTACGTTATATAAATATTCATACCTGATTATTATATATATGATTCCCAATGTTTCTTATTTTTAGATAGAAGTAGGATATACTTACAAGTACTCCCTCACTCCGAGAATGAAAGTGATGATTGATTTTATGCGAATTTAAAAAAAATGTCAAATGATAAAATTATTCATATTTAAATTCTCATCGAATTACATATTTTTCTATACATGGCTAGTGATATTTGTAGACACTCGAAATTTTTCTGCCTATCTGTTACTGACATCACAGGAGCGCAGATTCGTCTTTTAAGAGGAAACCCTAAAAGACGGTTCATATCCATTCCGGATACCACCGGGAGGAACAGCTCAACCCTAGAGCACACACTGGGAGTAACAGCTCAACCCCAGAACACACATCGGGAGTAACAAATCCAAACTCGGATATAACCTCGAGACATGCAGATCCAATACCGGAACACAAACCGGAGAAGATCGATTCATCTCGAAGATAACCCCGAGATGTTCCGTCTCAGTCCCAACACTGGGAATAGCAGATTCCAACCTTGGAGATAACCCCAAGGAAGGCAGTGGCAGTTCCGGAGATAACCTCATAAATGCTTGTTTCAAATACATGCCATCAGCTTCAACCTCGGCGCTCACACCGAGGCACTCAGTACAAGACAGGCACACCTTAGAGATGACACTGAGGACCTTCAACATTTGTAGCAGTCCAATCTCAACAATAACCCTGAACAACGTCTACTTTATCAGCCCAAATCGGAGATAACCCTGGTGAGGGGCAAAGTCATTATCTTGCCGCCATGACGCCACATCACGCCGTCCCAACATTTCAGACATACATTTCTACACATCAATGTCCCACAAAAGCTCAGAAGAACCAATCCCGAGTGACTATTGCGTAGGATAACTGATAGAATTTGAAGTTAAATCACATGTCATTGCTTAACTCTCGACAACGGCGGTCCAAAATAGGTCCTATATGCCTTAATTGGATGCCTAGATTGCAATTCTGAAAGTTCGAGCGGACATCACGTTGCCTACGTGCACGTACTTCGAGACGGCAGGACCCGCGAAGCCCGGGGCACCTCGGCCAGCCTCTGGTACACCTGCGGTCGAGCCGCAGGTCCACCCTCTATAAATAGAAGGCTTGGGGTGGCCATTTTACAAGGAGAAAAGGCGAGGAAGCCTTGTCCAATTTGCTCCATACACACCCCAAACTGAGTACTTTCTCATTTTAAACACTTGTGAGCTCACATATAGCTACATTTATATTTGTGGAAGCCAGTGTTTATCTACTTTAAAGTTATTGAAGTCTTCTTTGGCAGCCCATTGTAAGCCTTCTTACATATTTTCAAGCCTTTCTCTCCACACTTGCACACACCCTTCTTTACGTTGAGAGTCGTGTTGCGTGTGTTTGTCCGGACTTTGGTCCGTAGTTTTATTTCAGTTTGTATATACATATATATATATATATATATATATATATATATATATATATTTATATATGGACTAACATTATCGAGTTATGCCTCGATTGAGCCTAGACTTCGGTCTGGAGCGTTTACTTGCTTTTGTATATATATACTTATATATATAAATTGTGTGCCGAACTCTGTTCGATGAGCCTAGACTTATGTCTGATGCGTTTAAATGCTTTAGTGTGTATATATATATATATATATATATATATATATATATATATATATATATATATATAAACTGTGTGTCGAACTATGTTCGATGAGCTTGGATTTTACATCCGATGCGTTTACTGCTTTAATATATATATATATATATATATATATATATATATATATATATATATATATATATATATATATATATATATACCTATATATATTAACTGTTGTAGGACTTTGTCCGATGAGCCTGGATTTTATATCCGGTGCGTTTATCGCTTATATATATATATACATATATATATATATATATATATATATATATATATATTTATATTTCGTCCCACCTGGAGTTTACTTCGTGGTGGTTGGCTGTTTTTACTGCTTTCTGTATATTTCGTCCCGCCTGGAGTTCCCTTCGTGGCAGTTGATCTCTTTTACAGCTTTATTTACATTTCTGATCCCCCATGGAGGTGTTTCGTGGTTGGTGATCATGTCTGTATATATATATTTATAGCTTTTATATATATACCTGCTTACTGCGTTTATATCAACTGCAGCATCATGTGAGCCTAAGAATCATGTGATCACAGATTCAGTCCACTGAATCTAGATTCGGTTCCCGTGATGGACCTTTTCAGTTGTAAGCAGCTTGTAAATTTATCTGTGATGTTTGGATTTTCTCAGATGGTTTTGATACCCACGAGGAATTCAACACCTTTTTGTACATTATTTGCATACATATGCCTCACATCTGTAAAATAAAATCAACCAAGCCGAATTCGGAATAAAATGGAAGTATCAAAGGCCTCAATTACTATTGAGCACAAGAGTTTTAAAAAATCTCTTTTCTAAAACATCACTACTATATCTTGTTTAAAATTAAATTTTTGTATAAATTCAAACCCTTTGTATATAGGTGCAAACGAGGCATAGCACTACTTCCAAATAACAGCACATTAACCCACACACACATATATTCATATAACAGTTTCTTAAAAAGTATCGGTCAACGTGGTAACACGGATGTCGGGGGGTGCCTAACACCTTCCCTCCGCATAAGCAAGTCCCCGGACCCTAATTGAATCTCGGTTTCACCGACCCGTTTAGCAGTGTCACATCACTGGGTCAATGTGCAAACTTTTTCTCGGTTGTGTTGGTACAACCAGTTAAAAAATTAACTGGCAACTCTTATAGTCCAATCGTCGACATTACACATGTCAGACCTTTTTCACTTGTTTTTTCAAACAAATCTCACCTAAAATGAGAACACAAAAGAACAAGTAACGAAAAGGGACAGATAAAAATCTCGACGTCGATAATATTATATAAATATTTATAAATAATAAAAATATGACATTTAATACTAAGGATATTACGCACAAATTATTGTAAAACAATAGATTATTTAATATAAGTAAATAATTAACTTGAGATTACATAAAATAATAAGAACTTTTATTCTTAGACGGAGGGAGTAACTTAAATCATGAACATATTTTTAAGTCCAAAAATAAAACATAAAAAGAAGAATAATAATGGTATACCCCTAGCTATTCCTACTTCTCCTTTTACCTTTTTTTCCAAATATATTACAAAATTAAATTATAATACTATCAGTTCTAAGAGAAAACATAAAAGATGAAGAAAAATTTATTATGTTTTATGAACTAAAATAGAATAAAGTTATTTAAAATGACTTATAAGTCATTTCTAATAAGTTAGTTTGACCCATATTAATGTAATATCAATTTTATCCCTATTTTATTTAATTTTTTTTAAAATGAATGTATAAAAAAGAAGAGTAAGATGCAACGTCACTTTAATTGGCGTTAGAATTTTTATTTTTATTTTTTTATAGCTGAAGTCTTATATACTCCTTCATTTCCAACGCCGATGACAGAGAATAAACATAAAAAAATATTGATGTTTGTAAACAAGAACAAGAGATCAAAGAAATTAAAAAAAAAAAGATTCCAACGTCAGTTAAAGTGATGTTACATCTTACTCTTTTTTTTTTACAAATTTGCTTTGTAAAAAAAAGTTACAATGCTGGTTAGTTTGGCACTGGATCACATTTTTATTTTTTTTTAAATTTCTTTAAAAAAATAAAATCTTTTAAAAAAAATTAAAGTATTTTTTTTTCAAATTTCTTTAAGTTTTTTTATTTATAAAAATTGTTCTTAAATTAATTAATTTTTTTATTTATAAAAATTATAAGCTTTTAACATTTTTTTTCCAAGTCCAATCGACAAAAAATTTAGGATCAATTACATATTATATTATATTTTTTTAAAATAATTACAACAATAGTGCACTCATAAAATATTTACACAATTAATACACTTTTCATATTTATTTACAATATTAGTGGAATTAGAATTCATTAATTTAGAGAATTAGTATGCAATTAGGATTCCTTAATTTAGGGGAACAAATCTCTATTGCTAGCTGGTACGTACTCTGCCTTTCTTCTTCTTCTTCTTCTTCTTCTTCTTCTTCTTAATATATGATTTTTAGTTTTTATTAAATAAAAGAATAAGCATGATTTATTTTCTGAGGTTTATTTGTATGTGAAACATGTTAGGTTTGTAATATTCAAGAACGCAATTAAATTACACAAAGTAAGCGAAAACGTGGAAAAATAGAGTTTTTAAGATTTTACAAACCATATACCCCGACCATCATTTATGTACAATTATTAATTAAATGAACAGATAAAGAATGAGAATCATACCCTTGAAGATTCGAGTTTCCTCAGGTATAAGTTCACCTCCAATCCTTTTCGCGTTCAACTTGAATCCACCGGGTTTGGTTCCTTTCTTTGATCAATGTTAGTCACCCAAGTGTTTGGCCTCTAGAGGTGATCCACCAAAGAAGAAGAAAGATTCAAGAAGATGGGTGTTTGGCAAAACCCTAGTTTTTCTATATGTTATAGAAAAAGAGCGTACTCTCCAACAATTAGAATCAAGTATGTTGATATCTGATATAAGACTCCTCTTATAAAGATATCAGTTAACCCTTCTAATCTAATTAGAAAATAGGGTATTATTTAATTAATTAAATTCTTTTAATTAATTAAGCTCCCTAATCTTATTTGGAATAATTAATTAAACTCTTTTAATTAATTTAATCTCCTAATCTTATTAGGAATATATGAGAGTAATTTTATCAATTAATTCCCAAACACCTTTAGGAATTAAATAATAATAATAGTAATAATAATAATAATAATAAGACTCATCTTATTAATTTATATTTAATATTTTCAAAATATTAAATAATAAATATTAAACTTTTAATTTATTCTATCACCATAGATTAAATTAAATATACTTAACTTATTATTACGATTATGTCATTAACTTCTTAAATAATTATTCTTCCTTTTATGGTGTGACCCTTTAGGTTCTCCATATTAAACCGGTTGTGAATAAATCAATTAGAACAATTCTAATCTTATTTAAATAAATAAATTAAACTATTAATTTATTTAAATAAATAATATTTATTCTACAATAGGGATAATCCTCCATAGCGATCAACGACTTTCCAGATAATATAGATTTCAACATTAATCATAAAAGAACCTTTGAGTAAATAGTTACCGTACTATTCAATCCTTCCACCATACACTGTCCCAAATAAATATAAGATATGGAATTACTGTCAAATCTTAATTTATTTAATTATATGTATTTCGACTCTTAAATGCACAACACCATATAATGCAAATTAGAAACTCCTTTATAATTTCATTCTGCCTTGGCCAAGGACTATTGGGTTGTCATTTATCGAATCACATAGGACATTTCTTTTCTTTTACTAGAAGTGGTAGATTCTATATTGATCATACATTATCTCCATGTACAACTTATTATACCCAAGCATACCCTTTGATATACCCTAATGGTCTTAAGGAATAAGTCAAAGTATAACTCATCATACACAAGATACTATGATGATCTCAAGTCCAAGGATCACTTGTACTACTATCACTACATGAATTCCTATTGATAGACAAGTAAAACTCCATTACAAATTCCTTAGCGAGTCACGTTCAGTGAACTTATTCTCTAATAAGCACCTACATACTTGCTTTAGTGTCTCCACACAAATGATCATGAGATCAATCATCCTCATCCAATGAGCAAGCAACGTATGTACCAATCTATCCGGATTCACTAATTCCCAATTTAGTAATCCAATGATTGAGAATTATTTTACTATTAAGCTTTCTAAGAATTTAGATCTCATTAGAATGATCATCATCATTATTCTAAAAGCATTACTTAAAACTATGGATTTATCACATATTATAAAACAGCATCATGTAGATAATTAAAAGTCTTTAATAAATTAATACTTTTTATTAATAAATGAATAAGATTGTTATAAAGTTTATGCTTTATCACCAAACATGATTGGCTTGTGTGCATACTACTTTCAATCTCTCACTTGCACTAAAGTCAATCGTCATGGTATCTCATACCATTCTTCTCTAAGTGACAATTATCCTGCTGTTGGATAAGCTTTAGTTAATGGATATATAATGTTGTTCTTGAGAGTCCACTATCTCTATAGTGATTTCCCATCTTTCAATGATTTCTATAATCAAATGAAAGTGTCACAACAAATATTTGGATCCAAGATGAGACTTAGGAACTATTCCTAATTCTATAGTGAACTTTTCATCTAAACAATCAACTTGCAGCTTCATTTATAGCTATATACTTTGTCTTTATCACTAAACTAGCAACTCTTTGCTATTTGAAACCTTTCTAATTCACTGCACCACTGTTCAAGATAACGATTTACCTTAAAGTGGATTTTCTGTCGTCTTGGTCTGTCTGGAAAAAACTTGAGTCTGTTAAGCCCTCTAATTTTAATTTAGACCCACCATAAATTTTTATCACATCCTTAGTACCGGTTAAGTACATTTTATTACATACATGATAGTTACTCATACGATCTTTCTTTTATGAGTCTATGGGGACTATTAAGAGAGATACACTCCATGGCTCATCAACATGAGACAACTCTTGGAGTTTGTCATGCTAAACAACTTTAGCATCAAATGAATATACGTTCATTGGGTTAAGTCGAGCATCCTGTTAAATCTATCTATATAGATTTTTATCTCCAATTACGATACTCTTCCCAAATCATTCATTGAGGAATGTTTAGACAACTTTATCTTTACTGATTGTAGTATTGGTATGTCTTTCCTTATCCGTAGTATATCAACATATAATACTAGGAATGTCACGACACTCCCAGTGACCATTTTGTACACGCTAGGTTCATTCTTATTTTTGATAAAATCAAACACTTTTGATTATCTCATCAAAACGAATGTTCCATTTTTGAGAAGCTTGCTTCAATCCATTTCTCTGAGTGTCTACAATTATTACCTCATCATATGTAACTGGATCATCATCTTTTATGATGCGTACCTCATCATCATCATCTATGATGAATCCATACCTCCTAGGTATCTTCGGTACTATTCTAGATTTACGATTCAGTTCTAGTACAATAGGTCTATCTACAAGTTTCTCTTATTTAACTTATAGTGATTTGTGATTTTTGAACTCTTCAAGATCTATTATCCTCCCACTAGCCCCTTTAATGATAAACACCTTTATTTTAGAAGGTAGTGTGGTTCGCAACAAACACCTTTTGCTAAGTAAGATTATAGAATATATATCCTAAACTTACTTTAGGATGTCCCACAAATCTGTACTTGTCAAATCTTATCCCAAGCTTATCATTTGAAACCTTTTCACATAAGCTGAACAACCCCTTATCTTAACTTACTTAAAATTATGAATCATTCATGTCCATAACTTTTATGGAGTCTTGTGGCCGAATTTTGAGGTTACCTTTTCGTAGATATGCAGCCATTTCTAGAACATTATCCCAGAAGGGTACTAAAATATCGGTAAAATCATTATGGACCGTACCATATCTAATAAGGTACAATTTTTTATTTCAAATGCATCAATCAATTATTACGTATCAGGAGGAGTCCATTGTGAGAAAATCATTTGAGATGATCTAGAAACTCATTGCACAAGTATTCCTTCCTTGATTCGATCAAAGAATCCTAATAATTTGCCAATTTATTTCACTTTTAAATTCTTTAAAACTTTCAAATAATTCATACTTCTATTTCATCAAATACAAACATTCAACTCTTTGAATGATCATCTCTTTTTTCTTATACTAGTTTGTTCAATTTGCAAAATATATTTTCACATAAGTCAAATACACAAAATCCATTAAGTAATATTTCAGTTATATACAGAACATTATTATTATAAATAGAACAAAAATTGTTCTTAAATATAATACCAAAGATTTTATTGTCCCACAACAAAATGAAAATAATGTTTCTAACGAGCACTAGAATACAATAACAACTTATTGACTTAATAGATTTCTCCGTAGGCAGTGCTAAACTATAAGCTCCTACGGATAATGCAGCAACTTTTGCTTCATTTCCCACACATAGGATTATTTATCTTTGTTTAGCTTTCTACTTCTACTTGGTCCCTTCATAAATTTATATTTATGATAACCAAAGTCGGTATCCAATACCCAAGTAGAACCTTGACTTAAAGAAAAATTTATTTAAAATCATGAACAAAATTATATTTGTAACTAAAACTTCACTAAGCTTTATCTGGTTAGCCTCTGCAAAATGCTTCTTGCAGTTTCTTTCCAGTGTCCAAGCTTATTGCAGTGGAAGCAAACTCCTTTGCTAAATGTATCAGTTTTATTCTTATTATCCTTTATTTTTGCCTTTCTATTTACCTTCTTAGAATCGTTCTTCTTTTCAGAAGATCCTTTGGCCCCTACTAGTAAGACTTGGTCTTTCTTAGTTGGAAAGTGACTCGCAACATTTTTCAACATAATAAGCAAATCAGCGAGGCTGATCTTTAGCTTGTTCATATGAAAAATTCACAACAATTATGAGAAAGAGTCCAGAGTGACTACAAGATCAAATCTTGGCTCAACTCTCCATCCATGATAAAACCTGTTATCCTTATTGTTCAATCAAATTGATCATGTTAAGGACTTTTGTCTGTATTGTAGTGTCATTGGTCATTCTAGATCGGAAGAGCTCCTTAGATATTTTATATTTATCAGTCCTTGTGACAACCCCAAAATAGGTCCATTCCATCCAACCCATTCTGAGTCGTCAAATACATGGTACAGAAAACAACTACAACTTTATTACAACAATTGTCGTGCAAAATACAACAACACATATGTTATGAGTTTGGATACAAATATATACCAAATGTGACATTGGACACCATCATGTATCAGCACCTCACAAAGGTACCTTACATAAAGGTACAGTCAAAAACTGTTTTAGAAACTAGAATCTTTGGGAAGTGCTCAAGGAAACCTTCGTACATGGGAGGTCACGCGTCTAGGTTATGATAGATATCATATGGCCACAGAATTATCCTTGGTTGACCCAATAGACCCCAAAGAAAAACGAGAAGATTACTATCATATTCTTCCCAATGGTGAGTCTTCTCTTGACTTATCATTATCTCCACTGTATCTAACTGAGAATTATACTTTAAACAAATACCAAGATTATATAGGTAGTGCTTGTAGATATGCTCGGCAAGTGGATGAGCACATCCTTGTCTTATGATGACACGAGGTTGTATGTCGTTAGACATCTTGTATGATAGCGACAAAACTCCCTTCCAACGTTGGGTTCGCCTCACCCTATTTTCTTCACCAAATATAACTACTAAATGATGACCACCGTTCTATTCCCTTGTTACCCTCGCTCGACCCAGCTACACTCTTATTACCTGAAAGGAATTGTGAAGCAAAAGGGTGAGCACAACTAGCTCAGTAAAGAATATCATGACTAAAGATAATTAAATTATCAATAGCCTTCATCAATAATAAATCAGAGACTTAGAACATATGGTAAATGATAAAAATTTCAACCATAGTTGCAGCGGAACGAGCAATCCATTAGAAGAGTCAAATAGACTATAAAGTCTATTATCTTCTCCATGTTAAAAATCCATCAACAATGTTTTATCCCTGTAACATCACTCAACAGTTCCTTTCCACAATCATATGAATAACTCATAATCATAATTGTGATTCTAAATAGGACGAAGAATATTTTCATCACCTGTCTTTACCTGAAACATCAAAGATCGTGGTTATACCAAATCACAGTTCCTGTTCATAATCATACTAATAAAACCATCTTTGCACTACGACCAAAGATATTCAACAACAGTTCATCTTTGCACTACAGGCCAAAGATATTCATCAATAATTCATCTTTGCACTACAGGCCAAAGATATTCATCAACAGGTCATCTTTGCACTACGGGCCAAAGATATTCATCAACAATTTATATTTGTACTACAGACCAAATATATTCATATCTCAAAGAAATATATAATCATTTCAGAATTTATATAAACAATAATTATAACCATGTTGATCAATTCACCTTTGCACTTAAGCTTAAGATATTCAATTATAAATTCAATGGTCATGATCATACCAGTCACAATTCAACTTTGCACTACAGGCCAAAGAGAACCCTAGTCATGATCATACCAATAATCTACCCATCTTTACACTCCAGTGAAAGGGAATTTCAACATCAGGGTTATAAAAATGTTATATATGATAATAAAAATAATATGATCAACATATAGTTTTAATCTCAAGAGTAATATTCGTAACTCATGAATAGTAAATCGTGAATAGTAACCTCGACACAAAAGATAGAAATTCTACAATAAAATCCATACCAATATTTCGGTATAATGATATTGAAAGAATAACATTTCTTAAATTTATAAATAATTTATTTAAATTGTTTACACTTTACTAAATAATGCATTTAATCATTCTAAAATACCAAACTCATAAGATTTTATCACCAATAATCAAAACCCTCATCAAAAATCTGCATATACCTCATATAGGAAAGTCATAGAATCCTATTTTCTAATTTTCTTACTTCACAAAACATATTTAATTCATTTACTCATAACTAGACCATTTTCATGAAAAATACCAAATCACTTCCAAAAATATTTTTTTTCTGAGATTTAGCAGAATATAGTCCCATATTGAACATATATTTTTCTCAGAATTTTTAAAATTAATTTACTATTTTTTATATAGCCAAAACCGCCGAATATTTAGACATTTATCAAAAATTGTACTTTTGTCTAAAAATTCTAAAATTCACAGAGTATACTCCTATCATATACATGTACTCCCAATAAAAATTTCATCAATTTTGGAGTTAACCACAAGGAATTATAAGCGGTTACTTTTAAAATAGTCTTTTCCCGTAAAATTCATAACTCGTAATCTATACATCCAAAAATTACCATTTTTGAACACAATCAAGAAAACTCATCAAAATATCATTTCAAATTTTTCCAGAATTTTTGAAGGTCAGAAAAATTACGAAACAGAAAATCATAACAACCCTTAAAATCCCTTACTATCCCTTACTATCCCTTACCTCAAAAGAGCAGCACTTCTGACTGGATATCGGATATGACGCTAAAAGAAACTTGCACTGATGAATACCAACTCACCAAGTATCTAAATACTCACAAAATATGCTTCATAATATAGAGAGAGAAAGAGAGAAAGCTTATGTTTCTGGTGTGATTTTCAATTCTAACTTAGCCCTCTATTTATAGGAAAATTTTGGTAGGTTTGACCTGCAACCTGATGGCTTTACCTGCTACTATTCCCACCCACCACATTTAAAATATAATTCAGCACATTTCTTCACCAACCACAAGTGGGACCCACCAATTCTAGAATTTTCCACCAAAATGATTAACTCCGAAAATTCAATAATTTCTGAACCAGTAATCTCGTAAAATTCATAACAAATTATACCTTCATTTTTAACGGTTCAAAATTTGTGGGCATATACTCAACTTATATATGTATAACATATCCAAAAATTACCACGATCCAACGGTCGGATTAAAAATTATAACCCTCGCAAAATATCTCAAAAATCCTAATTTGATTTTCAATACCTCCGTTCCGACAAAAATATAAATAAAACACCTCAACATTAACTCCTTCATTTTTAACCACAAAAATATATCCCTCATTTATATCCACATAAAATAAATATTTCCTTATCATATGAATCAATAATTAATTATTCACAGATAATATTACAGAATCACATTTATGACAACCAGGCCGTTCCCAGGAAAGAGGGGGCTTTCCAATAAGGATTTCTCCTTACTAGCGCGCAATTAGATGACCAAACCTCTCCTTAGACAGAACTTTCTAGACATTGTCAATAATGCTATCTAATAATATTATTCAAATAATATGAATTATTGATCTGATAATAGAAAATACTGTGCAGCAACAATTATTGAAACAACAATAATATAAAATATCAACGCAGCAATTATTGAATCAATAAAATAAAATATTGAACAGTAATTACTGTAACAATTATTGAGTACTGCCTTCTTACGTAAGAATCAATAATTTCAAAAATACTACGCAATACTGTGTGCTACTGTGCAATAACGCGTATTACTGTATTTTAACCACCGGGTATTCCAACAGTGTTAACGGTAACAACTACGCCGTTATTTGTAAAAACTCAAATTTATCATTTTCTTCACCCGACAATTATTTTGTTATGGGGCCCACAAATAGCTGCGCCGTCGTACGAATATTCCCCGACAGAAAGAATATTCCACGACCAAACGAATATTTCCCGACAACAATGATTATTTTATAACCACTTGCTTATTTTTAAAAAAAATTCACATTCCACCCATAACTTTAAACTTTTATCAATTTAACCATTTACTGAATAGTAATTATAAGAAAAATTGAATACTTTTATTTCATAAAATTCGGGGTCTTACAATCTCCCCTCCTTATGAAATTTCGTCCCTGAAATTTACGTACCTGGTATTTCAAAGAATTGAGAATACCTTCCTTTCATTTCAGATTCCATCTTCCCTGTCATCATAATTTTCCCATTGCTCATCTCCTGTATTTCAAATATCATTCTAGAATACAGCTTCAAAACAAGGGTTAATTTAACAAATTAACATATCACATAATATCCCGATATTATGATTGACCAACAAATAAGCTTAGGTAGGACACACTAGTGAAGGATTTACTCATCTCTCCCCTCCTAGTTATATTCCCTGATCTCCGCCAGAGACCATATCCCCAAGCTCTGATACCACCTGTGACAACCCCAAAATAGGTCCATTCCATCCAACCCATTCTGAGTCGTCAAATACATGGTACAGAAAACAACTACAACTTTATTACAACAATTGTCGTGCAAAATACAACAACACATATGCTGTGAGTTTGGATACAAATATATACCAAATGTGACATTGGACACCATCATGTATCAGCACCTCACAAAGGTACCTTACATAAAGGTACAGTCAAAAACTGTTTTAGAAACTAGAATCTTTGGGAAGTGCTCAAGGAAACCTTCGTACATGGGAGGTCACGCGTCTAGGTTATGATAGATATCATATGGCCACAGAATTATCCTTGGTTGACCCAATAGACCCCAAAGAAAAACGAGAAGATTACTATCATATTCTTCCCAATGGTGAGTCTTCTCTTGACTTATCATTATCTCCACTGTATCTAACTGAGAATTATACTTTAAACAAATACCAAGATTATATAGGTAGTGCTTGTAGATATACTCGGCAAGTGGATGAGCACATCCTTGTCTTATGATGACACGAGGTTGTATGTCGTTAGACATCTTGTATGATAGTGACAAAACACCCTTCCAACGTTGGGTTCGCCTCACCCTATTTTCTTCAACAAATATAACTACTAAATGATGACCACCGTTCTATTCCCTTATCACATAATATCCCGATATTATGATTGACCAACAAATAAGCTTAGGTAGGAAACACTAGTGAAGGATTTACTCATCTCTCCCCTCCTAGTTATATTCCCTGATCTCCGCCAGAGACCATATCCCCAAGCTCTGATACCAACCTATGTCAGCACCTTACATTGATACCTATCAGTTTGCCACCGCAGAACGGCGTCCCCTACAGAGAGTCTGGCTTCGGTGCATCCCCCATCAATAGGAAGTCACCAGCGAGAGGCTCGGGGCTCTTTACTTATAGCTCTGATACCAAATGTAACTCTGGACACCATCATGTATCAGCACCTCACAAAGGTACCTTACATAAAGGTACAGTCAAAAACTGTTTTAGAAACTAGAATCTTTGGGAAGTGCTCAAGGAAACCTTCGTACATGGGAGGTCACGCGTCTAGGTTATGATAGATATCATATGGCCACAGAATTATCCTTGGTTGACCCAATAGACCCCAAAGAAAAACGAGAAGATTACTATCATATTCTTCCCAATGGTGAGTCTTCTCTTGACTTATCATTATCTCCACTGTATCTAACTGAGAATTATACTTTAAACAAATACCAAGATTATATAGGTAGTGCTTGTAGATATGCTCGGCAAGTGGATGAGCACATCCTTGTCTTATGATGACACGAGGTTGTATGTCGTTAGACATCTTGTATGATAGCGACAAAACTCCCTTCCAACGTTGGGTTCGCCTCACCCTATTTTCTTCACCAAATATAACTACTAAATGATGACCACCGTTCTATTCCCTTGTTACCCTCGCTCGACCCAGCTACACTCTTATTACCTGAAAGGAATTGTGAAGCAAAAGGGTGAGCACAACTAGCTCAGTAAAGAATATCATGACTAAAGATAATTAAATTATCAATAGCCTTCATCAATAATAAATCAGAGACTTAGAACATATGGTAAATGATAAAAATTTCAACCATAGTTGCAGCGGAACGAGCAATCCATTAGAAGAGTCAAATAGACTATAAAGTCTATTATCTTCTCCATGTTAAAAATCCATCAACAATGTTTTATCCCTGTAACATCACTCAACAGTTCCTTTCCACAATCATATGAATAACTCATAATCATAATTGTGATTCTAAATAGGACGAAGAATATTTTCATCACCTGTCTTTACCTGAAACATCAAAGATCGTGGTTATACCAAATCACAGTTCCTGTTCATAATCATACTAATAAAACCATCTTTGCACTACGACCAAAGATATTCAACAACAGTTCATCTTTGCACTACAGGCCAAAGATATTCATCAATAATTCATATTTGCACTACAGGCCAAAGATATTCATCAACAGGTCATCTTTGCACTACGGGCCAAAGATATTCATCAACAATTTATATTTGTACTACAGACCAAATATATTCATATCTCAAAGAAATATATAATCATTTCAGAATTTATATAAACAATAATTATAACCATGTTGATCAATTCACCTTTGCACTTAAGCTTAAGATATTCAATTATAAATTCAATGGTCATGATCATACCAGTCACAATTCAACTTTGCACTACAGGCCAAAGAGAACCCTAGTCATGATCATACCAATAATCTACCCATCTTTACACTCCAGTGAAAGGGAATTTCAACATCAGGGTTATAAAAATGTTATATATGATAATAAAAATAATATGATCAACATATAGTTTTAATCTCAAGAGTAATATTCGTAACTCATGAATAGTAAATCGTGAATAGTAACCCCGACACAAAAGATACAAATTCTACAATAAAATTCATACCAATATTTCGGTATAATGATATTGAAAGAATAACATTTCTTAAATTTATAAACAATTTATTTAAATTGTTTACACTTTACTAAATAATGCATTTAATCATTCTAAAATACCAAACTCATAAGATTTTATCACCAATAATCAAAACCTTCATCAAAAATCTGCATATACCTCATATAGGAAAGTCATAGAATCCTATTTTCTAATTTTCTTACTTCACAAAACATATTTAATTCATTTACTCATAACTAGACCATTTTCATGAAAAATACCAAATCACTTCCAAAAATATTTCTTTTCTGAGATTTAGCAGAATATAGTCCCATATTGAACATATATTTTTCTCAGAATTTTTAAAATTAATTTACTATTTTTTATATAGCCAAAACCGCCGAATATTTAGACATTTATCAAAAATTGTACTTTTGTCTAAAAATTCTAAAATTCACAGAGTATACTCCTATCATATACATGTACTCCCAATAAAAATTTCATCAATTTTGGAGTTAACCACAAGGAATTATAAGCGGTTACTTTTAAAATAGTATTTTCCCGTAAAATTCATAACTCGTAATCTATACATCCAAAAATCACCATTTTTGAACACAATCAAGAAAACTCATCAAAATATCATTTCAAATTTTTCCAGAATTTTTGAAGTTCAGAAAAATTACGAAACAGAAAATCATAACAACCCTTAAAATCCCTTACTATCCCTTACTATCCCTTACCTCAAAAGAGCAGCACTTCTGACTGGATATCGGATATGACGCTAAAAGAAACTTGCACTGATGAATACCAACTCACCAAGTATCTAAATACTCACAAAATATGCTTCATAATATAGAGAGAGAAAGAGAGAAAGCTTATGTTTCTGGTGTGATTTTCAATTCTAACTTAGCCCTCTATTTATAGGAAAATTTTGGTAGGTTTGACCTGCAACCTGATGGCTTTACCTGCTACTATTCCCACCCACCACATTTAAAATATAATTCAGCACATTTCTTCACCAACCACAAGTGGGACCCAACAATTCTAGAATTTTCCACCAAAATGATTAACTCCGAAAATTCAATAATTTCTGAACAAGTAATCTCGTAAAATTCATAACAAATTATACCTTCATTTTTAACGGTTCAAAATTTGTGGGCATATACTCAACTTATATATGTATAACATATCCAAAAATTACCATGATCCAACGGTCGGATTAAAAATTATAACCCTCGCAAAATATCTCAAAAACCCTAATTTGATTTTCAATACCTCCGTTTCGTCAAAAATATAAATAAAACACCTCAACATTAACTCCTTCATTTTTAACCACAAAAATATATCCCTCATTTATATCCACATAAAATAAATATTTCCTTATCATATGAATCAATAATTAATTATTCACAGATAATATTACAGAATCACATTTATGACAACCAGGCCGTTCCCAGGAAAGAGGGGGCTTTCCAATAAGGATTTCTCCTTACTAGCGCGCAATTAGATGACCAAACCTCTCCTTAGACAGAACTTTCTAGACATTGTCAATAATGCTATCTAATAATATTATTCAAATAATATGAATTATTGATCTGATAATAGAAAATACTGTGCAGCAACAATTATTGAAACAACAATAATATAAAATATCAACGCAGCAATTATTGAATCAATAAAATAAAATATTGAACAGTAATTACTGTAACAATTATTGAGTACTGCCTTCTTACGTAAGAATCAATAATTTCAAAAATACTACGCAATACCGTGTGCTACTGTGCAATAACGCGTATTACTGTATTTTAATCACCGGGTATTCCAACAGTGTTAACGGTAACAACTACGCCGTTATTTGTAAAAACTCAAATTTGTCATTTTCTTCACCCGATAATTATTTTGTTATGGGGCCCACAAATAGCTGCGCCGTCGTACGAATATTCCCCGACAGAAAGAATATTCCACGACCAAACGAATATTTCCCGACAACAATGATTATTTTATAACCACTTGCTTATTTTTAAAAAAAATTCACATTCCACCCATAACTTTAAACTTTTATCAATTTAACCATTTACTGAATAGTAATTATAAGAAAAATTGAATACTTTTATTTCATAAAATTCGGGGTCTTACAGTCCTACTTTCATTTCCATCAACTATTAGACATGTAGGAGTATAGTAGGAGCATCCATAGTTTCATGCTGATGCTGAAGCTCGTTACTCATGGATGCGAGCATGATGCATTGAGCCAACTGTGTATCATCTTGTCACTTTCTAAAAGTAGCAATCTCTTCCTCAGAGGCATTTTTTGCAACCATTGCAGGGATAGACGTATTAAGGACATAAGATAGATTTTCAGCCGAAAGAACTATTCTCAATTTCCTTAACCAATCCGTTTAATTCGGTCTGGTTAATTTAACATCTAATATGCTACGCAGTGATAGTAATTTTAGACACTGTAAAATTCTGTAAATGAATTTGTAATTAACAACATTTTAGCATACATTCTTTTATTAATTACCAAAATAATATAGGTCTTGTTTTAAATTGGTATCTCCCACTATTTTCATCAAACTATATTACCCTCACTTATATAGTTTGGCAAAATTTAATTAAAGATATGCTAGTAAGAATAAGGATCACATTTTAAATGTATATAGCCTTGTGTGTTCACAACAAACTATATATAAATAAATAGGTAGACACCTCCTGTCAATTACATCAACTATGCAATTCCTTGTATTCTACCTCTTAAATCATAATGGTCAAGTGTGTGCACATCCGAACTAAAATGATTTAAGTTAAGTCAGACCCAATATTATCATATAAGTGAAGAGAAAAATACAGCCCTTGTGTGTGCACAACAAAGTAGTAATGTTTAATTCCTTATAAATATCATATGTAATAAAAATAACATCTTAAATATTTAATACTTGCCTTATGTGTGCACAACAAACTCATATTAAATATTCAATACTCTATTATTTCTATCATGCTAGAAGGCGACGTTCGACATTCTAAATATCTTAGAACGTTACAACTTAATATAAAATCTTTGAGGGGTTTGTTATTAATTTGTCTCATCTTGTTTAGCGCACATGCACATATATGTACATAAAATACGCGTCATATTAATTAACATGCGAAGCATGTTTGCATTATATATATAGTATACGCATGCATGCACACACACACACACACACACACACACACACACACACACACACACACACACACATATATATATATATATATATATATATATATATATATATATATATATATATATATAGTATAAGCATGCACATATAGAATACTATATTCTACCCAGATTGATTATAGACTTTTATTCTAGTTTGGTTCACTAGAGCCACCAAGTGAACCAAAAGGTCAAACCCTAGGGGTGCAAGAATTAATATTTAAATATAACTATTACATTTAAACCCAGGCTCCATTACAAACGGGTCTTCAAGCGCTCCTTGCTCCTTGATCTTCAATTCTTCAAAATTAATTCTAACTATTCCTATTACAAAATTATTTTAAAATAAATAGAAACCTTGATCTGCAGTCAATGGGAAGTACATAGGAGGGAGTTAGAATTTATATTAAATTTTTTTTAGAGAAGACGAGGTACGCATACCCCATTTAATAAAACTCATACATTCATGCATCCAAATAAAATAAAATCCAATCACATTGGTCAATAATCCATAATCAATTCCATTTATTATCATACACATCACCATATACATCAATAAATAACATTCATCTAATGAATAATAAACATTTAATATATATATGATATCATTTAATGGGCAAATTTAGTTAGCATAAAATCTAATTTTGAATCAAAATAAACTCATTTATTTTAATACAAATTTAAATCAAAATAAATCTCTTTTATTTTAATTTATCCAATTTTGAATAAAATAAACTATTTTATTTTAATCAAAATAAACTCATTTGTTTTAATTAATTATAGAATCCAATTCCAAGTAAAAAAATAATCCTTTATTAAAGGAAACACAAATTCTTTTTCCTATTCACAAATAAACAACTTTATTTTGAATAATATGAAATCTTATTCCATATCTAAATAAGCTCTTTTATTTAAGGAAATACGGATTCTCTTTCCTATTCACAAATAAACTCTTTTATTTTGAATAATATGAAATCTTATTTCGTATCTAAATAAACTTCTTTATTTAAAGAAACATGGAATTCAATTTCAACTCCAATTAGTTATCATGGAATCCAATTCCAACTCAAATTAGTTAGCATGAAATCTAATTTTAAAATTAAAATAAACTTTTTATTTTAAGATTAAAATAAACTTTTTATTTTAATTATAAAATAATTAAGAATAATATATTTATATATATTTTGAATAATATGAAATCTTATTTCATATCTAAATAAACTCCTTTATTTAAAGAAACATGGAATCCAATTTTAACTCCAATTAGTTATCATGGAATCCAATTTCAACTCTAATTAGTTAGCATGAAATCTAATTTTAAAATTAAAATAAACTTTTTATTTTAATTATAAAATAATTAAGAATAATATATTTATATATATATTGAATAATATGAAATCTTATTTCATATTTAAATAAACTCCTTTATTTAAAGAAACATGGAATCTAATTTTAACTCCAATTAGTTATCATGTAATCCAATTTCAACTCTAATTAGTTAGCATGAAATCTAATTTTAAAATTAAAACAAACTTTTTATTTTAATTATAAAATAATTAAGAATAATGTATTTATATATATCATGCATCAGTATATTGTATATATATGATTCCTATATATATATATATATATATATATATATATATATATATATATATATATATATATATATATATATATATATATATATATATATATATGATCATGTAATCTCCTGTTAACTATCATTAACCAAGTTGTAGAAGCACGTGAATCACATATATATTAATATATTCCTTGAAGCAACAGTATGTCCAGGATCAATATATTTATATATAATTATCATATATAATACATCACAGAAATTCGTGAAGCATGTCCGTGATTTAAACTTGCTTTTATTTTTTTTAAAAATAAATAAATTTTATACAACAAGATTATGCCCAATTAAATTGTTCTAAACACATATCAACATACATATTAAATCAAAATAATTAATAATTCGCATAAGGTTTGGCTCTGATACCACTGTTAGGTTTGTAATATTCAAGAATGCAATCAAATTACACCAAGTAAGCGGAAACGTGGTAAAATATGGTTTTTAAGATTTTACAAACCATATACCCGGATCATCCTATATGCACAATTATTAATTAAATGAAAAGATAAAGAACGAGAATCATACTCTTGAAGATTCGAGCTTCCTCAGGTACAAGTTCACCTCCAATCCTTTTCACGTTCAACTTGAATCTACCGGGTTTGGTTCCTTCCTTTGATCAATGTTAGCCACCCAAGTGTTTGGCCTCTAGAGGTGATCCATCAAGGAAGAAGAAAGATTCAAGAAGATGGATGTTTGGCAAAACCTTAGTTTTTCTATCTCTCATAGAAAAAGAGCGTACTCTCCAACAATTAGAATCACGTATGTTAATATCTGATATAAGACTCCTCTTATAAAGATATCAGTTAACCCTTCTAATCTAATTAGAAAATAGGGTATTATTTAATTAATTAAATTTCTTTAATTAATTAAGCTCCCTAATCTTATTTGGGATAATTAATTAAACTCTTTTAATTAATTTAATCTCCTAATCTTATTAGGAATATATGAGAGTAATTTTATTAATTAATTCCTAAACTCCTTTAAGAATTAAATAATAATAATAATAGTAATAATAATAATAAGACTCCTCTTATTAATTTATATTTAATATTTCCAAAATATTAAATAATAAATATTAAGCTATTTAATTTATTCTATCACCATAGATTAAATTAAATATACTTAATGTAAGACCCCAAATTTTATGAAATAAAAGTATTCAATTTTTCTTATAATTACTATTCAGTAAATGGTTAAATTGATAAAAGTTTAAAGTTATGGGTGAAATATGATTTTTTTTCAAAATAAGCAAGTGGTTATAAAATAATCATTGTTGTCGGGAAATATTCGTTTGGTCGTGGAATATTCTTTCTGTCGGAGAATATTCGTACGACGGCGCAGCTATTTGTGGGCCCCATAACAGAATAACTGTCGGATGAAGAAAATGACAAATTTGAATTTTTAAAAATAACGGCGTAGTTGTTACCGTTAACACTGTTGGAATACCCGGTGGTTAAAATACAGTAATACGCGTTATTGCACAGTAGCACACGGTATTGCACAGTATTTTTGAAATTATTGATTCTTACGTAAGAAGGCAGTACTCAATAATTGTTACAGTAATTACTGTTCAATATTTTATTTTATTGATTCAATAATTGCTGCGTTGATATTTTATATTATTGTTGTTTCAATAATTATTGCTGCACAGTATTTTCTATTATCAGATCAATAATTCATATTATTTGAATAATATTATTAGATAGCATTATTGACAATGTCTAGAAAGTTCTGTCTAAGGAGAGGTTTGGTCATCTAATTGCGCGCTAGTAAGGAGAAATCCTTATTGGAAAGCCCCCTCTTTCCTGGGAACGGCCTGGTTGTCATAAATGTGATTCTGTAATATTATCTGTGAATAATTAATTATTGATTCATATGATAAGGAAATATTTATTTTATGTGGATATAAATGAGGGATATATTTTTGTGGTTAAAAATGAATGAGTTAATGTTGAGGTGTTTTATTTATATTTTTGTCGGAACGGAGGTATTGAAAATCAAATTAGGGTTTTTGAGATATTTTACGAGGGTTATAATTTTTAATCCGACCGTTGGATCGTGGTAATTTTTGGATATGTTATACATATATAAGTTGAGTATATGTCAACAAATTTTGAACCGTTAAAAATGAACGTATGATTTATTATGACTTTTATAAGATGACTGGTTCAGAAATTATTGAATTTTTAGAGTTCATCATTTTGGTGGAAAATTCTAGAATTGGTGGGCCCCACTTGTGGTTGGTGAAAAAATGTGCTGAATTATATTTCAAATGTGGTGGGTGGGAATAGTAGCAGGTAAAGCCATCAGGTTGCAGGTCAAACCTACCAAAATTTTCCTATAAATAGAGGGCTAAGTTAGAATTGAAAATCACACCAGAAACATAAGCTTTCTCTCTTTCTCTCTCTATATTATGAAGTATATTTTGTGAGTTTTTAGATACTTTGAGAGTTGATATTCAGTGCAAGGTTCCTTCGGCTTTACATTCCGGTCAGAAGTACTGCTGTTTTGAGGTAAGGGATAGTAAGGGATAGTAAGGGATTTTAAGGGTTGTTATGATTTTCTGTTTCGTAATTTTTCTGAACTTCAAAAATTCTGGAAAAAATTGAAATGATATTTTGATGAGTTTTCTTGATTGTGTTCAAAAATGGTGATTTTTGGATGTATAGATTGAGAGTTATGAATTTTATGAGAAAAGACTATTTTAAAAGTAACCGCTTATAATTCCTTGTGGTTAACTCCAAAATTGATGAATTTTTTATTGGGAGTACATGTATATGATAGGAGTATACTCTGTGAATTTCAGAATTTTTGGACAAAAGTATAATTTTTGATAAATGTCTAAATATTCGGTTGTTTTGGCCATATGAAAAATAGTAAATGACTTTTAAAAATTCTGAGAAAAATATATGTTTACTATGGGACTATATTATGCTAAATCCCAGAAAAGAAATATTTTTGGAACTGATTTGGTATTTTTCATGAAAATGGTCTAGTTATGAGTAAATGAATTAAATATGTTTTGTGAAGTAAGAAAATTAGAAAATAGGATTTTATGGCTTGAGAATCCTATATGAGGTATATGTAGATTTTTGATGCGGATTTTTGGTTATTGGTGATGAAATCTTATGAGTTTCGCATTTTAGGATGATTAAATGCATTATTTAGTAAAGTGTAAACAATTAAAATAAATTGTTTATAAGCTTAAGAAATATTATTCTTTCAATATCATTATACCAAAATATTGGTATATATTTTATTGTGGAATTTCTATTTTTTTGTGTCGGAGTTACTATTCATGAGTTACTATTCACGAGTTACTATTCATGAGTTACTATTCACGAGTTACTATTCACGAGTTACTATTCACGATAAAATTAATTTTTTTTTCTAACCAAATTATAGTTGATTTATGAATATTACTCTTGAGATTAAATCTAGATATTTTGATTATATTGATTTTACTATTATATATAACATTTTTATAACCTTGATGTTGAAATTCTCTTTCACTAAAGTGTAAAGATGGGTAGATTATTGGTATGATCATGACTAGGGTTCTCTTTGGCCAGTAGTGCAAAGTTGAATTGTTGACTGGTATGATCATGACCATTGAATTTATAATTGAATATCTTAAGCTTAAGTGCAAAGGTGAATTGATCAACATGGTTATAATTATTGTTTATATAAATTCTGAAATGATTATATATTTCTTTGAGATATGAATATATTTGGTCTGTAGTACAAATATAAATTGTTGATGAATATCTTTGGCCCGTAGTGCAAAGATGACCTGTTGATGAATATCTTTGGCCTGTAGTGCAAAGATGAATTATTGATGAATATCTTTGGCCTGTAGTGCAAAGATGAACTGTTGTTGAATATCTTTGGTCGTAGTGCAAAGATGGTTTTATTAGTATGATTATGAACAGGAACTGTGATTTGGTATAACCACGATCTTTGATGTTTCAGGTAAAGACAGGTGATGAAAATATTCTTCGTCGTATTTAGAATCACAATTATGATTATGAGTTATTCATATGATTGTGGAAAGGAACTGTTGAGTGATGTTACAGGGATAAAACATTATTGATGGATTTTTAACATGGAGAAGATAATAGACTTTATAGTCTATTTGACTCTTCTAATGGATTGCTCGTTCCGCTGCAACTATGGTTGAAATTTTTATCATTTACCATATGTTCTAAATCTCTGATTTATTATTGATGAAGGCTATTGATAATTTAATTATCTTTAGTCATGATATTCTTTACTGAGCTAGTTGTGCTCACCCTTTTGCTTCACAATTCCTTTCAGGTAATAAGAGTGTAGCTGGGTCGAGAGAGGGTAACGGGAAAATAGAACGGTGGTCTCTAGCTGGGGATGTTCTCCCGAAGCAGTATAGAAAAGTTCATTTAGTAGTTTTATTTGGTGAATCCAATAGGGTAAGGTGTACCCAACGTTGGAAGGGTGGTTTGCCACTATCATACAAGATGTCTAACGACATACAACCTCGTATCATCATAAGACAGGAATGTGCTCATCCACTTGTTGAGTATATTTACGAGCACTACCTATATAATCTTGGTGTTTGTTTGAAGTATAATTCCCAATTAGAGACAGTGGAGATAATGATAAGTCAAGAGAAGACTCACTATTGGGAAGAATATGATAGTAATCTTCTCGTTTTTCTTTGGGGTTTATTGGGTCAACCAAGGATAATTCTGTGACCATATGATATCTATCATAACCTAGACGCGTGGCCTCCCATGTACGAAGGTTTCCTTGAGCACTTCCCAAAGATTCTAGTTTCTAAAACAGTTTTTGACTATACCTTTATGTAAGGTGTCATTGTGAGGTGATGTCCACGGTTGGAACATGAGTCACATTTGGTATATATTTGTATCCAAACCCACAACATATGTGTTGTTGTATTTTGCACCACAATTGTTGTAATAAAGTTGTAGTTGTTTTCTGTACCATGTATTTGACGACTCAGAATGGGTTGGATGGAATGGACCTATTTTGGGGTTGTCACACTTAACTTATTATTACGATTATGTCATTAACTTCTTAAATAATTATTCTTCCTTTTATGGTGTGACCCTTTAGGTTCTCCATATTAAACCGGTTGTGAATAAATCAATTAGAACAATTCTAATCTTATTTAAATAAATAAATTAAACTATTAATTTATTTAAATAAATAATATTTATTCTACAATAGGGATACCTCCCTAGCGATCAACGACTTTCCAGATAATATAAATTTTAACATTAATCATAAAAGAACATTTGAGTAAATAGTTACCGTACAATTCAATCCTTCCACCATATAATATTCCAATTAAATATAAGACATGAAATTACTGTCAAGTCTTAATTTATTTAATTATATGTATTTTGACTCTTAAATACACAACACCATATAATGCAAATTAGAAACTCCTTTCTAATTTCATTCTCCCTTCGCCAAGGACTACTGAGTTGTCATTTATCGAATCATATATGATATTTCTCTTCTTTTACTAAAAGTGGTAGATTCTATATTGATCATACATTATCTCCATGTACAACTTATTATATCCAAGCATACCTTTTGATATACCTTAAGGGTCTTAAGGAATAAGTCAAAGTATAACTAATCATACACAAGATACTATGACGATCTCAAGTCCAAGGATCACTTATACTACTATCACTACATGAATTCCTATTGACAGACAAGTAAAACTCCATTAGGAATTCCTTAGCGAGCCACGTTCAGTTAACTTATTTTCTAATAAGTACCTACATTCTTACTTTAGTGTCTTCACACAAATGATCATGAGATCAATCATCCTCATCCAATGAGCAAGCAACGTATGTACCAATCTATCCGGATTCACTAATCCCTAATTTAGTAATCCAACGATTGGGAACTATTTTAGTTTTAAGCTTTCTAAGAATTTAGATCTCATTCGAATGATCATTATCATTATTCTAAAAGCATTGCATAAAACTATAAGTTTATCACATATTATAAAATAGCATCATGTAGATAATTAAAAGCCTTTAATAAATTAATACTTTTTATTAATAAATGAATAAGATTGTTACAAAGTATATGCTTTATTATCAAACATGATTGGCTTGTGTGCATACTACTTTCAAAATATGAGGGTATATGCTTCTCAAGCTGGTGCAGTAGGAGGAGGTGCAAAGGGCGGAGTGATATCGAAGAAAAGAGGTGAAGAGGCGGCATCCAAGTCTAATTCGTGGGTGACAGATCCCATCACCTGTTACTACCGACCAGAGAGTCATGCTAATGAGGTTGATGCAGCTGAGCTACGGGAGATGCTCTTGAAGCAATAAACTAGAAGGCACTAGAATATCTCAAACTTGCATGTCTCGGCTTTATTAAGACAGAAGATTATTTGGGCTTTAAATTCTTTCTATGTTCAATTGTCTGTTATTGTCATTTCCTTTTTGGTACCTATCAATTTAGAAACAGTAAGTTAGAAATATGATCCTTCCGAGAGCAAGTACCAACGTAGAAATATGATCTGTCGTCGCTCTGTTTCTGCAGTTTTTTCATAGTGCAATTGGTAGCCAAACCTTCATACCAAGGTAACCAATTTTGTTTTATTAAGTTACCAATTTATTTTGAATGTAATGCAGTTGGTAGCCAAACCTTCATCCAGTTGTTTATCAAACTTTCAGACCACGAGAATTAATTCATACTGTAGGTGTGGAGGTAGATTGGTTACCTTGATATAAAGGTTTGGTTACCTTGGTATAAAAGTTTGGTTACCTTGGTACGATGGTTTGGTTATCAACATTATATTATACATCACTCTTTTATCTCTTTCTTTCCTATGTAGTGTTCTTATTTTCTTTTGGACATGAAATTGAGTCTCATTGGCGAAGGGGAGGATGAAGATGATCGGCGAAGGGGAGGATGAAGATGACATTGCCAAACTTTGAATATTTAAATTTGAATTATTATTTTTGAATTTGAATCTGTTTTTGTTGTTAGATCCAATATATTTAAATTTGAATTATTAATTATGGCAGTTATTTCTCCTTGATTTTAGGTTTCCTTATTATTATGAATTGAATCCTATACTAATTCCCTAAATTAAGGAATCCTAATTACACTAATATTGTAAATAAATATGAAAAGTGTATTAATTGGTTAAATATTTTATGAGTGCACTATTATTGTAATTACTTACTAAATGTTGTATATTATTATAAATGACCCAAAAATTTAACCAAACAGACCCTTTATATCTTCATCAAATCAATGGGCTTTTATATTCTAAACTCACCGCCAAGATTAACGGGTAGTTGGTCAAACTAGGGAGACTACGCTTTTAGAATAGCCCAGCCCAGAACAACCCAGCACAGCCACACACATAAATTAAAAACCCTCCCCTTTCCTTTCAACAACTGAAGCAACTCTCCCAAATCCCAATCTACACCCTTCCCTTGCTAACTTCACCACCACCAATACCTTAAACCCTAAATCCTCTACTCCACCCTTCACTTCTCAATGGACCCTCGTCGATCATCCCGGGTACAAGGTACTTAACTGGAAGTATGGTTTTAACGAAATCGTCTTCTCACTCCCTTTTTAGTCTTCTCTCTCCTCTCGCAACACAACACAACACAACACAGAGAAAGCAGATCAAAGAAAAAGAATCCATCGGCAGACATATAAAGAGTAAAATAGCGAGATACGACAGAGCTATCACGGTCTTTTCGCCAGATGGCCATCTCTTCCAGGTTGAATATGCGCTCGAAGCTGTTCATAAAGGTAACGCCGCCGTCGGCGTTAGAGGCACCGATACCATCGTTCTCTATGTTGAGAAGATGTCTACTGTTAAGCTTCAAGACTCTAGGTCCCCTTTCCTTCTCCTCTATTTGTTTATATGTGTTTTATTGTTTTTCTTTCTCCAGGTTATGCTTTTTGATTTAGGGGTTTTGCATAACTTTCAAATTTTGCATGCGGGATATCTGAAGACTAAAGCTTAGATTTACTAGATTGGAAGCAAAGGTTTATGGGTTCTTGGGAATGAAGGCAAAATTTATTCGTACAAGTTAGAGTTTTGTTTTTGTAATGAATCAAAAGGGTGTTACTGGGATTCCCTTTTGGAATTTCCTTGCAAACAAAAAAAAATCACTTTTTTTATTTATACACGACCTGGCTATAAATGGTGCTCACACTGCTTGCAACTAGTAATCACTAACTTGGAAGCATATTTTCATGGGGTCATATGAGTCATATGGATGAATCATGGATGAAAATTTAAATTACTTATAGATGTTAAGTATTGCATGATATTGGTATAGCTCTTGGGATTCATGTCTATTTTAGAAAGCTAAGCTTTTTCTCTTTGTTTTTAATAGTTTTTGTTGTTTATCATGCCTAATTAGTAATGGTTGTCACATTATGAGCCCTTGAGAAAAATTGGTGGGTTCTTTAAATGTTGTAAGAGTTTAAAGGAATAGTGTTACTTGTATGCTAAAGGATATGCTAATTACATATTCCTAAAAGAGGTAAGCCTAAGACTTGCTTAGTTTTCTGAGGCTGATTATCACTTATACTAGTCCTTATCTCGACTAGACTTGTCTAGTATCATGGTATGATAGCAGCTCCATTTCGTGTGCTCTTTAACATATCTTACATACAATGTACTATTTTTTGACTATTATATTTCGTCTCCTCTGCAGATCTGTCAGGAAGATTGTAAATCTGGATGATCATATTGCTTTGGATTACTAACTCAACTGCAGCTTGGATTACTATCCCCAGTTTACTTGAGAATATTGTTTGAACGTATGGGTGCTACATATATCAAGTTGGGTCAGGTAATTCAGATTGCACGTAATAATTGACTTCCTCAGTATTTGGAAAGAGGAATGGATGTGAAGTTCTCAGATGTTGCTGGGCTTGAAAAATTAGACTTGAGCTTGAGGAAATTGTGAAGTTCTTCACCCATGGAGAAATGTATCGCAGGAGAGGAGTCAAAATACCATGTCTGAAATCTTTCTCTCATTGTGTACATTAAATCAAAATTTATGTTTTAATTTGTAATCTTATATCTATCAAAGCTTCATGTCTAGTTTCTTTATATCTGTAAGCTGTTCGGTCTCAATGGTCAATTGTTAGATTTTTACATTTTGACACATTGGTTCTACTTGTACTAAAAGTGTTAAAAAGTCTCGTAGTTATTTTTTTCTCTCTTTAGGAAAATGATATATGTTGCGACTTTACATGTTGACTTTTTTATTGCGAGTTATGTGGATAACTTTAATTGGAACTATTTTTTAATGTGTTTGATATAATGGGCCAATTTTATAATTCTACCAATCTCATGAGTTGATATACGTCGCAATCGAAATTCGACAAAATTCTTTCGCAATATATAGCAGAACTCGTACACAAAATAATAAAACCTCTCATATGCCATGTAGCAAAGTAACTAGACCTTCCATTCCAAAAACGTTTAAGAATGAAAATTTCTTTTTTAAGTTAATTGTATGACTAATTTGGTATGTTCTGATTGTTGATGTTTATCATATCAAATTGGAGAGAGCCCTTTTGACTTTTATGAGAAAAAAATCTGGTGATGAATCTTGTGCCCTTATTAGACAAGTTTTAGCTGAAACCTACCTTAGTCTGTTGGGATTTGTACAGAGAGTTTAATTCATGCCACAAACTTTACACACCTCTTCTTCCGCTTCACCGTAAAACTGGGGAAAAGAAACAGGAACTTTTGGAGATCCAATATATTTTAGCCATAGTCTTCTACAAGTTAGAAATGGTCTTTTTTTTTCTTTTAGCTTTTGATATTCATTCAGTTTGAAGTCGATACATTGTCTGATTGAGAATGAAGAGATATTAAATTACGCCCACTTACATTGCCTCAGATTAAATATAATCTAAGAACTACATTTCTCATTTCTCATTTCTCATTTCTCATTTCTCATATTGACCATTCATCTGGTCTGCTAACTTTAAATAAATCGACTTCATATTTTCATGTAGTATTATTCTATCTTTGTTGTCTATTCTTATTATTTTATTTATTTATTATTATTATTGTTTTTTTTATCATTTTGCTTGTTTAGCCTTTTGCGCTCAAACTAACTGTCCTCTTCACATGATTTAACTTGGGTTGAAATGTTTACCCTATGGGATGCTTCTGTTAGGTGGGATACTTCTTTGTGGCCCCCCTGGTGTGGGGAAAACTTTATTAGCAAAAGTTATTGCCGGTGAGGCAGGTGTGAACTTCTTTACCATTTTTGCCTCTCAGTTCGTGGAAATATATGTCGGGGTTGGTGCTTCTCGTGTCCGAGTACTCTACCAAGAAGCAAG
>CM029021.1:67771475-67906474 GCA_016801055.1 Panax notoginseng | reverse complement strand
GGCATGGAATTCTACTCAGCATCCAGAGTTAAGCTCTTCCTCAGCCGGGCCCTTGGCAGAGATTCTAGCCTCACCGACCCTCTCACACCAGAAGGTAGATGGAGTTACCCAGAGGGTTGATAGGAGTCTATGCGTATCGATGTGGTTGCTCAAAGGTAGGATCTGATGCTGTAGTACCAAGTAGAGTTCGCCACCACTGTGGTTAATATCTACTTAACATTTGGTGGGGATGTAGCAGAGTCTATGCCTTTTCAGTTTCCTCAACCTCTTGTATTCCCACCATATCCACCACAGTCTCCAGCCATGGATGAGGGAAATGAAGGCGAAGGCACGAAATGAACATACCTCAGGGAAGCCCTCTCATTTTGATAACTACACGATTAGTCAATGAGGGCATTACCTAACTCAATTTTTGGGGTGTTTCAGTCTTATCTATCTATTATCTACTTTTGTCATAAGTATTATAGGATGCTAGAAGAATGTTATCTTTTGTCGTACGTTTGTAGTAGACTTTATTACTTTTGAATTGCCATGGATGCTAATTATCTTGTGGGCTTATGATATGGGTTTTATAGACTGTTTTATTTTGTTATATCTATTGCAGTCATGGATTATATAAATTATTGTGTTTTGATGCATGAATTATATAGGTTATTATGTATGGATGTTTATTTATCTTTCTGTGCCATACTATGGCTTCTATCTTTTGTGACATGATATGGCTTTATTAAACTCTATTTTGAGTTGTTATATTATTGAAAGGGTTTATATATTATAGATTAAATTTTTATTTATAGCCAATAATAAGCATGTTGATATTGCTAATTTTAAGGAGTTGTTTGTCAAGCATGTTTGGATGAGATTTTTAGCTTAATTGTTAGTTTGAGACTGTTTATTGATTTGTCCTTCTTAGTGAGTACTTACCAACTTTTGTAGTTAGTTATACTTCAGATAAAGTTTATATAGTTCATTACTTTGGAAATTTTTGCGTTAGCTTTAGTTATCTTCAGTGAGTCAATGAAACTATGATTTAGACGCTCATTGCAAGTTCGAGAAATCTTGGTTTATTGGCATGCTTTTATGTATTAAAAAATTAATAAAAAAATAATAACAATAATAATTGGAGTTTGACCAAGCCTATTCACGTGGCCTTAGTTGCTTGAGTTAGTAAATTCTTAGGGGTGTTCTACACCCAATATCCTAAAGTTATCTGGCCTAGGAGTCTGTGAAACCCCAAAACCCTAATAAGACTCGGTTATGTAAACTCAGTTATATTAATAAAATCTCTCCATTCTGAAAGTGTTTCGTGTTAATTTATACTCTGTTTAACAAATTAGGTCAAATAAATTTTCGTCCGAAAATTGACGCGCTTGACACGTCGTGCTTAAAAATTTTCTTTTGAAAACGGACTTTTCGATATATATATATATATATATATATATATATATATATATATATATATATATATATATATATATATGTTCTGACAAGCTTCTTTGTCGTGCTTACACTGAAAAAACGCTTTGTCGTGCTTGTTAGGATTTGTGAAAAATCTAAGTTAAGAACTCCAGATTACAAACCCTAACCCTAGATTACAAACTCTAACCCTAATTTATAAACCTTAACCCTAATTAGCTAGACTAAACCTTAATTAAGTTATCTTAACACCTAATCATGATTGTTAAACTTTAATCAGGTACTAATAAACATCATTAAGCAACCCTAATCATAAAAAAAACAAAACCCTAATCAAGATTATAGAGGATTATGACATAATTAAGCTACTAATTTGATCAACTAGCTCACGAGTAGGTTAGGAGTCATCAACACAAGTTTCAAAACATCACATGACCTGCTTCTAAACTCCTAAGAAGCATCAGAGTCACAGATCAGATCTTTTGGGAGGCAAGTAGGTGATTAAATGACCAAAAACCCAAGTTTGAAATTTCTATAAAAGGCAGCCCTAGTTCAATGTAAACCCACGAAATTTACAAGAATATACACTCATATAACCTGCCTAAATAAGCCTTGGTGATAGCAACAACAGATTCAGTAGCCAGAAATCAAAATCAAGCAAGAAAAGGTGCAAACCCTAATTTTAAACTAGATATGTGATGCTATGTTTAATTTGTTGTTTAGATGTTTAGATTTATGTAATAACATGTTAGAAAGTATGCTAAATTGATAGAGCATATTTTCATAACATCTAGATGCATCAAAATATTGTTTTAGGCAATCAGGAAATTTTGGAAAAACAGGTCTGACAGTCGACTGTCAGAGCCTGTAGATCCGTTTATGTTAATAGTTAGGTCTGTTAATTGTATGTTAGTTATAGTATGACATGAGGTCTTTAATCTGGAAAACAAAACACGTTCATTGGAACCATATATTGCAAGATATAGATGGTCAAAAGTGGTTGACCGATCACGAAGTTCTGTTTTCTCAGTAACCCAGAAAACTCAAGAACAGGTTGAATCGGCTACTTTGACCAACCTTTTAATCGCTTTTTGTTTGATGTTATAATGACTAATTGTAATGAATTAATACCTTGACACGCATACTACATATCTATGACACTCAATCGTTTAAAAAATTCATAGGATTACTAGAATTAATAGTCAAAAGTCGTTGACCGACCATAACTAAGTTTTCTAGGTTACCCAGAAAACTGATGAGCATGAAGAACAGCCTTAGGTTGTATTTTGAACAACTTAGATCGAGACCTTAGAATCATACTTTGTCCAAATCAGTGCTACATATATGTACCTTGATATATAGACTACCTATTACAACAAACAAAACACAAATCTATCACACGGATTGAAAGATCTAGAAGTTACAAAATCGTTGACCGACCATTACCACTGTTCTGGGGTACCCAGAAACTCAAGAACAGCTCTGATAGTGACTTTGAGACTCTATAACTTCTTGTTATATGTAAGTTAAAGCATGATATTAGTATGATGTTATACTCTTGTCTTAGTACTATAACATCCATACACTTCCAAACCTAGAATCATCAACAGTAGAGATCGAATTAGATCGAGGTCAAAGTTGTGACAACCCCAAATCCGGTACTTTCATTTCCACAGGATTTGGTGTTCACGATACAAAATCATATATCTATCTACCCATAAATAAATGCAAACCATGCAGTAGATAGAAATAATAATAAATCTCTCCCCTTAAGGGGTTACATCAACTTCATAAAAAATAAATCCTAGGTTATTCTAACCTTAAATCATCCGTGCGAAAACATAAATAAATAAGTCTTAAGTAACATCAATTCAAATTATCATTGCATAACCACATAAATAATCAATCATCATTACTTGCTAAGCTTGCCCTTGCCTTTACTAGTGGAAGGTTCGTCTACTCTTTCGTTCTTAACTGCAATGTTATTATTATGCAAGAGTAAGCACGATTGCCCACAAGTATAACAATATAACAAATGAATAATAACATGCGAGTGAATAATAATAACTTCGAACATAAAAGCTCAACTTTTGAATCAAGAATGAATAACAAGAATCAAAAGAAATTTCTGAGAGTCATAAGACCTTGAACTATATCCTAGGTTGTCAAGGGTTATACTTGAAACCTTTAATAGTCATAAGACTATGAACCTTTCTTCTCGTACTTAGGGGGATTAGCCCTTAGTACCATACTGTGCACAATATCTTAACGCTAAAGCGTAAATAATCCCCTATACAGGGTTGTTCATCTCAGTTTGACATTCGAGTCCGCACCAATGGAAGTTTGGTTTGGATAATTCATCAAGGGTTTTGAAATTTAGAACGCTCACCAACTATGGACTAGTCGAATTAATAAGGGTTCGCTAGTCTAACAAGGTTTAACAATAATTGATAACTTAATTGAATAGTATCTCAAAAGGTATACAATCGAATAAGTATTGTATAACAGCATCATGCTTGAAAGATTTATAAACTTTAATATACAAAACAGACTTGATCAATAATAATGAGAACTTGCTCAATGTAGAAAGGTGAATTAACCAACTTATATAACGATAACAAGTAGGGTTAGGAAACTTGCCTCGTGCGTAGATTATATTTTAACTAAACTCGTTCTTTGATTTAAATCCTACATATCAATTATGTTCACAATACCAGTTAATAATAACGTACTAAACATCATAAGCTATTCTTTGTCTAATCTCGAATTCATGACTATATTTAGTCAAATTACTACTCCTATTGTAAAAATTAAGATTTTACAAACAAAAAGCTAGTTATGCATTCAATCATTCAATTCACACATAATTGTGTTATGGCCGTGTTAAGAATTTATTTTAACACCTCATTATATGTCTAACAAGTTTTTATGATCATGAGACTAAGTTACTATCACATTTCTATACTTAAACACTTAAAAAAAAATTTCTAGACATTTTGCTAAGTGGCGCTGCAGCGCCACTTTTGTACTGGGTCTTGGAGCTGCGGCCAGACTCTTGGCGCTGCAGCGTGGTGGCACTGCGGTGCGAGAAATAGGCAGGTAGCCGGCGCTGCGGCGCGGCGTACCAGACACAAAAATGACAGTTCGCGAAAAATCGCAGAACATGCCAATTTCTACCAATTTCTTAATTTCTACTCGAATTTAGACATACCCACATGATATAATTCACACATAATCATTACTCAACATTTATATAATGACTTTAACCAATTTAAACACTTAATTACAGAATTAAAGCATGCAACTTCCACTGTTCTTGATGTTCTTGAAGGTTTGAAAACAAAACATAAAAATTGACACTACGGATTCGTTATAACACCGAATCCGTTCATTTAAACTTTGGTCTCTTCGTATCAATATGCATAATAATATACGAGTGTAAATTTTACGAAAACATTTAGGTTTGACACAATAAAATTACGTATAAGGGCCATAAGGCCAAAACCTAAACTCTATAAATTTTTGAAATAACAAGTCATCGTATTATGAAAGTTATGATATGGAATCATGCAATACATATATAAAACATGTTATGCTACTCGTATTATTACATATATCCATATAACAACACAATTTTCCAATTACAGAGACTTTACAGTAAACTTTGAAAACCATGTTTATGAAAACTCAAACAACGTAAAAATAGAATTTGGTTTGGAGAATTTACCTAGAGTATAAAGTGTAGAGTGAGTAAAGATAACAATTCCTTTTTCAGATACTACTTCAATCACAGAGTTTTTCTCCCACAATTTCTCTGAATTCTCTCTGACTCTCAAACACTCTCCTTCTCTGTTTTCCCAGACTTAGAAAATAAGAAAAGAAAAGAATACGTATAATAAAGGAAAAGAAAACTGACGCGCATAAAGGTTAGTTAACCCAGTCATGGGTAACTGCTAGTAACTCCCACTATGGCCATGTTTGGCTAGGCTTACTAGATTTTAAAACCATTTAATTTAATAAAGCTTTATCATATAGTTTAATTAATGTCACACTCCCTCATAAAATAAATCAATATTTTATTTAATTTACTTTAAATAAAATATAATAAATTCTCATAAATTCACATAGTCACATAATTAAATTTCTCATTAATAAATAATGTCAAATTATTAACTCTCTAATTAATAATTAAATTAATTAAAATACATTAAGCTTATTTAGTATTTCTTTTAATACAATAAGCTCACATAATCACAAACTTCGATAATAAAAATTCTCCACATTAATTTAATAAATGTAACACATATAATTAAATTAATCTACCATAATTGCATCAATTAATTCTTTAATCTAATAATTAAATCATTGAAAATATTTATTTACTTCAATAAATATTAAAATTAATTACAAAAATCTCGTTCCTCACATCTTTCCCCCCTTAAAAGGATTTTGTCCCCAGAATCACGACTCAATAAATTTGACCTGTCACATTCTCCCCCCTTACAAAGATTTTGTCTCCAGAATCACTTACACATAAATTAAGCAAATAAATGAGGGTAATTCTTCATCATATTCTCTTCAAGTTCCCACGTAGCTTCTTCAGCGTTGTGGTTCCTCCAAATTACCTTAATAGAATGTATTACTTTATTTCTCAGAATTTGTTCTTTTCGGTCAATAATTTGAACAGGGATTTCTTCGTAAGACAAGTCTTTTTCAAAATGTAGGGGTTCGTATTCAATTACATGCTTGTAATTGGGTTTGTAGGGTCGTAAAACTGAAACATGGAAGACGTTGTGGACATTCTCTAGAGCTAGAGGTAAGGCTACCTCGTACGCGACTTCTCCGATTCTTCGTAGTACTTCAAAGGGTCCAATGAATCTTGGGCTTAATTTCCCTTTCTTTCCAAACCTGATCTTTCCCTTCTAGGGAGAGACCTTTAAGAACACATAACTACTCGGTTCAAACTCAACATTTTTACGGTGTGGATCTGCGTACTTCTTCTGTCTGTCTTGACTGCTGTCAATCTTTTTCGAAATACTTTGACTATTTCTACTGTCTGTTGTACCAATTCTGGCCCTAGAAACTGTCTTTTGCCAACTTCATCCCAATAAAGTGGAGTTCTGCACTTTCTGTCGCTTAACGCTTCGTAAGGCGGCATGCCTATATAAGCGTGGTAACTGTTGTTGTAGCCGAACTCTACGAGCGGTACATGATCATCCCAATTTCCTTTAAAGTCCATTATATAAGCTCTTAACATATCTTCCAATGTCTGAATTATTCTTTCACTCTGTCCATCTGTCTGAGGGTGATATGCTATACACATTCGCAACTGTGTACCCATACATTCTTGTAGACGTTTCCAGAAGTTCGACGTAAAGCGCGGATCCCTATCGGAAATGATTGACACCGGCACTCCGTGCCTCGAAATAATCTCTTTTACATATAACTTTGCCAACTGATCTAAGTTGAATATGATTTTGATCGGAAGGAAGTGTGCGGATTTTGTTAGTCGGTCAATGATAACCCATACTGCGTCGTAACCTTTCTGAGTCGTCAGAAGGCCAACCAAGAAGTCCATTGTAATATGTTCCCATTTCCATTCTGGGATCTCCAACGGTTGTAGCAATCCACTTGGTCTCTGATGTTCTGCTTTTACTTTCTGATAGGTCAGACACTTGGCAACACATTCTGCAACATCACGTTTCAAATTAGGCCACCAGAAATATTGTCGAAGATCTTGGTACATCTTAGTACTACCAGGGTGAATCGAATATCGTGAGCTATGAGCCTCGCTCAAAATATTTTCCTTAATGTCTGTTACTGGGGGTACCCAAATTCTGTTCTCGAATCTCAGTATTCCTTCCTTATCCATCTTAAATCTCGGTTCAGATCCTTCAGATATCTTCCTTATCACCTTTTTGCATTCATCGTCCTGAAGTTGAGCCTCCTTAACTTTATCCAGTAGGGTTATACCAGATTGCATTTGGAACAACTTCTCATCAATTTCTATAGGATACTTCACTTCCATTTCTAACTTCTCCATGACCAAAATTAACTCCTCCTGTTCTGTCAACATCATCAGCTTCTCCCGACCTTTTCTACTTAAGGCGTCGGCAACCACGTTTGCCTTACCCGGATGGTATAAAATCTCATAATCGTAGTCCTTAATTAATTCCAACCACCTTATTTGGCGCATATTCAATTCTTTCTTTGTAAAAATATATTTCAGACTCTTATGGTCCGTATATATTTCACACTTCTCCCTGTAGAGATAGTGCCTCCAAATTTTCAAAGCGAAAACCACTGCAGCTAACTCCAAGTCATGGGTCGGGTACCCCTTCTCGTAATCTTTCAGTTGTCGTGACGCATACGCAATGACTCTACCGTTCTGCTTAAGCACACAGCCAAGTCCCTTATGCGATGCATCACTATAAACCACAAAATTTTTTGTATCGTCCGAAAGAGACAACACAGGTGCTGTACTCAAATTCCTCTTCAATTCTTGAAAGCTTTCCTCACACTTCTCCGTCTAAACAAATTTCATTGATTTCCTAATCAAATTCGTCAACGGAGTTGCGATCTTGGAAAAATCCTGAATGAATCTTCTATAATAACCTGCCAATCCAAAAAAACTTCGTACTTCCGACGGCATCTTTGGCTGATCCCAGTTGATCACGGCTTCGACTTTGGATGGATCTACCAAAATTCAGTCTTTATCGATCACATATCCAAGAAATTGCACCCGCTCGTTCCAAAATTCGCATTTCAAAAACTTGTCATACAACTTCTCCCTTCTTAACACTTCTAACGTTAATCTCAAATGCTCTTCGTGTTCTTCCTTCGTTTTTGAATATACCAAAATATCATTTATAAACACCACTACGAACTTGTCCAAAAACAGCTTGAACACACCATTCATTAGTCCCATAAATGCTGCAGGAGCATTCGTTAAACCAAACGACATTACTAAAAATTCGTAGTGACCATATCGTGTTCTGAACGTTGTCTTCGGTACATCCTCTGGTCTCACCTTCAGTTGATGACAACCACTCCTCAAATCTATCTTGGAAAAGTATTTTGCTCCCTTCAATTGATCAAACAGATCATCGATCCTCGATAATGGGTATCTATTCTTAATCGTGACCTTATTCAGTTCCTTGTAATCAATGCAGAGTCACATCGATATATCCTTCTTTTTCACAAACAACACCGGCGCTCCCCACGACGATACGCTCGGTTGAATGTACTTCTTGCCCAGTAATTCTTGCAGTTGGACCATCAATTCTTTCATCTCTACCGGTGCCATTCGGTACGGTGCCTTCGATATTGAAGCCGTTCCTGGAGGCAAATCGATCACGAATTCAACTGCTCTATCTGGAGGAAGTCCCGGCAAATCATCCGGAAATACGTCTGTAAAATCTCTCACTACTGGTATCTCATCTATTTTTGGATTCTCTTTACGACTATGGACTATGTAAGCTAGATATCCTACACATCCTTGTCGTTACAACTTCCTGGCCTGCATCATCGTCTGACAACTCGCTTGCCTAGGCGACTTGCTACCATAAAACACAACCCTTGACGGAGTCATAAGGTTAATACGCTTCTTTTGGCAGTCAATTACCGCTCCATAATTGGATAACCAGTCCATTCCCAAGATAACGTCAAATTCCCAAGTCAAATAGGGATAAGATCTACGTTCTTGATATTACCCTTAATATCCACTCTACAGTTCTTATGCACGTACTTAACAGGGATAATTTCTCTATTCGCAATTTCTATGTTCATGGGGTATTCTAACTCATCCTTAAGCAATTTTAAATTCTTAGCAAAGTCATCGGATATAAAAGAAAAAGTAGCACCCAAATCAAATAATACGTAAGCATTAACTCTATTGATCGGAATGATACCTGACACCACATCGCGAGACTGCACTGCATCCTGCACTGTCATGTTGAATGTTCTGGCAGTCGGTCGGTTGGTTACGGTTGGTGCTGCGATAGTCAGAGTGCTACCACCGGTATTCCCTTTATTTCCTCCTGTACTCGTTCCTCCAGACCCCTTTTTAGGACAATCCCTTGCCAGATGATCCTTTGAACCACAAGTGAAGCAGGCACCCTTCTTTGGGTTTGGACAGTTTGGTGCTATGTGGCCTTCCTGACCACAATTGTAGCACACTCGCTTTCCTTTCATGCAAACTCCCAAATGAGCTTTTTCGCAGGTTGAGCACGCTTCGATCTTCTTCTTCTGACCTCCTTACTGACTTCCAGCTGACGAGTTATCAGACCACTTCCTCTTCTGATTATGGCTACCCCCAGTGCTACTCCCACCAGCCTTGTTATTTCCTTCACTTTCATTCTTTTTCTTCTTTTGATCCTGATTGTACTTTGTTACTACATCGCTTCCACCCTCAGCGAGTATGGCCTTCTCTAGTACCCCGGCGAATGTCTTCAACTAAATCATCGACACCTTACTATACAACCACGGCTTCAGTCCTTGTTCGAAACGTCTTGCCATCCTCTCATCGGTATGTACTTGATACGTGGCGAACCTTGCCAATTCGTTGAATCTAGCCGCATAATCCGATACAGACATATTCCCTTGCTTCAATTCCAGAAATTGAACCTCCAATTAGTTCTGCGAGGTAGTCGAGAAATACATCTCAAAAAACATCTCTTTGAACCTTTCCCAGGTAATCATACCTTCTCCTCCACGGACCTTGTTTGCTTGACACCAAAAACTGGCTTCAGACTTCAACATAAACGTTCCAAAAGCGGTCTTCTGGTCCTCTCTGACTCTTGCGACCTCAAAAACCTTCTCCATCTCCATCACCCAAGTCTTAGCTTCGATCGGGTTCATGGAACCTTTAAACTCTGGTGGTCCCACCACCTTGAAATCTTTGAACGTTGTATTCGGTGGAGCTTGAGGTTGATTATTCATTGCTCCAGCTAGTAAGTTCACTAATTGTTGGACGGGATTAGCATTGGCGTTATTGTTATTATTCGTTGACTCTTCCTGAGCTGGTTGACGGTTTTGTATTCTAGGCGGCATATTTCTGTTAAGAAAATACGCTTATTAGGTCTTTATTCAATCCTTCAAACAATTAAGACTTAACTAGAATATTTAATCGTAATTTACGTAACACATTACTTCAAATAAACTCTGACATTTCATTCAATTCAAAAGTTTTAACATCATAAGATAGTGTCACTGCTATTTACATCAACTATCCTGAGATAAAGAATCTACATGATTTAAAACATCAAAATATTCCTTTGTTTATAAACACATCGGAATTTACATCATTAACTACCAAATAGTTTTCACATAATTAAACTAATACTATCACTGTCTGTTAAGGCGCCGAATAGCCTTGCTACTTTCCTCTTCTATGATGCAAGACATCGTTCTGCGATCCAGCATGTATGATGGTAGACCTTCAAACTGAATTGGGTACCTCAAAACTCGATCCTGGGCTTCATCCATTGCATTACTAAGCGCAGAGTAGGTCTCCTCAAGTTTAGCCTTCTTCGCACGGCGATCGTCTTCTGCAAGATCAGCACGACGTGACTCTTGTACCCAGCCCTCCTTTGCTATGGCAAGTCTCTCTGAGCTTTCCTTCAGTTCCATCTTTAACTTCTCTATTTCTTTAGACTTCTCCTCATTTTGACCCTTCTCGTGGACCAAATCCCATTCTACATTTCCCAGTCATGTGTGAAGAGTCTCAACCTCCCTCTCCTTCTGCTCTAGAGTAATCTGCTGACTAATCGTCCACTCAGTCAAGTCCTGAACAGTATCTCGTAATTCTATGTTACGATCATATAACGAGTCGTACATCTCAGCATCGATGGAGTTCGGTGGGAACTCCTCTTCTTCCTCTTCCTCCTTAGGATCCTCCTCTGGATAAGTCTCAGGCTCGTGCTCCTGACCAATAACAGTGATCAACGGAGATGGCTCCCTCTGAATCAACTGCTCCCTGACAATATGAATGTCTCGGGGCTCCTCCTCAATAGGCACTAGGGGATCCTCCTCCCCAATTCGACTAGCTCCTCCAAAATCTGACATCCTGACAACATAATTTTAAGTTTTAGTTACTAAGTCGTACTAGTGAGCACATAATTTAACACATAAGCACATAAAGTCTTTTATTATCTTCAATGAATTTAGAAATTCAATTCTTAGAGATCAATAAGAGTTTTCCTTCACTATGTTCTTCCTATAAGACTATTACCTAAGGTTGTTCCCCCGCCTAAGGGTCATAACCTACAGCTCAAATACCAACCAGTGACACCCCCAAATCCGGTACTTCCATTTCCACAAGATTTGGTGTTCACGATACATCATATATCTATTTACCCATAAATAAATGCAAACCATGCAGTAGATAGAAATAATAATAAATCTCTCCCCTTATGGGGTTACATCAACTTCATAAAAAATAAATCCCAGGTTACTCTAACCTTAAATCATCTGTGCGGAAACATAAACAAATAAGTCTTAAGTAACATCAATTCTAATTATCATTACATAACCACATAAATAATCAATCTTCATTACTTACTAAGCTTGCCCTTGCCTTTACTAGTGGAAGGTTCGTCTACTCTTTCGTTCTTAACTGCAATGTTATTATTACGCAAGAGTGAGCACGATTGCCCATAAGTATAACAATATAACAAACGAATAATAACATGCGAGTGAATAATAATAACTTCGAATATAAAAGCTCAACTTTTGAATCAAGAATGAATAACAAGAATCAAAAGAAATTTTTGAGGGTCATAAGACCTTGAACTATGTCCTAGGTTGTCAAGGGTTATACTTGAAACCTTTAATAGTCATAAGACTATGGACCTTTCTTCTCGTACTTAGGGGCATCAGCCCTTAGTATCATACTGTGCACAATATCTTAACGCTAAAGCATAAATAATCCCCTATACAGGGTTGTTCATCTCAGTTTGACATTCTAGTCCGCACCAAAGGAAGTTTGGTTTGGATAATTCATCAAGGGTTCTGAAATTTAGAACGCTCATCAACTATGGACTAGTCGAATTAATAAGGGTTCGATAGTCTAACAAGGTTTAACAATAATTGATAACTTAATTGAATAGAATCTCAAAAGGTATACAATAGAATAAGTATTGTATAACAGCATCATGCTTGAAAGATTTATAAATTTTAATATACAAAACAGACTTGGTCAATAATAATGAGAACTTGCTCAATGTAGAAAGGTGAATTAATCAACTTATATAACGATAACAAGTAGGGTCAGGAAACTTGCCTCGTGCGTAGATTACACTTTAACTAAACTCATTCTTTGATTTAAATCCTACATATCAATTATGTTCACAATACCAGTCAATAATAACGTACTAAACATCATAAGTTATTCTTTGTCTAATCTCGAATTCATTACTATATTTAGTCAAATTACTACTCTTATTGTAAAAATTAAGATTTCACAAACAAAAAGCTAGCTATGCATTCAATCATTCAATTCACACGTAATTGTGTTATGGCTGTGTTAAGAATTTATTTTAACACCTCATTATATGTCTAACAAGTTTTTATGATCATTAGACTAAGTTACTATCACATTTCTATACTTAAACACTTAAAAAAAACATTTTCTGGACATTCTGCTAAGAGCGCCACTTTTGTACTGGGTCTTGGAGCTGCGGCGCCGTGGCGCTGCGGCCGGACTCTTGGCGCTGCGGCGTGGTGGTGCTGCAGCGCGAGAAATAGGCAGGTAGCCGACGCTACGGCGCTGCGTACCAGACACAAAAATGGCAGTTCGCGAAAAATCGCAGAACATGCCAATTTCTACCAATTTCTTAATTTCTACTCGAATTTAGACATACCCACATGATATAATTCACACATAATCATTACTCAACATTTATATAATGACTTTAACTAATTTAAACACTTAATTACAGAATTAAAGCCTGCAACTTCCACTGTTCTTGATGTTCTTGAAGGTTTGAAAACAAAACATAAAAATTGACACTACGGATTCGTTATAACACTGAATCCATTCATTTAAACTTTGGTCTCTTCGTATCAACATGCATAATAACATACGAGTGTAAATTTTACGAAAACATTTAGGCTTGACACACTAAAATTATGTATAAGAGCCATAAGGCCAAAACCCAAACTCTGTAAATTTTTGAAATATCAAGTCATCGTATTATGAAAGTTATGATATGGAATCATGCAATACATATATAAAACATGTTATGCTACTCGTATTATTACATATATCCATATAACAACATAATTTTCCAATTACAGAGACTTTACAGTAAACTTTGAAAACCATGTTTATGAAAACTCAAACAACGTAAAAATAGAATTTGATTTGAAGAATTTACCTAGAGTATAAAGTGTAGAGTGAGTAAAGATAACAATTCCTTTTTCAGATACTACTTCAATCACAGAGTTTTCCTCCCACAATTTCTCTGAATTCTTTCTGACTCTCAAACACTCTTCTTCTTTGTTTTTCCCAGACTTAGAAAATAAGAAAAGAAAAGAATACGTATAATAAAGGAAAAGAAAACTGACGCGCATAAAGGTCAGTTAACCTAGTCATGGCTAACTGCTAGTAACTCCCACTAAGGCCATGTTTGGCTAGGCTTAATAGATTTCAAAACCATTTAATTTAATAAAGCTTTATCATATAGTTTAATTAACGTCACACTCCTTCATAAAATAAATCAATATTTTATTTAATTTACTTTAAATAAAATATAATAAATTCTCATAAATTCACACAGTCACATAATTAAATTTCTCATTAATAAATAATGTCAAATTATTAACTCTCTAATTAATAATTAAATTAATTAAAATACATTAGGCTTATTTAGTATTTCTTTTAATACAATAAGCTCACATAATCACAAACTTCGATAATAAAAATTCTCCACATTAATTTAATAAATGTAACACATAATTAAATTATTCTACCACAATTGCATCAATTAATTCTTTAATCTAATAATTAAATCATCGAAAATATTTATTTGCTTCAATAAATATTAAAATTAATTACAAAAATCTCGTTCGTCACAAAAGTTGTCTCTAGGCCATGACCAACAGATTTCTAGAAACTCAAGAACACCTATAGCGTCACTTTCTGTCACTATAGGGTATTAACGATAGACAAAAAATGTTTACTAATAAATAAATTAATAAAAATTAGAAATAATTAATAAATAATTATAAAAATAGTTTTAAAAATTATTTTAAGTTATAATAATTAATTTTTAATATTTTTACATAAATTCAATAAATATTTTAATTGTTTGGATATTATTAATAATTAAGTTAATAATAAAGTAATTAGAATAATTTTTTATAAATAATAAATGATTATAAATTATAAACAAGGTTTTTATAATATTCTAAGTAATTATTAATTATTTAGAAATAGAAATAAATGATTTAAAAATCATTTAAGAGATAAATAAATACTTAAAAATTATTATAAGCTTCCGGACATTATTATAAAAGAAATATATAAATTATCTAAAAATATAATAAAGCTTATAAATAAAGATTAACTGAGTTATTAACTTATTAAGTACCCGGTAAGGTTTTTAGACACCAAAACCATATCAAACTTAACCCGAACATAAATAGTTTATGTATTTGAGTATTGTTATCAATACTAATGTGTTAGATTTATATGAATGAACATCTTAGGTGTTTATTAACGAATTGAGTAACATTGTTTGATTGATCTTCACTCAGGCAAGTTACTAAATCCTATTTTAATTACTTACGCAAATTTCTCAAACCTTACTTATTCGTTGAACAAGATTCCTATCTTAAATTACTTTTGATATGTTGTTCCAAACCTAAACTTGAATTGCCAATTGTTGTATAGTTATTATTATAGCTTCAGCATAACTAAGAAATGAATTATTTATTCATATGATATTGTTTATTGAGCATAAACTATTGTGTCAAACTAAATTACTTTGGTAAGACATCTTATACTGAAGTTGTGTGTCCCAAAAAGGGATAGATGTTGGGTCAAATAAATATTGACACTTAGTGCATGTGAGCACTAGTAGGATGAGATGCATACTCCCAGGATGTTGATTAGGCTGATCTCCTATCTCACATCTAAACAAAATTTCTTAGTCTTTATGTTGACAGAAATAAAAAATCCAAAAATGGTTAAAATAGAAATTCCAAAAATGGTAACAATAATCAGTTGAGTTTTAAATTGTTTTACTTCTTCAAATCATATATTGTTATAAATATAAAACCTGCTGAGCATATCATAGCTCACCCTTGCAAATTATTCCCTTTGCAGTATTAGATGGTAAACCTGGCACATCTAGAGTTGATAAAGGGAAGCGTCCTTGCTTAGATTAGTTTATGTTACTGCCTAGATGAATGCAATACTTTGTAATAAGAAATTCTTTATGAAGAATCATGTAATCGAACTATATATATATATATATATATATATATATATATATATATATATATATATATACATCTTTTATTTCTGTAACCCTGTTTTCTTTACATATATAGATGTAAATTAGAATTTTCAATCTAGTTTGAGATCCTTGGGAACTATTTATCTGAGTGAGGGTATTGACAACATGGATTGTTCTTGTTGTTGTTGATACTTTGGATTTCAGGTAGATATGTTCTATCTATACGATAGTGTAATTCGCATGATATAGACAATACATCTGAGTGAGGGTATTGGTAATATGGAATATTCATGTTATTACTAGTACTCTGAATTTCGAATAGATAGATCCTATTCGCATATACAGTTCATACATCTAAGTGAGGGTATCCAAACACAGTAATAGTTCTCCTGGGAATTATTATCTGTTATAGGATACTGTGAATCTTGGATCTATGGGAATTGCATCTGGTTATAATTGTATAGTCACTCAATTAGATATAAACATATAATCGGATACCATGAGCGTATAGATTTAAATGAGTTATATACATTGACTAGTATTAAGCACCATATCGGATAACGTGAGAGTATATGTAAGACCCCAAATTATTAATAAATAAAATTTAATTTCCTCTATTTATTATTCGAAAATAGTAAGGGTTGATTTGATTAATGTGGTTAGTTATGGATAAAATACGCAAATATTTTAAATAAGCAAGTGGTTATAAAATATTCATTGTTGTCGGGGAATATTTGTTTGGTCGTGGAATATTCTTGTTGGGGAATATTCGTACGACGGCGCAACCTTGTGTGGGCCCCATAACAGAAAGCGATTGGATGAAGAAAACGACAAAAATAAGTTGTTTATAAATAACGGCGTAGTTGTTACCGTTAATACTGTTGGAATACCCGGTGGTTAAAACACGGTAATACGCGTAGCACACGGTATTGCACCAATTACTGATTCTTACGTAAGAAGGCACTACTTAATAATGGCTACAGTAATTACTGTTCAGTATTTTGTTTTATTGATTCAATAATTGCTGCGTTAATATTTTATATTACTGATGTTTCAATAATTATCACTACACAGTATTTTCTATTATCGGAGCAATAATTCATATTATCTGAATAATATTATTAGATAACATTATTGGCAATGTCTAGAAAGTTCTGTCTAAGGAGAGGTTTGGTCATCTAATTGCGCGCCAGTAAGGAGAAATTCTTATTGGAAAGCCCCCTCTTTCCTGGGAACGGCCTGATTGCCAGTACTGTGATTCTGTAATATTATTTGTGTATAATTAATTATTGATTTATATAATGAGGAAAATATTGATTTTATGTGGATATAGATGGAGAAAATTTTTAATGTGACGATTGTTGAAAATTAATATTTTATCTTTTTCTGATAAAATAATTCATTTAAATATATTATTTTAATAATATATTGATGATGATATTTTTACAATGAATGTGGAATATATGAGTATATGAGGAAGAAGAGTATTTTTGTGGCATTAAATGATTAACACATGTTTTGTGTGTTGGTGGACACAATTCTTGACCGAAAATTTATTATTGACTGTAAAATCGTCCGTTTATGAATTTCGGTCAATTTCTGTTTGAAATTTGGAAAAACTTTCTTCTGTAAAGTTGTTGAGAATTGAATTTCCTATAAAAACTCGCGAGATTCGAATTTTCTGACAAAAGGGCTATTTATTATGATTTATTGAAGTTTTGAAGTTCCGAAATAATTGATTTTTGGGAGTTTTAGTTAATTATTTTGAGAAAAACGTTTTTTGTACATCATAAACATGTGCAAGATGGCTGATTTTAGATTTTCTAAAGTGGGCTTGAAAATTTATATATATATTATTATTATATTAAATTTTCTGCTTTGGTGTTCTAAGTATTTTCCTATAAATAGGGTGCTTAGGTTAGAATTAAAAATCACACCAGAAACACAAGTTTCTCTCTATTTCTCTCTCTATATCGAGCGTATTCTTGTGAGTATTTGATACTTTGAGTGTTGCTATACGGTGCAAGTTTCCTTCAGCACTATATCTAGTATTTCAGTCAGAAGTACCGTCTTTCCGAGGTAAGGGATGTTATTTCTTCTTAAATGATATTATTTTCTTCAATATCATTATGCCAAAGTATTGATCTGAATTTTTATCAAATTTGGAACTTTTCATGTCGGGGTTACTATTCATGAGTTACTATTCATGAGTTACTATTCACGAGTTACTATTCACCAAAAAATGAATTTTTTTTTCTTTTCGTTCAAAATATCTATTATGGATACTGGCTTTGATTGTATCCATATTTTGATCATTCTTGAATTTTACTCCACTATGATTATTTATAAGGCATTTTTGAACATGGAATGGCTGAAATACGAATCCTTAATATTTATTATTTTGTTTCACTGGATTCGTTTCCTTAAAAATATTTTTCATCATCCTCAGTCTTAAATGATGATATAACTGAATATCTTTGGCCTGTAGTGCAAAGATGAATGATTGCTGATGAATATCTTTGGCCCGTAGTGCAAAGATGAACAGATGTTGAGGTGAACATGACCAACTGATGAATATCTTTGGCCTGTAGTGCAAAGATGACTATTTGATTCAAGATATTTATTGATTGATGTTACAGGGATAAAATGTTGATGATGGGCTTTTAAATTCATAGATAATCGTAGATTTCATTCTCTACGTAACTCTTCTATGAATTATTATTTTCCGCTGCGAATATTGAATTAAAACTTGTTGTCTATTGTATTCTATTAAATTTTTCCATGTTGAAGACTAACGATAATTTGTTGTATATTATCTTAGTCATAATATTCTTTACTGGGCTAGTTGAGCTCACCCTTTTCCTTGTTGTTCCATTTTCTTCTCAGGAGGCGAGAATGTAGCAAGTACTAGTCGGGGTATGGAATGAAGGTTCTAGGAAGTTGTTTTAGTAGTCCTCACCATTTTTTTTTGTAAAATGTTGTTCCAATAATTATAATGAGGACTTATTTGAGTGTGGATATTGTCTAGATGACAATATTTGTATTTACACTCACAGTTTTTATGTTGTATTAATAAAGTTGTAGTTGTTTCTGTACCATATTATTGACGACTCAGAATAGGTGTTGTATACCTGTTTTGGGGCCGTCACAATATAGATATAGGGGCGTTACATTAATGGTATCAGAGTTATTAAGGCTATAGATATAAGGAAGAGAAATCTTTGTATATAGTCTTCGAGTCCGTAAAAATATTAAATTACACATAAAAATAACATTAAAAATATTATGTTTATGTCAATTTCTATACCAGTAATAAAGGAGTTTTATTTTATATGATGGCCAACTCCAATGCTGAGGAAATGATGATAGTAAACAATCCACCACAAATTGAGTCATTTATAGCAAGTGATGTAGAGGATGAGGAAGAGGAAGATCCAGTAACAGGACAATTAATGAGAATTGATGAGCATGATGAAGCAATGACATCACTAATGCAGAAGTCTGAGCATGATAATAATAAAATGAAGTTTAGGGCACACTTAGCTGAAGGAATGTAGCATGAAAGGGGAACCAATAATCGACTGAAAGTACAACTGCACCATGCACAAAGGGGCATGAAGGAAATACAGTCGAGGCTACTCAAATCCGCACTGGGTACTCGAGATGTCTTCAACAATTTATAGCGCCGCGTAGTTCGATATCCAGTAGAGGAGAAGAAAACTGACTATCTGATATATCGATATGTGGTATGCCACATGATCCAGGATTCCTTCAATGACGTTAATGAATTCTAGAGTATAGTATAGAAGTTTAAATGCTCTATAATAGTATGAATAAAAGAGCATTTGATGTTTGTATCTATATCTAGTAGTGTTTATAAACTACTAGTTGTTTATGTTTGCATTTTGTGACATATGAATAAAAGATATGTTTGTGTTATACAAATTCTTATGTGGATTTTTATTATTTTATATAGAATCATTCCACCAACTAGAAGATCTCAACGAGAGATAGATAATGATGTTAATACTACCCAACAGTTATAAGAACTTTTGTTAGGTGCTATGAATAGACCCAAAACCCACAACACTCCATTTAAGGATTTTAAATTAGTTGGTCCACCCGAATTCAAAGGTACATCCGAACCTGTCGATGCACAAATCTGGATTACTGAAATAGAAAATTTTTTCTTAGTAACCAATGTCAATAACAATCAAATGACAACTTTTGCAACCTTTTTTCTTAAAAGGTGAGGCGAATTACTGGTGAGAATCAAGTAAGGGTCGGGTAGAAACTGAAGTTGTACCTTGGGATAGATTCAAAGAATTGTTCTTTAAAAATTATTTTTCCTAATCTTTGAAGGATTGCATGGAAGTATGATTCCTAGAATTGAAACAAGGAGACCTGACTGTATCTTAGTATACGGCCAAATTTAACGAACTGTCCAGGTTTTCTCCACACCAAGTCAATACTGAACTTAGGAAGACTCGGAGGTATCAGGAAGGTTTGAAACATCAGATACGAAGTAAATTATCTATATTCCAATTAAAGACTTTTTTCGAAATACTCGAGAAAGCTTCCATAGCTGAGAGTGAAAATGAGAATCTCATTAAATTTCATCAGCAAAAGAAGAATCAAAATGAGAAGGGGAAATCAAAGACCGAACCCAGTTTAGGTGGGTTTAATAATAAAAGGAAATAGGGTACTACTTTTTCTAACAATCTGGGGGAAAAGGTAGGTAATAATAATACTAACTTTAATAATAATAAGAGAGAACATTGTCCTACATGTGGGGGAAAACATAAAGGAGTATGTTTTAAAATTATAAATAAATGTTACAATTGTGGACAAGTGGGACATTTTTCTCCACAGTGTCATCTCCCTAATAAAAATAAATGTTTCAACTGTGGTTCGTTGGAACATTTAGCAAGGAATTGTACCAAGCCCAAGAACTAGGGAGGAAAGGAAAATAGAGTGCCAGAAAATATCAATAATCAGTCAACAGTAGCTGCAATTGGAGCTCAGAATCGACCAACCGTGAGAACATTTAATATGTCGGTGAGGGATGTTGTTGCTTCATAGGATGTGGTGACAGGTATCATCCTTATCAACACTTTAAATGGATACGTGTTATTCGATTATGGTGCTACTTGTTCCTTTGTGTCTAATAGTTTTTCTAAAAACTTGAATATACCATGTGAAAATTTAGACAAACCGTTCTGTGTAGAAATTGCAAACAATGAAAAGATTCCTGTTAAAACTATATATAGGAACTATAGTGTGGAGATAAAGGGACACAATTTTCTGGTAAATCTTATTCCAATTCAGTTGGGAGAATTTGATGTAATCTTAAGAATGGATTGGTTAGTAAACCATAACGCGATGATCGATTGTCATAAAAAATGTATAAACCTTTTGACTGCGTCGAAATCAAAGGTAGTGTTCAACGGAGGTTGTTCACCTAAGCAATCTCGATGTCTGACCATAACTCAGGCAGAAAGGTTACTTAGAAAAGGTTGTTTAGGATATTTGGCCTATATAGTTGATACTCGACATGAAGGAGTAAAACTAGATTAGATACCTATAGTTAAGGAATTTCTCGATGTATTTCCAGATGACTTACCAAGTCTACCTCCAGATAGGGAAATCGAGTTAGTCATTGATCTTGTACCAGGAACGGCACCAGTTTCGAAGGCACCATATAGAATGACACATGTAGAACTGAAAGAGTTACTAGTACAATTATAGGAACTCTTAGATAAAAAGTACATACAACCTAGTGTTTCACCTTGGGGAGCACCAGTATTGTTTGTAAAGAAAAAGGATAGAACCATGAGGTTGTGTATAGACTATAGAGAATTAAATAAATTAACTATTAAAAATAAATATCCTTTACCAAGAATTGATGATTTGTTTGACCAATTAAAGGGGGCCGAACACTTTTCAAAAATTGACCTTAGGACAGGTTATCATCAGTTAAAGGTAAGAAAGGAAGATGTGTCGAAGACAGCGTTTAGGACACGCTATGGACATTATGAGTTTCTTGTAATGTCTTTTGGGTTGACAAATGCACCGGTAGCATTTATAGACTTGATGAATCAAGTGTTTAAACCATGCTTAGACAAATTTTTTGTAGTGTTTATCGACGATATTCTGGTATACTCGAAAACACGGGAAGAGCATGTTGAACACTTGAGAGTCATTTTAGAGATATTATGAAAGGAACAACTTTATGCAAAGTTTTTCAAGTGTGAATTCTGGTTAAAAAGAGTTCAATTTTTAGGTCATGTAATTGACAAAAATGGAATATTAGTAGATCCAATTAAGATCAAAACGGTTGTGAATTGGGAACAACCAACAACTCCAACAGAAGTAAGACTTTTTCTCGGTTTAGCGGGTTATTATCGACGGTTTATAAAAGATTTTTCACAAATAGCAACCCCACTAACAAATTTAACTCGAAAGACAGTGAAATACGTCTGGATAGATAAATATGAAGAGAGCTTCCAAGAGTTAAAGAAGCGACTGAGCATGGCTCCAATGTTTTCCTTACCAGATAATATAGGAGGACTTGTAGTATAGTGATGCGTCACGCAGAGGTTTAGGGTGTGTGTTGATGGAACATGGGAAAGTGATCGCTTATGCATCACGAAAACTCAAAAATTATGAGAAGAGGTATCCTACTCAAGATATAGAGTTAGCCGCAGTAGTTTTTGCCCTAAAAATTTGGACGCATTACTTGTACAGGGAGAAGTGCGAGATATATACAGATCACAAAAGTCTGAAATATATTTTTACACAAAAGGAGTTAAACTTAAGGCAGAGGAGATGGTTAGGACTAATAAAGGATTTTGATTGTGAAATCTTATATCATCCCGGTAAAGTCAATGTCGTAGCTGATGCGTTAAGTAGAAAGAATCAAGAAAAGTTGAACGTAGTAACCACCAATGAAAGGTTAATAAAAGACTTTGAAAAACTAGAAATTGAGGTGGGATGTCCAACTACCTCTACCCAAAAGTTGTTCATTCTAGAGGGAGTTTCGTCTCTACTTGATAGAATCAAAGAGATGCAGGAGAAGGATGAAGAATGTCAAAAATGTAAGTCTAATATAACTCATATCAAGAATAACAAATTCAGAATAGACAAGGATGGAATAATAAGATATGAAGATAGAATTTGGGTTCCGTTAAATCAAGAATTAAAAGAAAAAATCTTAAACGAAGCTCATAATTCTAAATTTACCATACATTCGAGCAGTACTAAAATGTACAAAGACTTAAGTCGACACTTTTGGTGGTTGAATATGAAAAGAGAAATAGCTGAATGGGTAAGCAAATGTCTCATGTGTCAAAGGATTAAGGAAGAACGTCAAAAGCCGAGTGGTTTACTTCAACCCTTACCAATTCCTGAGTGGAAGTGGGAACATATAACCATGGACTTCGTGGTAGGCCTTCCAGCTACACGGAAGTGCCACAATGCCATTTGGGTAATATTTGACCGTCTAACCAAATAAGCTCACTTCCTACCTATTAAAGTTACTTATAACTTAGACCAACTTTCCAAGTTATACATTAATGAAATCATCTCTAGGCACTATAGTGTCGGATCGAGACCCACGCTTTACCTCAAATTTTTGGAAGAGCCTTCAAAAACACTTAGGAACACAATTAAGATTAAGTACAGCTTATCACTCTCAAACTGATGGGCAAAGTGAGAGAACCATTCAAACATTAGAGGATATGTTGAGAACATGTATCATTGACTTCAAAGGAAGTTGGGAAGATAAATTACCTTTAGTGGAATTTGCCTACAATAACAGTTACCATGCTAGCATAGGTATGCCACCTTATGAAGCCTTATATGGGAGAAAATATAGAACACCTCTGTGTTGGGATGAGGTCGGGAAAAGACAAATGCTAGGACCTGAGATAATCTAACAAACTACTGAAACCATCATAATTATATGTGAACGATTACAAGCATCTCAAGATCGATAGAAGAAATACGCTGATCCACATCGTCAACATCAAAACTTTAGCGTAGGAAGCCACGTATTCTTGAAAGTGTCCCCTTGGAAGGGCAAGATACGTTTTGGCAAGAATGGAAAACTGAGTTCGAGATTCATTGGACCCTTTGAAATTTTGAGGAGGATAGGTGAAGTTTCTTATGAAATAGCATTACCTCCTAAGTTAAATCATATTCATAATGTGTTTCATGTGTCCGTATTACGACCATACAAACCTGATTATAAATATGTTATAAATTATAAGCCAATCCCAATCGAAGAAGATCTTTCTTATGTAGAAGAACCTGTGCAGATCATCGATCGTAAAGAACAAGTCCTGAGAAATAAGTGATAGCATCAGTCAAAGTGATATGGAGGAATCAGAACGTTGAAGAGGCTACATGGGAGCTCAAAGATAAAATGCGAGAGAACTATCCCCAACTGTTTACTTAACTTGTTATGTAATTTTGAGGACGAAATTCTTATTAGTGGAAGTGAATGTGAATACCCAAAACCCTAATAAGACTCAGTTATGTAAATTCAGTTAAATTAATAAAATCTCTCCATTTTAAAAGTGTTTTGTGTTAATTTTTACTCTGTTTACAAATTAGGTCAAATAAATTTCTGTCCAAAAATTGACGTGCTTGAAACGTCGTGATTAAAATTTTTCTTCCGAAAACGGACTTTTCGGTATATATGTTTTGACAAGCTTCTTTATCATGCTTACACTGACAAAATGCTTTGTCATACTTGTTAGGATTTGTGAAAAATTCAAGTTAAGAATTCTAGATTATAAATTGTAACCCTAGATTACAAACCATAACCCTAATTTGTAAACCCTAACCCTAATTAGCTAGAATAAACCCTAATTAGGTTATCCTAAAACCTAATCAAGATTGTTAAACTTCAATTAGGTACTAATAAACATCATTAAGCAACCCTAATCATAAAAAACAAAACCATTATCAAGATTAGAGAGGATTAGGGCATAATTAAGCTACTAATTTGATCAACTAGCTCACGAGTAGGTTAGGAATCATCAACACAAGTTTAAAAATATCACATGACCTGCTTCCAAACTCCCAAGAAGCATCAGAGTCACAGATCAGATCTTTTGGGAGGCAAGTAGGTGATTAAATGACCAAAAACCCAAGTTTAAAAATTCTATAAAAGGAAACCCTAGTTCAGTGTAAACTCACGAAATTTACAAGCCTATACACTCATATAAATTGCCTAAACAAGCCTTGGTGATAGCAACTATAGATTCAGTAGCCAAAAATCAAAATCAAGCAAGAAAAGGTGCAAACTCTAATTTTAATCTAGATCTTTGATGCTATGTTTAATTTGTTGTTTAGATGTTTAGATTTATGTAATAACATGTTAGAAAGTATGCTAAGTTGATATAACATGTTTTCATAACATCTAGATGCATCAAAATATTGTTTTAGGCAATCAGGAAATTTTGGAAAAACAGGTCTGACAGTCGACTGTCAGAGCCTGTAGATCCGTGTATGTTAATAGTTAGGTCTGTTAATTGTGTGTTAGTTGTAGTATGACATGAGGTCTTTAATCTGGAAAACAAAAAAGGTTCATTGGAACCATAAATTGCAAGATATAGATGGTCAAAAGTGGTTGACCGATCACGAAGTTCTATTTTCTGGGTAACCCAGAAAACTCAAGAACAGGTTGAACCACCTACTTTTACCAACCATGTAATCGCTTTTTGTTTGATGTTATAATGACTAATTATAATGAATTAATACCTTGGCATACATACCACATATCTATCACACTCAATCGTTTAAATAATTCATATGATTACCAGAATTAATGGTCAAAAGTCGTTGACCGAGCATGACTAAGTTTTCTGGGTTACCCAGAAAACTGATGAACATGAAGAATAACCTTTGGTTGTACTTTGACCAATATAGATCGAGACCTTAGAATCATACTTTGTCCAAATCAGTGTTACATATATGTACCTTGATATATAGACTACCTATTATAACAAATAAAACACAAATCTATCACACGGATTGAAAGATCTAGAAGCTACAAAACCGTTGGCCGACCATGACCACTGTCCTGGGTTACCCAGAAACTTAAGAACAGTTCTGACAGTGACTTTGAGCTTCTATAACTTATTGTTATATATAGGTTAAAGCCTGAAATAGGTATGATGTTGTATTACTGTATGAGTACTATAACATCCATACACTTTCAAACCTAGAATCATCAACAACAGAGAATTAGATCGAGGTTAAAGTTGTGACAACCCAAATTTTTAGAAGTTATTAAAATAGGAATTTAATAATTAAAATTCTTATTATGAGATATTTTGAATTTGAGTATGTATATGTATATGCTGTATATTTTGAAATATGTGATTTGATGTGAAGAGAAATACATATTCATATATTAGAAAAGTGAGGTTTAATAGTACTCTAAGTTATTTGTTTAACCTATGTCTTTGATTCTAGGGACATAATCTTTGTAAGGAGGGAAGAATGTGACAATCCAAGATTTTAGTAATTGTAATTTAAAATATTTATTAAAGGAAATAAATATTTTATTAATGTGATTATTATTATTATTAAATATTTATGAATTAAATATATTAGATAATATTCTAACTTGAATTAATTTATAATTTAGAGAATTGTAATATAACATGAGATGTTATATTGTTGTTTAAATTTAATAATTTAAGATGGTATGATAAGTTATTAAATAAAAATTATAATAAAATTATAATTTTGTGATAATTGTTTAAGTGGAAAATTTATTTAAAATATAGTATGTGATTAATTTATTTGATTAATGTGGATATGAAAATCCAAATAAATAATATGTGATTATAAATTGTAAACTAAATTGTTTATTAAAATAAATTAATGGAGTTTAATTTAGTTTTTTTGCCAAACAAGGCTTAAATATATTAATTATTTAAAATTTAAGGGGTGTTGCCAAACAAGTCTTATGGCTTTTGGGATTTCTAATTTTTGAATTTAATTAAAATAAATAAATTAAATTAAAATAATAAATATAATATATTTATGTTAGATACGTTTATGTTGTAACTATTATCATAATTAGTATGCGTATTAAGGTATCAGTTTTTTTCTTTTACGCATTATTTTTCTATGTTGGCTAAGTCTGAGAGAGAAGAGAAGAGTTGAGAGTCCAGAGAATTGAGAATTGGGAGAGCTTGAGAGGATTTGAGAGAAATTGGTCTGAAATTGCAAGGATTGCCAAGCTATTTGAAGATATTTTATCTAACCTTTGTATTATATATGCACATATGGGTTTTATGGCAAAATTGCATGTTCTGTAAATTTCATCTCTTCGAATTATTACTATATAGTTGGTAATTGTGATTATACATGTTTATAATGCTAGAGGTTATGTTCAAACAAGGAAATTGCATGCTAAATTCGTTTGACAATAGGAAGAAAAATGTCAGTATATATATTTTCATATGTTCATGAAAAGTATTAATGTTAGTGGCTAATTAGTATGTGAAATTGTGAATTGAAGCTTTTATATGTTAGTTCATTAAGAAACGAGCATAACGTAATTTGAATGAAGTGATTTGGTCAAGTAATGAATTCACAGTGATGATTTTTGGGATGGATATCAAAATTTGAGTTTTTTATGAAAATCATGGAATTTGAGAAATTAACCTAACTTAAATTGTTGTTAAATTATCTTAATTGGTGGAATATGTTCACAAACATGTTTTTGATAGTGTTATATCAATTGTAGATGTTGGTTTCATTGTTTTGTGGGTGAAATTCATGTTAGTTGGCCTAAAAACTGTGTCGAACCACGTTCTGCAAATCTGAAACTGATGCATCGCGCGGGCGCGCTGCCTTTTGGCGCGGGCGCACTGCAAACCAGTATAAAACTGGCGCGACCGCTCCAGTACCCTGTCACAGACAGTGAAGTCTGCTAATTATGCAGACTTTGGACGTTCAATGTAACTTAGCTTAATGTTAGGTTAATGTGAGAAACATGTAACAACAAGGTTCAACAGAGTCATGTTAGGTGGATTGTAAATTCAAAGTTGTAAAAGTGATTAGTAAGTTACGAACGTGTTATGTGTAACTTAGTTTATACAATGAATGCTAAATAAGTGTTGTGAATTGTACACTTGTGATTCTGAAATGAATATTATAAGATACGGAATAGGGCTAATATAAAACCAATAATGATTCATAGTAAGACTTAGTCACTTGAATAAACTTCGTGTATGAAATATAGTGAGATATAAGTTAAAAGTTAATACAATCGAATTGAACATTGTGTATTGGTAATAGGAAGAATTATGAGATGTAGAGTAAAGTTTACATTATAACTATTATATGTTATTATGTGACTAATAGTTAATGTGAATAATGATATAACTGTGTAGGAATACACAAAGTGCAGATAAGCGATAAGCAGTTAAGTCGTAGTTCATAAACTACGAATCAGGAAAGTCTTTCAATTCCTATTTGCTACGTGAACTTGATGATTAACTGTTTTATGCCTTTATTGTAAATAACATGATGTGTTATATTTATATTGAAAGCATGAAACATTAAAGTCAACTTATGACTACGTTGATTGAGTAAAGCATGTTGATTGAGTAAGGAACTCAATCTTTATACTTTTTATGTGAATTGTAGTATGTATATTATGTTAGTCCAATGTTTAAGAAATATATGTTGAGCATGTTATTATATGCTACATGATGCATGAAAACTGTTAGATTTTGCTGGGCTGTTGAGTTCAACCTTGCAAATAACCATTTTTACAGGTCAGGATTTCGAGGTAAAGTTATGTGTTACTTAAAAGACATGAATCAGATATGATACTTGAATATCTTTACACTCTAGCTGTGTTATTATTATTTGAACCATGTTTAAGGTTCCGAATGATGTATTAATGTTGAATTGTAATATAGTTTCGCGATGTAAACTATTGTAGTATTAAATTGATTCTGAGATATTTAGATGTAAATGTTGAAGGTTTTGGGAACAAGGATAGTTTGTAAAAGAAAATTTTAATTATTCCGCAAGTTTCAATGGTTGTATTACCATTTAATGATGTAAAAGTAAAGGTTGAATGTATTATTAACGACTGAAATCGAGAATTAAATTATATGAATTTTGGGGTCGTTACAAAAGTGGTCTCTAGGCCATGACGAAGTGATTCCCAGAAACTCAAGAACACCTATAGCGACACTTTCTGTCACTATAGGGCATTAGCTACAGACATAAAATGTTTTCTAATAAATAAATTAATAAAAATTATAAATAATTAATAAATAATTATAAAAACAGTTTTAAAAATTACTTTAAGTTATAATAATTTGATTTTAATATTTTTACATAAATTCAATAAATATTTTAATTGTTTGGATATTATTAATAATTAATTTAATAATAAAGTAATTAGAATAATTATTTATAAATAAGAAATAATTATTTAAAAATAATATTAATCATAATAAATGATTATAAATTATAAACAAGGTTTTTATTATATTCTAAGTAGTTATTAATTATTTAAAAATAGAAATCAATGATTTAAAAATCATTTAAGGGATAATTAAATATTTAAAAATTATTATAAGCGTTCGAAAATTATTATAAAAGAAAAATAAATTATCTAAAAATAGAATAAAGCTTATAAATAAAGATTAACCGAGTTATTAACTTATTAAGTACCCGGTAAAGTCTTTAGACACCAAAACCATATCAAACTTAACCCGAACATAAATAGTTTATGTATTTGAGTATTGTTATCAATAATAATGTGTTAGATTTATATGAATGAACATCTTAGCTGTTTATTAACGAATCGAGTAACATTGTTTGATTGATCAGCGCTCAGGCAAGTTACTAAACCCTATTTTAATTACTTACACAACTTTCTCTAACCCTACTTATTCGTTGAACAAGATTCCTATCTTAAATTGCTTTTAATATGTTATACCAAACATAAACTTGAATTGCCAATTGTTGTATAATTATTGTTATAGCATCAGCATAACTAAGAAATGAATTGTTTATTCATATGGTATTGTTTATTGAGCATAAACTGTTATGTCAAACCAAATTGCTTTGGTAAGACATCATAGACTGAAAATTGTGTGTCCCAAAAAAGGATAGATGCTGGGTCAATTAAATATTGACACTTAGTGTATGCGAGCACGAGTAGGATGAGATGCATACTCTTAGGATGTTGAATAGGTTGATCCCCTATCTCACATCTAAATAAAATTTCTATGTCTTTGTGACTGACAAAAATAAAAAGTCCAGAAATGGTTGAAATAGAAATTCCAGAAATGGTAACAACAATCAGTTGAGTTTTGAACTGTTATACTTCTTCAAATCATATATTGTTATAAATATAAAACTTGCTGAGCATATCATAGCTCACCCTTGCAAATTATTCTATTTGCAGTATTAGATGGTAACCCTGGCACATCTGGAGTTAATAAAGGGAAGCGCATCTGCTTAGATTAGTTTATATTACTGCCTAGCTGAATGTAATACTTTGTAATAAGAAATTCTTTATGAAGAATCATGTAATCGAACTTTATCTGAGTGAGGGTATTGACAACATGGACTGTTCATGTTATTGTTGATACTCTGGATTTCAGATAGATAGGTACTATCGATACGATAGTGTAATTCGCATGATATAGACTATACATCTGAGTGAGGGTATTGGTAATATGGACTATTCATGTTATTACTGGTACTCTGAATTTCGAATAGATAGATATTATTTACAGATACAGTTCATACATCCAAGTGAGGGTATCCAAACACAGGAGTAGTTCTCCTAGGAATTGTTATCTGTTATGGGATACTGTGAATCTTGGATCAATGGGAATTGTATCTGGTTATAATTGTATAGTCACTCAATTAGGTATAAGCAAATAATCGGATACCATGGGCGTATAGATTTAAATATGTTATATACATTGACTAGTAGTAAGCATCATATCGGATACCGTGGGAGTATAGATATGGGGGCGTTACAGAGTTATTGATCAAACACTTGCTACATGGGTAATTCTGAATAGCCTAATGTGACTGGGCAGTGCAAAGTAAAGCTTGAGGTTGAAATAGTTAAAGTATAAAGAATAAAAATTCTAGTTTGGCTTAAGTTTGATTACATGGCCTTTGTTACTCGAGTTAATTGATCCTTACGGGTGTTCTACACCTAAAGCCATTCATCTTGGGAGTCATTGATCAAACGCTCGTTGTGTGGGTAACTATGTATAGCCTAATGTAGCTAAACATCGTAAAAGTCAAATTTAGGTGTTTGCATGCTAATGCCTGGTGATCCGTTATTTCATTTGTTGTCTTATTCAAAAAACTTGATATACAAGAGTTTATAGAGTTAGCATTGTCTTTATTGAGATTAATTATGTGAATTTATATAAGTTATAGCTGCTTAGAATAGTAGGTATTCACACACACACAGAATTGGATCAAAAGTAGTCTTAAGCTAGCGATTAGATTGAAGCCTTACTCATAACTGTGTTTTTCTTCTTCTTTGAGTTAGTTGTTTTGAGCTTAGAGGCCATAATGTGGGTAAATATCGATTCATTTCTTAGATCATAAGTTGTAAATAAATTTTTGATAATTTTGTTCAGATATTTTTCTTAGGGACAAGTAAAGACTTAAGTTTGGGGGTATTTAATGAGTGAGATTTATACCCGCGAATCAGATACTTTAATCCTTAAGAAATTGTATGTCTGTCATGTTTTATGTTTCTTATATATTATTCTTCTTAAAATATATTTTGCAGGGTTTGTTAGGTCATTTGTAGCTTTTAGGGGCAAAATGGTTAATTTTGCATTACCGGCACCGTAGTGCCGGATTCCCTTTGAAATGTGGCGCCGCAGCGCCACTCTACAGGAGCTCAGCTTTGAGGCAGCGTGGCAGTGCGGCTTCTAGTTCATTGCATAGTGCAACAACGCCTTCTATTTAATTTACCCTATTAACACGGGCGTTGCAGCGCTTGTTCCAGGATAAAACACGGCGCCGCAGCGCCGATTCTGGGTCTCAGACAAAAAATAATCTTAAAGGGTTAACCTAATAGGTAAGGATTTAATCCATATAACCACCAGTCTTCCTCTCTCTCTCTCTATAGACGAATTTTGAATAGAGAACCGAGGAGGGATTGAAAACCAAAGAAAGAGAAGAACATTGCCTTCAACTAAGCTTGGGTTCTACACTTGGAAGAGAAGAGTTAGAGTTTGAATATTTCTTCAAAGGGGTTTTCCTTCTCAAAATCTTTCATTTACTTGTGTAATCTTAACATGTTGAACATATTATTAATGGAGTTTATCTTCATAGTTATGAACTAACTTCATTTCTAAGATTGTAATGTAACCTAATGATTAGTTAAATCAAATTTCTCTCCTTATTATTATAGGTCTCTACCTTGCCGTCTGCTCCAGTATTCCTTTTAAAGAAGCATTTACACTCAATAGGCTTAATGCCTTCAGGTGGTGAAACCAAAGTCCATACTTGGTTTTCATACATGGAGTCCATTTCAAATTTCATGGCTTCTTGCCACTTCTCTGAGTCTTTACTGTGACGCCCCCAAATCAATGTAACATCGATTATAGGACATGGTGCTCACGGTACAACATATATAATCATCTAACTACATAAACTCTGGAAATAATAATAATAATAACTATTACATACCTATTCAAATAAAATCCCAAGTCTTTACAACCTTAAATAAACTGAAACTTAAACTTAGCATTTATCGCTACATTACATCATATGCAAAAATATAACTTATTACATAAATAACTCTTAACATTTCATCTTAGACTTCCCCTTGTCCTTGCTCGAGTCCTCAGCGTTCTCAGCCTTAACTGAAAGGTTTAAACAAGAATGAGCACAAATTGCCCAGCAAGTATATAAAGTAGTTTGAAAACATACATCAGGAGTGAAAGCATTTGTATGAATATTTCTCCACAGTTGAAATAATTATCAAGAGATTAATAGGAATATCAAAATAAGAGTTTTAGAAGTCTCAATAGCATACTAAGGGGTGTTAGATACCCTGAACATTACTTTGTTTAATCGAAAACCATCAGATGGTTTAACAATCAAATAGATTGTAAACAGTCTCTGCAAGTACTCCAGGTGATCAGCCTATCGTACCCTACATTGTGCACAAGTATGAAATTTAACTACATAAGCATAAATGAGACTATATGCCCGACATCTATTTGCCCGATTATTCGGGTTGTTCATCTTAGTATTCATGCGAGACCGTACCAAAGAAATTTGGATTGGTAAACATTAAATAGTTTCAAAGGATTTGAATTGTTCAAAAGTTATATCATTTATCATCAATAATATCTAGCCGAAACAAAAAGCCAGAAAGCATACTTGGAAACAGTTCTTTAAAGAAATAGAATTTTAAAGTATAGTAGTTGTAATACTAACTGAGTAATCATCAATAACGCTTGCAAAGAAATTGCAGTTATATAACTTTACGACAAAGGAACTTGTACGAAAAAGTAAATAGCACAAGTCTGATACTTACTCTCACTGCAATAACAATGAGTAAATATTGAATAATTGCTCAATAGAAACTTAGGGTCAGGAAACTTGCATGATACGTCTTCTACAATTTAACGTTATCTACTAGCCCTTCACGTAACCTATTCACATGTATCCCGTTAAGCAATTAGGTTCTCGATCACCACTTCGAAGTGTAATGGTTTCCTTTTATTTTAATAAGATTATTAAACTCACACGTATTCAAATACAATTCAATTACATAACATGTTGCTTCGTATAGGCCAAGTGGTTCAATAATAGAATATGGGAAAAATAAATTTTTGACATTGCTCTTACCCGGCCCGATCCGACCAGGACCGGCGCAGCTGCGCAGGTCTAAGCCTTATGAGCGGCGCAGCTGCGCTGCTCATCATGCCCAGAAATTTTTTTCCCGCTTCGACCAGCCCACTTTCCGATTTAGTTCCTACCAAACTATAGTACATCTGACCATGAAACTTGGACACAATATACTTCATATAGCATAGTATTTTACAAAAATGTAACATACATCAAACTAGCATGTTAAGACCACAAACCAACTACATAGATAAGCGTGCATGGACTGATTTAGGACTTAGAAATTTTTTTTGGATATCTCAGAATCTGAAAATTTTTCCCTATGAACTTACTTGCTACCGAATTTCATATATTACTCAATTTAACTCCGTTTCTAATGAAATTTGGTCAGGTTATACATTATACTACAAAGTATTTTACAAAATTATTACCTACCATAATCGGGTCACAGAAACCATAATTCCAAGACTCCGAAAAACCCGAAAAGTCACAGATTTCAAGTTTAACCAACTATGACAAAATTCATGATTTCTATTCTAGCATGCAAGGAATTAGTTCCTACTGTCCAGATCACATATACTTATATAAATACACATGTTACAACAATCGCACTCACTAAATTTCTATTATTTGATCAAATTAGCATCATTGAGTCATGTTATCAAATAATTAGCATGCATGACATAATTCCTTGAATCTCTACGATATTAAGGCATGATTAAACCAGAACTTTCGTTCTTAACCTCCACATATCATCAACTAGCAGTAGCATGGCATCACAAGATCCAAAACAAACCGTTTGCAAAGGTCTCATATGCATATTCTCTCATTTTTACTTAAGAACATGGAAAAGAGAGTTCATGGCTTACCTCTTTGATGAATTCTTCTTGCTCGAATTTCTCCAATGACTCTCTTTGCTTAATTAGTCTCTGCAATCTCCAGAATTCGCCACCTTCTCAAGCTCTTTCCTCCCTCACTCTCAACTTCACTCACGGTAGGATTTGTTTTTACAAAAAGGAAGAAGAGACTTGGATTGGAAGTATATATAGAACATGATATCCCTTGTTTTCTCCAGCCTTTCCATCTCCAGCATCAGTTATATATATTAAGTGTATTGCATCAAATCAATTTAGTATGGGGTGGGGGTTAGAGAAAGGAAAAGTCTTGGTTTGTAACGAGTTGTAACTACCTCCCCCTCAATACCTTATAATACGTATACTCCCTCTCTTGTCCCAATTTGATTGTCATGTGGGCCCCAAGACTGCTGCAACTTCTTTACTAAAATATTAATTTACTCAATTTAATCACTTAATAAACTATTTTGACCATTTTGCCCTCCGTAGCCAAACGTTTCGATACTAATATTGATTCCTACCAAATCGAAGTTCCGGACGTCATGGGACTATCCACTTCGTCAAATTAGCCTCCGAAATTCGTGGTTGACTTTTTACCCGAAAAAGTCAACCGATTGACTTTGACCAAAACGTCAACCGCGACACATTTTATGGTGACAGTCTATCTTGACTAATCTCGACGTTCCAGACTTAAATAAGCAATCCACGTCTCTAAATTTCGCTCCGAAATCAATCTCATGTTTTAATCCCCTTCCACGCAACTAATCAATTTAAGTACATAACTAACTCAAATAGTTAAATTAATCTAAACCAACTATTTACACATACCTCATCACATAACTTAAAATAAAACATGTATGTATAACACATGTACATCTAATAATAGAAATCACACAAGAGTTTCACATAAATTCATTTAGTGATAATTAGTAAATTACCTAATAATCTCGGATATTACATTCACCCTCCCTTATAAGGATTCCGTCCCCGGAATCATTACAAGTTAAACAAAAAGACTAGGGTAATTTTTCATCATTTTCTCTTCGAGTTCCCACGTAGCCTCCTCAGCGTTGTCGTTCCTCCATACTACCTTAACAGAAGGTATTGTCTTATTTCGTAACACTTGTTCTTTTCTATCAATTATCTGTACATGAACCTCTTCATAAGTTAAGTCCTTTTCAAACTGGATGGGTTCATACTCTATGACATGCTTGCAGTCTTGTTTATAGGGTCGTAAAACCGATACGTGGAACACATTGTGTACATGCTCTAACTCCGGAGGTAAGCTATTTTATAAGCTACCTCACCGACTCGCCTTAACAATTCAAAGGGTCCTATGAATCTGGGACTGAGTTTTCCCTTCTTCCCAAACCTCATTTTCCCTTTCTAAGGTGAAACCTTTAGAAACACATAAGTGTCGATGTCGAAGTCTCATTGTTGCCGATGCAGATCAGCATATTTCTTCTGTCGATCCTGAGCCGTCACTAATCTTGCCTGTATCGTTTTGATCACATCCGCTGTTTGCTGCACCAATTTTGGCCCTAGCAATACATTACCTAAAGACTCTTTTAAACTTAAAATAACTTACAATCAGACATAACAATTATCATAATTCACCATACAACACATATCCAACCACCAAAATATCAAGCTAGTCGCTACTAATTTCAATAAATTTTTGTAGAGTTTCCTTTAAAAATAGATATTCAAAAAAATCTAAACATGTCTACAAAACTGATAATCATCAATAAATATTCAAGCCACCAATACAACCATCATTCCATACCCAAAATCATTATAATCATGTATAATTAGTTAACTTTGCAAAAGACGGAACACAAAAAATATACACATGCAGAAAATAGAGAAACAACTTCATATTCTTTACAGCTTACTCCAAGTATCCTTCAATGTATACCTGAAAATATATTATCATACTGCTTACAAAGTTTGATTGATGAAAACTTATAATGAGAGAGGAAATATAGCACATGCCAAAAATTTTCCTGACATTTTCAGAAATGTATAAACATGGCTTCACCCTAGGAATATATGTGATAAGGTTTAAGTATTTGGAGCCAATCAAGTCCTTGGATACAGCTCACTCCAATCAACGTAGCGTAACATAACATAGCCAGCCATCAAATTTCTTTCTAATCCAAGAACAGATAATTTGAGTCCCAGTTTAATAAGCCAAGCCAATCAATCATTGTCATTACTCGTTAGGAGCCACATGAAAGTGAGAGAAACTCAGTATTCAGATGAATTCAATTCGATACATCAGAAAGGAAAGAACCAATAAAAAATAAATTTTAAAGTTTCTCCACATAAATAGTTGTCAAATAATAGACTTAATTTTTTTCCAGCAAGTTAATATTCTTTGTTATAAATTTTATCAACTCTACCTACTTGGTGCTGCTGACTTGTGTCAATTTTTTGCTCTGTTAGGACAGTGCTAGACAAACAGGGCAGCTGTTGAGCATTTCTGATAGTTTGAAAACCAGGGATAAACATTAAAAGTATGTTCATGTTTTATATTATAGATTTTTTGATGAATGAATATACCTGTACAATTATACAGTAAAGAAAATAACTTCTCGACTTTTTAGTTAAAATCTGAAAGAACTGTTACGATGTTATCGAAGCTTTGTAACTTAAATATTGTGCACACTAACACCCTATTCACATTTACTTCACATTGCTTTGATATTGTGTTTAGTAATTACAATAAAGTACAGAACAGTGGTTCTTAGGAGATGAGATAAGTATTTGGTATGGATATCTGTTAGAACTTATGCATAGTGCCTAGGTTCTACTATTTGATTTTTTTATATACATATGCAGGCGCCTATGATCTTGTTTTATCTTGAGTTGTTTGGTTTTTGTTCGGAAGTTATTTTTCTGGGGGCAAAATGTTAGAACAATAGCTTACAAGATTACTTCAATGATTTACCCCTGGAATTTTACCTAGTTTCCACCTTAACAATAGCTATCTGATTTTTATACCATGTGGCATATTAGATATGACATTCAGACTTTGAACATTTTGAGGCTGGAACCTGGACTAATTCCTTAGGTGATACCTCTTATATGGTTTGAAGAAATTTATGTTAGGGTCCTTAGGTAAACAATTTAATAATTTATCCGTTCTGGAGAAGACCAGATAAATCTGCATCAGCAGCCTTTTGATACTTTATGACTTAAAGCATATTTATGTTATTGATACTTAATGACTTGTAGAAGATTTATGGTTTGTAACTTTTTTGTTATGTCAAATTTAACATTAGATGGATAAGATGCATAACCTCCACAGAATGTAAGTACAACGCAATGTGGAGTTATTCTATTTATGTGAGAAAATTTTGTGGATTTATTGATTTTTAGTTTGTTCTAGGTACACAGGTAGCTCCATTTAAGGTAGAAAATACAGTAAAATATAATAAATTTATTTATAGAATTCATATTTGAATAAGTAAAAGTGATAGAAGGTATTAAGTAATCACAATCTCACTACTAACATAATTTAAGTAGCTAAAAAACAACATAACTATCCAACCTGAAGGCAAGTAGTGGTGGAAGGAAAATGAGGAAGTATCCTGCACAAAGGTGAACGTCAGGTCACACTATTTTTAGGACATCAAATATACGTTATCAAATGTGAGATGCGCATAGATAAGGCCTAACAATAAATTTTTAACAATAAAGAGTAATTTTCACAAGCTAAAAGTATACCTTAAAATACTGCCTGATGAATACTGTTGAGTAAATAATCCTAAATAACATTTCTTCACGGTTGTCAAGAAATCAGAAATGAAAAATCTAAATCTTTAATCTAATACTATCATTAAACAAATATTGTGTTATTTAATCTTTAATCACATAGTGTATAAGAGATTAATTATAGATATACGTGCCCCCTTTCTGCTATCTAGATGGACCAGATTCAATGGCCTTATCAGATTATACAATAGATAAGAGTAAGTTGCCACAATATCAGCAGGCAATTGTCAAAAACCATTTTTATCCTATTCATCTTACTGGCAAGCATTTTGTGGGCAAAGGATACTCAGAGAATTTGCAAGAATTAACCCCACTGCCCCAGCAGATCGAATTAGCAATACATTTAACACAAGTTAGATCAAAGAGAATATTAACAAGGAATCATTTGAGTGCTTGAGTAGGTTCTTTGTTGCAACTGCATGCAAGAATGCTTCAGATGTTCCTGATGCAACATCAGAGCAAAAAGAAATTAAGTTTATTTTAGCATCATCTAGAAGCATGGTATGAAAAATATATATTTTACACGAAAACTCTTTTTATAAATAAACCGAAAATCAAATTCTTACAATGATAACACTTTCCTAAGAAAATCACATTTGTTACTAACAGAATCATAAGCTTACAAAGTTGTCCGTTGTTTTAGCAATCACAATGATAACACTTTCTTAAGAAAATCAAATTCTCCTCATTAGCTGGAGTTATGAACATCTAGGGCAAAAATACAAAATTTGCTCAAGTCACTAAAATCATACCTCAATAAACTATTTAATTATCATAAATAAATAAATAAAGGGAAATAAATTAAAGCATTACCGACAAAACCTAAACAATATAGGTGTAGCCAAGGATTGCAAATGCACAGAGTGATTAAAGGAAACACCACAATTTTAGCAGACCCTATTCATAATACCATTATTATAAGGCTTACGTACTCCCTTATTAAAAACTCACCCGTCCAAAAATGAAAGTCTTAGTTAACTTTTTTAACTTTCTTTTATGCTTACCAAGATTTGCCTATAACACACTTTGAGACATAATTTATTTTATTTTTTGAATGCAAATTTTGTTTTTGGAAAAAATATTACAGAAAATACTCTAGTCCTAAGCTAATATACTTAACACTCTATTTATGAGCCTTTCCGGGTAAGGAATCAAAAAAAAATTTAAAATTTAAAAAAGTCTGAGAAAGGAAATGAAAGGAATATAACCTTCTCTAGAATTTTTTTGTGAATTTGGTAAGAAAAAGATAGACAATGAGGGACAATGTTTTATTAATAAGGGAACAAAGGAAAGTTTCACCAAGTCAAATTTTTTCCCTTGCAAATCTTACCATTTTGGTTAGGAAAATTATTAAGGAAAGTTGGACCAAATTTTCTTGTTTCCTTTACCTTTCTCAACTTAAAAATATTATCAACATGGGAATTCATTTCCTAAGTTTTAAAAACTCAAAACCAAGGTGTAAGGAAAAGGGTAAAAAAGGACAAATGAGACTCTCACAGTCTCACTATACAAAAGTGGAGTAACATATTTCTAGGAACTTATTTTTCAATGAAAAACCAAGTTCCAACAGAATTTCATACTAAATTTTTTGAAGATGAGAACTTTAAAATCACGTAACATCCAACACATTCAAACTTAAGGGTAATTTAAAGAAAAGGTCTTTACAATCACGTGACACCATAAAAATCCAACACATTCAAACTAAAGAGTATGAATATGTATCAATCGAACAGAAGTAATTAAATATAGACTTGATGTACACAAATAAATATCTGAGTTGATTAATATTTTTGGAAGCAAATACCAAATACCAAAACACCGATACCAAACACAGTTAGCTAGATAAATAGTAAATACGATAAAAGTATACCATTTATTTCATCATAGACATGTTGTAACAGCATTATGGAACAATTCAGATTTAAATTTACTAAACACCTATAAATCTTTGTCAATTAAATCTATCAAAAGGGTGAGCAATATCACATGACTTAGACTACAAAATTCTAGCAGCCTTTTTATAATTCCCGAGTTATATTGTGTAACATTTAGCTGATAATACTGAAAATAAGAAAAAATGAAATTATAAATTATAATACCAAGAAGAAGAAGAATTTGAAACCATCATAACTAAATCTCCTTCAAATAAACCAAGAGCACTCGGTCTCTCAGTATTCCTCATCTCCTTCCCGTTGTACAGCAGTTGTTATCGCTGCAGTGGCACTTGCGTCTGCGTATTACATAAAACAAACACTGTAAATCTGCATACTTACAAAAAATAATACAGTCATAACTCATACGTGTATATATAGCTGAACAAAATTAGATAATTAAAATCAAAAAATAACATCAATTTAGGATGTTGAGTGATGATTGAATTAATTACATATTCGTACCGATCGATTTCTAGGCTGATGATTTATTACACTCAAGTAATAAATAGATTACCATACTCACTCCCGCTAGTTCTCATAAATCAGTCCAAATTTCATCAGTTTAACAATACATATGATGTAAAGAGATAAAATTGCATACACATTTCTTCACGAGTAGAGAACTGGCGTCGACCAGTGGGTTTGCCCTTAAACTTTCCTCTTCCCATATTTCCCTTATATACGCTCTTACTGTAACCGTGAGAATTCGATTTATGGTTTGCCTGAAAAAATTATCAGAAGAAGAAATCGAAGAAGAAAAAAATCTACCGATTTCAATTGCTTCCTCCTCCTCCTTAAAAATGAATGAATGAAGCTTTTTTATCTTTTCTGTATATATTATTAAGCATAGAATCCCCTAAAAGAGCAACAGAAGAAAAGGAAAAAGCCCGAATCCCCTAAGAGAATTGAAGATGGTTATTGCTCTCCTTAGCCCTAAGCCCAAATGCCCGATGGGTTGAATTGGGGGGGGGGAATGAGAGATATATTACTAATCATTGGATGATGAAGTTTTAATTGAGGTCGTTGGATGTTGAAGCCACTCTATTTTATATTATAGATAATAGTGACTATATGATAGAGTTTTAAGTTTCAAGTCATCCTCCTCTTTGCAATTTTATTTAATGTTTTGTTTATGCTTGTCAACAAATTTTGCAATTTCAGAGTGGATGCATTTGCTCCTACCTATTACTATGGAAAGAGGGGTTTGCATAATCACCAACCTAGGTGCAAGTAAAAAGCTAAAGATTTTAAATTATTAGGCATTAAGTTTTTCTTTAAACTTTTAAGCAATGGCCCTCCTTCGTAGGCCTGTCTATGTAATTCGTTTATTTCTTTGCAGCGAATACATTTGCTGCACAGAAGAAGGTTTTAGATTTAGCGAGCATACTTGGCATTAATATTACTGTTGGTGTGGCTTATCAAGTGGTGGTCACTAAAGCAGGTTTAATTCATATAGAATGATTTTTCAAAATTTATGGTTTATTACTTTCTATGCAATTTTTAGTACTAATTCAGCTCATCCGTTTTTATAGTTTATACTTTCTGTGCAATTTTTCTTTTTCTTTCGAATAAGAAGGAATAGACTTCAAGGCTTATAATACAATTGTTTTCCTTTTCTTCATATATTCAGGTCTGGATCATATACTGAATGACACTTCGTCTGGATACCGCACAGCTTGATCTTTACGGGATCCTTAAGTTCTTTCTAACTTCGTTCGCTAAAAATGTTTTTCATTTAAAGCAAGTGTGAGCATTCAATTGCCCAGCAAGTCACAATAGTTGAACACACAAGTTCAAGAGTTTAAACCTTTTTCAGAACTTCGATAACCGAACAAAGGTTATGAAGCAGCTTAAATAATAGGAATAGTCTCGATTCCTATCATCTTACAACATTCATCACATACTCTTTACACTACTTTCATTCTTCTACCTTTTTCATACACATTTTGTCTGGCTAGAATCATTAGCACAGACTTAACAATAACGGTTCATGTATAAACAGAACATACTTGTATTGAACAGCTCAACCACAGAACAGTTCATCTCATAGAAACACCGAAGTGTTCACATTATGGCTCAAGGCCTCATACATTCTACCACCTTGTACATATCTCGCACATATGCACATAGACACGACATCTCAAGTTCAACATCTGAGAAGTCTAAGAAACTAGCATTCATATATTATGAATGAAGTTAGGAAAACTTGCCTTACGCACAGCTACAGCTTATAGTTTATGCTAAACTGCTCATTCCAATTCCTATGCAGCACATAAGGAAATAACACGTACACCAATTAGTCATATACTTGACTTACGCATTGGTTTACTTAACTTTACTTCTTAAGGTTCGCGTTCTAGTAATTTAAGCTTACGCGACTAACTTTCATTACCAGTTTACGGCTTTATGATATACGGAGATGCCTTATTCATAAATTTATCATCTTGGATGATTTACATTCTTATTTTCTTCTTATAACTCTCCTAGGACTCAGCACACATCGTGTCTCTGCTAGTAGTCCATATAGTACTCTGAGTGGTTTCCCACAAACAACTAACAAACAAGTTCCCGTCTCATCTACACTGCCCATAACAGTGAGTTAGATCGGTTGCCAGTTTTGTATATACCTTCGCTCTTTGAAGGAATTGTTTAGCCCAACTCCCATATGTCAACCATCAAAGTTACGATTGTACCACAACCTAACTTCTCTTAACTTATCCGAACCATTAAACTATAATGTTCGTTAAGTCAACTTCTTAATCCTTACGGCTTCCTGGCAACTAAATGTCATACCTCAGGATTCATTCTTTATCGTCTAAGTCATACAGTCATTTGTATACTCGGAATGATCATTCAACGTCAATAATATAAGGTCGTAGCGTTAAAAATTTCACAATCCCTTATTCTTATCTTACCACGTCTGGTTCACTCGACTCAGAACGTTATCCAAGTTAAAACTACTAACTCGGCTTCTTAACGTTATACGCTATTATCTTCCATTCATTTCCTTCACTGTTCCCGGTTAAATCTTAGTCTTCATTACCTTACGGTCAAACCATACACGAAGTATAGGTTCTGCCCGTTTAATATTCACGTATACTCAACCCTTACGTTGGTTAAAGTGTTTAACGCTTACTTCATTCCAACATTCTCTATCTGACTCACATCGGACTTTCATTACTCTTATTACCGTTCGCTACGGCTTTCTTGATAATTCATATATTACTTACTACCTTTGTCAACGTCCAAGTTATACAACCATTGTACACTTAGAACGTTCGTTCAACGCTAATACGATTCACGAGGATCGTTTACGTATTCAACGATCACGTTGCTCGTCTTTTAATCTCTCATTCAACCTTTGCTCAAGGTTTTAATCTCTTTCATTTATTATCCAACCCATGAACCCCATGTTCATTCTTTTTTCTTAATGTCAAAGCCATACGGTTCGTTGTATGCTAAGACCGATCGTTCATCACAATAACATTGCGTTCACAGCGTCTAAATGCTTTACGTTTATCTCTCATTACCATGTCATAACATCAAAATGTTATACATTACTCTCGTTACTCAACATCTAAGGAATCACAGTTATAGCAATTCCTTACGTTCATTTATCACGACTACGGTGCCTGAATATTGGTTCCGTAACCCGCGTTCACATTCTTTGTCTTTTAATCTCGTTTAATCTTTTTGTTCAACCTTCGTCAAAGGTTTAATACACTTGATTAAGTGTTATTTTAGGTGAACTATATGTTCCTATTTCTTTCTTGCACATCCCCCAGTACTTGAGAAGTTAAAATCTCATTTATGGGCATTACCCTGCATCGGCGCTGCAGCGCCACTCTTTGCACTAAGACTCGCGCTACGGCGCAAGTTAGCAGTAGCTGGTGGCCCGAGCTCGCGCTGCGGCGCCGGCCTCTAAGGCACGACTCGCGCTGCGGCGCCAAGCATGAAACCTAAAAAATTTTTCTAAGTCGTTTACAAGCTTGAGACGTTGACTTCGAAATCTCATATCTCATTCGTTATAACTCGGAATGAGGTCATTCCAAAGCCATTTTCTTCCTTAGCTTATGTATTGTGATTACCCATGGACAGAACTTTGTTCTGAATCCATTAACATGCCATTCAATTGGCTTAATCTTCACCCTTCGGTCATTTTTACGCTTTTAACGTTCTTCGCTTGTTCGTCCGTAATTCGGTCATCCGAACTCAGAACTCGTTTTTTCTTGAGTCCACGACTCGCATTTTCTACATTCTCTTACATTGTTATGAAACCCTACACGTTCGGGTTCATTTACTAACTTCCTAATTCTCGTTCATCTTTTATGAAAATTTCGCCATAACTTCGTTATAGCTACGTTTTAATCCGTTCTTCATGAACGTTTCTTCCGTTCCTAACCAAGCAATATGCAACTAACTTATACGCGATGGTTTTAAGCTTGTCCATCAATAATAATTATCCTACGATGGTTTTAAACTTGTCCATCAACAACAATTATCCTACGATGGTTTTAAATTTGTCCATCAACAACGTTCTTCGTGTTTTTCGTTCGTTCTTCGTTTTAATCGATATTTTGGATTACGATTCTACTTTTTCTTGAAATTTGATGTTATAGAACATCATTCCTTACTTATTTCATCTTCTCGTTCATAATATTCGTTCGGATTGTTCAAAATCCTCACGAATCATATACTTCCTTAAGAAATTTATAAACTAAATTTCTAAGTTCTTATATCTTCTTTTCTCATGATTTCAACCATATGAAATCATTTCTAACATTATCTTGTCTCTTTTCTCGTTAAGCTATGTTTTTGAACATAAAAACTTAAAGAAAAATATTAGAAGAACTAGGGTTCGGATTACCGTTCTTCTTTAACCTCCTTCCGTCGGACAAAGCGTGCATTCAAGCTAGCTTTTCCTCATTCTCTCCATCTTCTTCTCCCTTCCGAACTTTCTCTCTCTAGCTCTCAAGTGTTGGTTGAAATTTCAAACCAAACAAATGAGCTTAAGGCTTGTTTATATAGAAAACCAAAGCTAGGGGTAGTTTAGTCATTCCGCCCCCTAACCTCCTTACTATTCCCACCTCCTCCACAACTTAGCCACCAAGTAAACTTGGCCTCCACCCTTACTTGGTGGCCAAGTGGCTGGCCCACATGCCCATGGGTCATCCCATGGGTTTCCCCAATGGTTATTACCCATCCGTTTACTCATCGGTTCGATCCGCGGTTTCTTTTCTTGGTTTGGGCCTTAACCCTAATTCTTATTAGACCTATCTTGGGCTTGATTATCACAAAGCATTGGGCTTGACATAATCCAAGTCCAATTGGATTCTACAAAGTCCATGGACTCAAAGTCCATTAAGACTTATCGTATTCTACGCATTCCATTCTCGTATTCTCGTATTCTCGTAATCTCTTCGTATATCGTTCATACGATATTCGTATTATACGTCGTACTAATCTTCGTACTATACTCGTATAATAACTAGTATTATACTCGTATCTCTCACGCATAATAACCCTAGTTATTATACGTACTCATTAAAATTCTCGAAAATTACTTTTCCTAACCCTTAGGTTTTACGTCCGCAGGCGAAAACTTCGTTTTTTGCCATAACTGAAATATTATTGAATATTCCATCACGCCTCAACATTTTACGTAATCAATAACTTCTCGGAATTTCAAAATAAATCTCCGAGCAGAAACGGATGAATAGTGCCTATTTTGTCTTTTTCCCCGAAAATATTTTTGTTCCCGAAAAAATTTTATTTTCTTCTTGAAAATTTTTGCTCGTTCAATCTAGCTCGTAGCCGGAATCCTCCCGACTTATAATCACCCTAGGTTATAGAACGATTAATAAAGACAGCACATAATAGTATTAAACTTAAACTTAAATTCTGGACAATCTGATTTTCCAGGTTGTCACATTCTTCCCTTCTTAAAAAAATTCCGTCCTCGGAATTTCTTAAAACCACACCCTTACCCGGGTTCTCACATTCTCCCCTTCTTCACAGAATTTCGTCCTCGAAATTTTAGCTTAACCTTCTTCTCAACTTCTCTTCAAAGAAGTTATTATCTTTCAAACATTCCCTACCCTTCATAACTTATCAAGAATCATGAAGTGAAAGGAATAAATAGGAATATAAGAATTCCTTTAAAACATTTCATTCTTTTGCTGAGGGGTCAAATTGACCAAGAACTCTTACTAGGTTAAATAGCCTTTCACCGTAAACCTTTTTACACGGTAAGTTTACAATCACAAAGAAGGTAAACTACCTCTTTCCATACGAAGGTGATCAGCCTATCGTATAACCCCATTTCAGGGTATGTTCACCTTAGGCTTAATCATTAGATTCCGCACCAAAACAATTTGGTTCGGCATAGCTATTCAAAGAAAGCTCGATTTTCTTTTAATCATGACATACCATTCGTCTTAGCCAAATCAAGTAGCTTAGACCATACCAATAAATTAGACATCAACTTGAAACATTCGTCTAGTCAACTCACTTGACATCGACTACTTCTTTAAATTCTTTTTGCAATACATCAAAACGTTTCATGGCGTCATGATACCGTACTCTTCACAGTACGTTGAGGACTTCGTCAGTTTATGACTTCGTCATTATACATCATACCATAGTAGTTTGTTGATCCTAAGATCACATCCCACCAGGTTCAATTGCATTAATAACTCCATCTTTTTTACCACCCTTGCATCAAATGCACGGATGATATAAAATTCATTTTGATATTTCAAATCAATTTCTGTCTAGCCGAAATGATTAGCATAGACATACAAAGAATAGTTCTTTTAAAATCCATTGGTTCCAAAAAATTGAACCAATCCTTTCCTTTTTCAAAATATACATATCAGCATGATTTCAATAAACTTCGAAATCTAGCATAACTAGATGACTTGGAATATCCTATTCTCCATCTTACTTCGTTGTCTTACTGCGACAATACTTAAACTTCTCTAGCACCTTCAATGCTAAGTCTACTGAAAATACTTCGTTTTCAGTCTAATCATTCCTATACCTTAGTATAGTCCATCAACTTACCACACATTATGAGTTCAGGAACTTTCCACAATAGTATGAGTTTAAGAACATGCAGACAGACCTTAGGCGTCCATTCGCTGAGACGTTCGAAAACATACCATATTATTATGAGTCACGAACTTATCATAAGTATGAGTTTTAAGAACTCGCACCTACCTTATCGTTCTCTACCTATCAAGTATATACATGAGAAAAGATTCACCTTCTCGTCATACACATCTTAATAGTGCGACCAATTCCAATGATTATCACTGTAATAAACTGAGCAGTTGTTACACCCAGCACAAACCTCTGCCCATACAAAGGTTCATACAACTCAGCCATCACATGAGTCCTCAATTGAAATCTTACAACTTCTAAATTTCTCTTTACTTAATACGAATATTCTTTAATTCGTATGCTAACCTTTACAACTCAATCTAAGTTCTACTTTCCGTACTACTTCGTAGTACCTTTCATTCATAGCATTAGCTATAAATCATTCATCGTATCACAGCTCATCTGTTACTACGATTTACTATGATCACGTGGTGATCTTCTTCCTTAATCGTTTAACTCAACGATTTTCTTATCCTTCTCTCTACGATTATAGTCTTAGGTACTCTTACCTAAGAGTTATAACCTATAGCTCTGATACCACTCTGTAACGCCCCAAAATTCGGTCTACCTTCAGACCCGGACTCGGTGCATCACGGTCCCACTTCTTACCAAACATACGTCATTATATAGTTAAATATAATAACATACATTCTCAAATCCCAGGTTCTCGAAACCTTAAAATCTATTTCATTACAAATAATGGTAATTACATTATTCTTTACATCTTGCACAAGTGACTTTCATCCGCCACCAAGGATACATAAACGTTCATTAAACTATTTTATAGTTTAATTCATCTTTCTAAAATACAAGTCTTGGCTTGCTCTTCACGCACATTCATATACTAAATGGAACTTCGTCTGGATACCGCTCAACTTGATCTTTACGGGATCCTTAAGTTCTTTCTAACGCCGTTCGCTGAAAATGTTTGTCATTTAAAGCAAGTGTGAGCATTCAATTGCCCAGCAAGTCATAACAGTTGAACACACAAGTTCAAGAGTTTAAACCTTTTTTAGAACATCGATAACCAAACAAAGGTTATGAAGCAGCTTGAATAATAGGAATAGTCTCGATTCCTATCATCTTACAACATTCATCACATACTCTTTACACTACTTTTATTCTTCTACCTTTTTCATACACATTTTGTCTGGCTAGAATCATTAGCACAAACTTAACAATAACGGTCCATGTATAAACAGAACATACTTGTATTGAATAGCTCAACCACAGAACAGTTCATCTCATAGAAACACCGAAGTGTTCACATTATGGCTCAAGACCTCATACATTCTACCACCTTGTACATATCTCGCACATATGCACATAGACACGGCATCTCAAGTTCAACATCTGAGAAGTCTAAGAAACTAGCATTCATATATTATGAATGAAGTTAGAAAAACTTGCCTTACGCACAGCTACAGCTTATAGTTTATGCTGAACTGCTCATTCCAATTCCTATGCAGCACATAAGGAAATAACACGTACACCGATTAGTCATATACTTGACTTACGCATTGGTTTACTTAACTTTACTTCTTAAGGTTCGCGTTCTTGTAATTTAAGCTTAGGCGACTAACTTTCATTACCAGTTTACGGCTTTATGATATACGGAGATGCCTTATTCATACATTTATCATCTTGGATGATTTACATTCTTATCTTCTTCTTATAACTCTCCTAGGACTCAGCACACATCTTGTCTCTGCTAGTAGTCCATATAGTACTCTGAGTGGTTTCCCACAAACAACCAACAAACAAGTTCCCGTCTCATCTACATTGCCCATAACAGTGAGTTAGATCGGTTGCCAGTTTTGTATATACCTTCACTCTTTGAAGGAATTGTTTAGCCCAGCTCCCATATGTCAACCATCAAAGTTACGATTGTACCACAACCTAACTTCTCTTAACTTATCCGAACCATTAAACTATAATGTTCGTTAAGTCAACTTCTTAATCCTTACGGCTTCCTGGCAACTAAATGTTATACCTCAGGATTCATTCTTTATCGTCTAAGTCATACAGTCATTTGTATACTCAGAATGATCATTCAACGTCAATAATATAAGGTAGTAGCGTTAAAAATTTCACAATCCCTTATTCTTATCTTACCACGGCCGGTTCACTCGACTCGGAACGTTATCCAAGTTAAAACTACTAACTCGACTTCTTAACGTTATACGTTATTGTCTTCCATTCATTTTCTTCACCGTTCTTGATTAAATCTTAGTCTTCATTACCTTACGGTCAAACCATACACGAAGTGAAGGTTCTGCCCGTTTAATATTCAAGTACACTTAACCCTTACGTTAGTTAAAGTGTTTAATGCTTACTTCATTCCAACATTCTCTATCCGACTCACATCGGACTTTCATTACTCTTATTACCGCTCGCTACAGCTTTCTTGATAATTCATATCTTACTTACTACCTTTGTCAACGTCCAAGTTATACAACCATTGAACACTTAGAACGTTCGTTCAACGCTAATACGATTCACGAGGATCGTTTACGTATTCAACATTCACGTTGCTTGTCTCTTAATATCTCATTCAACCTTTGCTCAAGGTTTTAATCGCTTTCATTCATTATCCAACATGTTCATTCTTTTTTCTTAATGTCAACGCCATACGGTTCGTTGTATGCTAAGACCGATCGTTCATCAAAACAATATTGCGTTCACAGCGTCTAAACGCTTTACATTTATCTCTCATTACCATGTCATAACATCAAAATGTTATGCATTACTCTCGTTACTCAACATCTAAGGAATCACAATTATAGCAATTCCTTACGTTCGTTTATCACGACTACGGTCCCTAAATATCGGTTCCGTAACCCGCGTTCACATTCTTTGTCTTTTAATCTCGTTTAATCTTTTCGTTCAACCTTAGTCAAAAGGTTTAATACACTTGATTAAGTGTTATTTTAGGTGAACTATATGTTCCTATTTCTTTCTTGCACATTCCCCAGTACTTGAGCAGTTAAAATCTCATTTATGGGCATTACCCTGCATCTGCGCTGCGGCGCCACTCTTTGCACTAAGACTCGTGCTACGGCGTGAGTTAGCAGTAGCTGGTGGCTTGAGCTCACGCTGCGGTGCCAGCCTCTAAGGCACGACTCGCGCTGCGGCGCCAAGCATGAAACCTAGAAAAATTTTCTAAGTCTTTTACAAGCTTGAGACGCTGACTTCGAAATCTCATATCCCATTCGTTATAACTCGGAATGAGGTCGTTCCAAAGCCACTTTCTTCCTAATCTTACGTACTTCGATTACCCATAGATAGAACTTTGTTCTGAATCCATTAACATGCCATTCAATTGGCTTAATCTTCACCCTTCAATCATTTTTATGCTTTTAACGATCTTCGCTCGTTCGTCCGTAATTCGGTCATCCGAACTCGGAACTCGTTAGTTCTTGAGTCTACGACTCACGTTTTCTACATTCTCTTACACTCATATGAAACCCTACACATTCGGGTTCATTTACTAACTTCCTAATTCTCGTTCATCTTTTATGAAAATTTCGCCATAACTTCGTTATAGCTACGTTTTAATCCGTTCTTCATGAACGTTTCTTCCGTTCCTAACCAAGCAATATGCAACTAACTTATACGCGATGGTTTTAAGTTTGTCCATCAACAACAATTATCCTACGATGGTTTTAAACTTGTCCATCAACAACAATTATCCTACGATGGTTTTAAATTTGTCCATCAACAAGTTCTTCGTGTTCTTCGTTCGTTCTTCGTTTTAATCGATATTTTGGATTACGATTTTACTTTTTCTTGAAATTTGATGTTATAGAATATCATTCCTTACTTATTTCATCTACTCGTTCATAATATTCGTTCGGATTGCTCAAAATCCTCACGAATCTTATACTTCTTTAAGAAATTTATAAACTAAATTTCTAAGTTCTTATTTCTTCTTTTCTCATGATTTCAATCATATGAAATCATTTCTAATATTATATTCTCTCTATTCTCGTTAAGCTATGTTTTTGAACATAAAAACTTAAAAAAAAATATTAGAAGAACTAGGGTTCGGATTACCGTTCTTCTTTAACCTCCTTCTGTCGGATAAAGCATGCATTCAAGCTAGCTTTTCCTCATTCTCTCCCTCTTCTTCTCCCTTCCGATCTCTCTCTCTCTAGCTCTCAAGTGTTGGTTGAAATTTCAAACCAAACAAATGAGCTTAAGGCTTGTTTATATAGAAAACCAAAGCTAGGGGTAGTTTAGTCATTCTGCCCCCTAACCTCCTTACTATTCCCACCTCCTCCACAACTTAGCCACCAAGTAAACTTGGCCTCCACCCTTACTTGGTGGCCAAGTGGCCGGCCCACATGCCCATGGGTCATCCCATGGGTTGCCCCAATGGTTATTACCCATCGGTTCGAGCCGTGGTTTCTTTTCTTAGTTTGGGCCTTAACCCTAATTCTTATTGGGCCTATCTTGGGCTTGATTATCACAAAGCATTGGGCTTGACATAATCCAAGTCCAATTGGATTCTACAAAGTCCATGGACTCAAAGTCCATTAAGACTTATCGTATTCTACGCATTCCATTCTTGTTTTCTCGTAATCTCTTCGTATATCGTTCGTACGATATTCGTATTATACATCGTACTAATATTCGTACTATACTCGTATAATAACTAGTATTATACTCGTATCTCTCACGCATAATAACCCTAGTTATTATACGTACTCATTAAAATTCTCGGAAATTACTTTTCCTAACCCTTAGGTTTTACGTCCGCAGGCGAAAACTTTATTATTTGCCATAACTGAAATATTATTGAATATTCCATCACGTCTCAACATTTTACGTAGTCAATAACTTCTCGAAATTTCAAAATAAATCTCCGAGCAGAAACGGATGAATAGTGCCTATTTCGTCTTTTTCCCCGAAAATATTTTTGTTCCCGAAAAAATTTTATTTTCGTCTTGAAAATTCTTACTCATTCAATCTAGCTCGTAGCCAGAATCCTCCCGACTTATAATCACCCTAGGTTACAGAACGATTAATAAACACATAGCACAAAATAGTATTAATAAAAATTCATTTTATTAATAACTAATTCTTTAAACTTAAATTCTGGACAATCCAATTTTCCAGGTTGTCACAGAGGTGGTATCCTTATTATGTTTGGAAAGTTATGAATGAATAAAAATATCAAAGTTTATTGAAATGTTACGTGTTAAGCTTTAATCTTAGTATATTTAAAGTTAAACTTTAGGATATTCAAGGAATTGAATATTAATCTAATAAGCGTATATTTTAACAGAAAATACCTCCTTGAAGAAGACAACCACGTCAACAACCACCTCCTGAGGGGTCTACTAACAATAATAATGAGGCCAACGCTAACCCGGTTCAACAGTTGGTGACTCTATTAACAGGAGCACTTGCGAATCAACCGCAAGCTCAAGTTACGACTTTCAAGGACTTCAAAGCGGTTGGACCGCCAGAGTGTCAAGGGTCTATGAATCCAGTAGAAGCCCAAACCTGGATCATGGAAATAGAGAAGGTGTTCGATTGTGCCAGAGTCAATGAGGATCAGAAGACCGCTTTTGCAACATTTATGTTGAAGTTCGAAGCTAGCTATTGGTGGCAGGTAAATAAGGTTCGTGAGGGATAGGGAATAGTAGTGTGTGATAGATTTAAAGAGATGTTTTTCGAAATGTACTTTCTGACTAGTTATCGAAATCAGTTGGAAGTTCAGTTTTTGGAACTAAAGCAAGGAACTATGTCTGTGCCATAGTATGCTGCGAAGTTTAATGAGCTAGCAAGGTTTGGTACTTATCAAGTTAGTACTGATGAGCGTAAGGTGAGAAGGTTCGAACAAGGGTTGAAGCCCTGGCTTTATAGTAAGGTTTCAATGTTCCAGTTAAACAAGTTTGCGGCAGCATTGGAAAAGGCAATTATCGCGGAAGGTGGAAGCGATGCCTTAACCAAATATAATCAAGAACAGAAGAAGAGAAAGAATGAGAATGAAAATAAGGCTAGTAGAAGCAGTGGTGGAAATAACAGCCAGAAGAGGAAGTAGAGTGAGAATTCGAATACGGGAGGACAACAAGGAAGTCAGCAAAAGAAGAAGTTTGAAGCTTGTGCTACTTGCAGAAAGAACCACACTGGTGTATGTTTGAAAGGAAACCAAGTGTGTTTTAATTGTGGCAAGGAAGGTCATATTGCACCAAACTATTTTTGTCCAAAGAAGGGAGCTTGTTTCACTTGCGGGTCGAAGGATCACATGGCTCGTGATTGCCCTAAAAAGACAGCGGGAAGCGCAAGTGGAGGAAAAGGAAACAACGGTGGTGGTACCTTAACTATCACTGGACCAGCACAATCAAGCCGACCCACTGCGAGGACTTTCAATATGACCGTGCAGGATGTTGTGTTGTCAAAGGATGTGGTGTCAGGTATCATTCTAATTAATGGTATTAATGCTTATGTACTATTTGATTCGGGTGCTACTTGTTCATTTATATCCGATGAATTTGCTCAGAACTTAGATTTGCCTCAGGAAGAACTAGAATTTCCTTTAAGCATAGAGATTGTGAATAGGGAAGTGATCCTGTTAGATTTATATATAAGAATTGTTGAGTGGTTATAAAGGGTCACGAGATGATGGTAGATTTGATACCAATTAATCTTGGGGAATTTGATGTTATACTGGGAATGGATTGGTTATTCAATTACGGGGCAGTAATTGATTGCCAAAAGAAATATGTTAACCTTATGACTTCGTCAAAGGTGGTGTTTTATGGTAGCAAGTCGCCTCAACAAGTAAGTTGTCTGACGGTGATGCAAGCCAAGAAGTTACTGAGATAAGGATGTGTAGGATACTTATCCTACATAGTTGATACTCAGAAGAAAAGTGCGAAGTTAGAAGAGATACCGGTCATTAGAGATTTTTTAGACGTATTTCTAGATGATTTACTTGGACTTCCGCCGGATCGAGAAATCGAGTTCGTGATTGATTTGATGTCAGGAACGACCCCGATATCTAAAGCCCCATACAGAATGGCCCCAGTAGAAATGAACGAGTTGATGGTGCAGTTGCAAGAATTACTCGACAAGAAGTATATCCAACTGAGTGTATTGCCATGGGGAGCACCGGTGTTATTTGTTAAGAAGAAAGATGGATCGATGCGGCTCTGCATTGATTATCAAGAATTGAATAAGGTCACAATCAAAAAATAAGTATCCGTTACCGAGAATCGATGACTTGTTCGATCAACTGAAGGGAGCAAGATATTTCTCAAAGATAGACTTGAGGAGTGGTTATCATCAGTTAAAGGTGAGGCCAGAGGATGTACCGAAAATAGCATTCAGAACTCGGTATGGTCATTACGAGTTTTTGGTTATGTCATTTGGTTTAACCAATACACCTGCAGCATTCATGGATTTGATGAACAGGGTGTTTAAACCATTCTTAGATAAATTTGTGGTGGTGTTTATTGATGATATATTGGTGTATTCCAAGACCAAGGAGGAACATGTTGAACACTTAAGAGTGACGTTGGAGACATTGAGGAAAGAGAAATTGTACGCTAAATTCTCGAAATGTGAGTTTTGGTTGGAACGTGTACAGTTTCTTGGGCATGTCATTGACAAGGAGCGAATCTCAGTAGATCCATCAAAAGTTGAAGTTGTAATGAACTGGGATCAGCCGAAGACACCATCAGAGGTAAGAAGTTTCTTGGGATTGGCAGGTTACTATAGTTTTATTCAAGACTTTTCCAAGATCGCAACTCCGTTGACGAATTTAACTAGGAAGGCGATTAAGTTTGTTTGGACGGAGAAGTGTGAGGAAAGTTTTCGAGAATTAAAGAAAAGATTGAGTGCAGCACCTGTGTTATCATTGCCTGATGATACAGGGAATTTTGTGGTATATAGTGACGCATCGCATAAAGGACTAGGATGTGTGCTTATGCAGAACGGCAGAGTTATTGCGTATGCGTCGTGTCAGTTCAAAGATTACGATAAAGGGTATCCGACTCATGACTTAGAGTTGGATGCGGTGGTGTTTGCCCTGAAAATTTGGAGACATTATCTTTATGGGGAAAGGTGTGAGATATATACCGACCATAAAAATCTAAAGTATATATTTGCACATAAAGATTTGAATAAGCTACATAAGAGATGGATGGAATTGATTAAAGAGTATGACTGCGAGATTTTCTATCATCCCGGAAAGGCGAATGTTGTTCTCGATGCCTTAAGTAGAAGGGGACGGGAGAAATTAATGATGTTGACTGCTCAGGAGAAGCTAGTGTCAGAAATGGCAAAGATGGAGTTGGAAATTAAACATCTGATAGAATCAGATGAAAAATTATTTCAGATGGGAAACAGTTCAACGTTGGTAGATAAGGTGAAGAATGCACAACTCTAGGATGAAAATTGTGAAAAGATAAGAAGCAAAGTGTCTAAAGGTGAGGAAGACAAATTTAAAGTTGATTCGGAAGGGTTACTTAGATTTGAAGGGAAAATTTGGGTTCCGCCAGTACCGAAAATTAAAGAAGAAATTTTAAGCGAGGCTCATAACTCAAGGTATTCAATTCACCTTGGAAGTACGAAAATGTACCAGTATCTCATACATCATTTCTGGTGGTCAAATATGAAAAAGGATGTTGCTAAATGTGTGGCGAAATGTTTAACATGTCAAAAATTTAAAGCTGAACATCAAAGGCCAAGCGGATTGCTGCAACCATTAGAGATACCAGAATGGAAATGAGAGCATATCATAATGGATTTTGTGGTAGGTCTTCCAACGAATCAGCAAGGTTACGATGCAATCTGGGTGATTGTCGATTAATTGACGAAGTTGACACAATTTTTACCAATCAAGATTAGATTTAACCTTGATCGATTAGCAAAACTGTACGTGATGGAAATTATTTCAAGACACGGTGTCCATTGTATCAGAGAGAGATTCACGTTTCACATCAAATTTTTTGGAAACGACTATAAGAATGCTTGGGATCGCAGTTGAGAATGAGTACAGCGTACCGTCCTCAAACTGACGGACAAAGTGAGAGAACCATCCAGACACTGGAGGATATGCTCAGAGCATGTATTATGAATTTTATAGGGAATTGGGATGACCATTTACCGTTGGTTGAATTTGCCTATAATAATAGTTATCACGCGAGTATTGGCATACCGCCTTACGAAGCGTTGTATGGCAGGAAATGCAAAACTCTGGTATGCTAGGACGAAGTTGGAGAACGTCAGCTGCTAGGTCCAGAATTGGTACAACAGACTGTTGAGATCATCAAAGTGATTCGGGCAAGATTGATAGCTGCACAAGATAGACAAAAGAAATATGCTTATTAACACTGACAAAATCGGGAAATCGATGTCGGTAGTTTTGTTTTCATGAAAGTGTCTCCCTGGAAAGGGAAAATTCAGTTTGGAAAAAAAGGGAAACTAAGCCTTAGGTTTATAGGACCTTTTGAAGTGCTACGACGAGTTGGTGAAGTGGCGTATAAGGTAGCTTTACCTCCGAAATTAGGACATATTCATAACATTTTCCATGTTTCGGTATTAAGGCCATATAAGCCCGATTACAAATATGTTATAGAATATGAACCATTACAGTTTGAAAAAGACTTGTCATATAAAGAAGTCCATGTTCAAATTATTGATAGGAAAGAGCAAGTACTAAGGAATAAAGTGATACCTTCTGTTAAGGTAATATGGAAAAACCACAACACTGAAGAAGCTACGTGAGAACTTGAAGATGTTATGGTAAAAATATCCTCAGTTATTTGCTTAATTTTGTATAGCGATTATGGGGACAGAATTCTTTTAAAGAGTGAAGGATGTAACGATCGAGAAATTTTGTAATTAAATTTAAATATTTATTGAATTAAATAAATATTTTAATTAATTTATTTATTGAGATAAATAAATAATTGATGAAATTGTGGTGCAATAAGTTAGTTGAGTGTATATGTTAACTAAATTAATTAATGGTAATTTTATTATTTGAAGATTTAGTTTAATGAAATAATTAAATTAAATGAATTATTTGATATTTAAGAAAATAACTAAATTAAATAAAATGATGTTCTAGTATAATTTAATAATTAAATTAGATATGTATTAATTTGTTAAGTATAAAAATAATTATAATGGAAATTTTAATTGTAATTGTAAGTTATTAAAATTAATTGAATAAGTGTGACAAATGGAAATTAATTGAATTAATAGTGTGACACATGGAACTATATAATATAAAGGTTATCAAAATAAATGGAAAGAGGGGGATTTTTTGTAGCCAAACATGGCCTTATGGCCTTTGGCATAACATACCCGATAGACGCTTTGTTTTTTTAACTGAAGAGTACGTGCGTGGGGAAATGCCATATCAGTTGTTTTTTTATACGTATTATCCTAAAGCTATGAGCAGAGAGTTTGAAGAGAAAGGGAGAAACACAGAGAAATTGTTACAGGGTTAAGGAAGAAATTGAGGGTTTTTGCTGTGGAAGAGGAAGGAATTAAAGCAACTTTATCATTTTTCGTCAGTAATCAAGGATAAATATATAACCTACTCTAATTTTAACTTTTAGTTTTGTAATTTCTATTCTCTGTGATTGAAATTATGTTGTGCTAAGGTTAAAGTGTTAATCATATGCATGTAATCTAATAATTATCATACATAAGTGATGTTGAAGTAATCAAATTCGTGAAATTTAGTTTGAAGAAGAAAAGTTAGACTAACAGTGTTATGTATATGTAAAATAGCTTAATTGAGTCCAAAATTTGATGTTCAATCCTTGATAGAATCTGTAAATTGATTGTAGATTGTGTTAGTGTATCAAGAAACGAAAACAACGTAGTTGGAATGGTGTAATTTGGTTAAGAAACAAAGATTTGACAATCGAATTCGCTAAAAGTGTTGAAATATGAATAAATTGGTAAAATATGATTTTTGATCCTTAAAAGTTAATTATATACAATGTTTATGTTGGTAGAATTATGAAGTGCATGCTTGGTGATGTGGTTACCAACTTCTGGTTGTTGGGGCTTGTGAATTTTTGTAGTAATTAGGAAAAATTGGGGTTTGGTATCATAACAGGGGAAGCTGCTGCAGTTTTTGTCTGCGTACTGGCGCAACTGCGCCGGTACCAAAGGCAGAAATGGCGCAGCTGCGCCTGTTGGGTTTCTAAGGTCGTGCACCAGCGCAGCTGCACCGGTGCCAAGGCTTGGGACAGCACAACTGCACCGTACCCTAAGCAGAGGCAGTGAGTTTTGTTTAATTGTAGACCATTGTATGTAGACCTAATCTAGTTTAGTATGCATGATAAAGATGTTAAACCATATCGTAAGATACAATAACAGATTGTAAGGTATCGTAATACCAAAAAGTGAAAGATTTTAAATAATCACTTAACAATTTATGTAATGAATGAAAATTGATGTTTGCTAAAGTTAGAGGTGAATGATGAAGCTTTATGTTATACGACATTGAGTTTTCAGATTCGTGTGAGTGGTTAACCAACATGGTTAGACATTAAGTTAAAGGTTATAACTTAGATGGTGGATTGAACCTATAAAGCTAACAATAGTATAACTAATCGGTATTGTGATTTCAATGGTATATGTAGGGTAATTGGCAAATGTTTACTATACATGTGTAGCTTACACACGAGGCAAGTTCCCTAACTTCATTCTCTTTATTATGAATGCAAGTTTCATAACTATGCTTACCTTTAATTGTCAAGCAAGCTTTCTAACCCTAATTTATCAATATTCAAGTTCTTAAATCTTATATTAAAGTTGAGCAAGCTTATTGATTCCATCTTGTTTATGATGATACAAGATCTTGTATTCTAATTCTTTACATTGAACGAGTTTCACAATCCTAACTCTCGTTCTTGCTATTCAAAGCATATACAATGTCTATTCAATTGTATATTGTCATTATTCGATCTTTGACTTAAGTATCATTGTTCAATTCTATATTATTGTGTTGAACCTTCGAATAACCAAGCAAGCTCTTATTGATTGAACTAATCTGTAATTAAATTGTGTTCTAAAATTCTAGAACCACTAATAAGCTAGTTCCAAACTAAACTTTCTTTACTGCAAAAATTCTAAAATCAAACTGAGATGAACAACCCTAATATAGGGGATTTTGTATGCGTTAGCGTTTAGATGTTTGTGCACAGTACATGGTACAAAGGGCTGATCCCCCTAAGTACTTAAGAAAGGGTCTGTATAATCTAAACGACTATTAAGGTTGAGGTAAAATACCTAGTTACTGGGGACATAGTTCGTGGTCTTAAGACCCTTAGTTATAATCTTTAACTTGTTTTCTATTCTTGATTCGTACAACGAGTTCTCCATTATTCAGTATTCGTTGTCTAATCTCATGTTATTGCCATTACTATTCTTTATATTAGTGAGCAATTGTTTGCTCACTCTTACAATTAACACTGCAGCTAACGTTGAGAAGGCCGATGAGCCATCTTCTAGCAAAGGAAAGGGCAAGATGTTCAAGTGATGAAAACTAATTTACTTAACCGAAATTATGTTATAAGACTTATGTTATTTTGTGATGTATTCCGCAGACTTATGTAATAGCTTAAGGTTAGATTACTTGGGATTGTTTTAAGTTGATGTAACCCTTTAATAGGATGATTATTGTTCAAGTTATTTAAGTTATGTCTTTATCCTTTATTGTGGGTAGTTAGATATAATTGGTTTTGGATAGTGAATACCAAATCCTGTAGGAATGAAGTACCCGGATTTGGGGGTGTCACAAACAGGTTCAAACAGTTTATAAAATAAAACAAAAGCATTCCCACGAAAAAATTGGTTACTTAGAAGATAAAATCCAAAAGAGAGAAAATGTATACACCTAGCCTAACCTTGGCAAGTCTAATGTCGAAAAAAAATTCCAAATCCAGTAAAAGTTTCAATTTTGCTATAATATAAAAAGAAATTTGCAAGAAAATCTCACCATTTACTACAACAAAACAAATGTAAAAGAAATTAAATTTTACCAAAATCCAAACCCAAATAAAAAAAACATAAATAATATGCTTTAGTGATTACGAACATGTCATACATTAAAACTAACAAATGAAGAGCATTTCAAATCAAAAATTTGACAAAACAATTTTTCTACCAAAAAGAAGTTTGCTAATTGCTTGGAACGTAACAAAAGTCATGAACCAATTACCTGACGTAATTTGCAAAGCATTAAAAAAGGTAGTAATAGTTACACCGAGTCCAACAACACCTCCGGATATACAATATTTGTCGTGGTAGATGATCCATTAAGAGGGAGAAGTACACTGATGCGATCAGCCGACGTGCATCTAGACATGGCCACATATAGGTGATCGTGGCTGAATACAGGCAAGCGCATATCTACACCAAAAAACTTGACTGACTGGCCTTGCGACTTATTGATTGTCACAACATATATTAAGTGTACTGGGAATTGGCGTCTAGTCATTTGAAATGGTAAATCTTTGGACGATGGTGATAATGATATCTGCGGGATGAAACAAAGATTCAAAGATTTATCACCAGTTAGAATTTTAGCCTCAATAACCCGTGATGCGCACTTGACAACCATTAGTCTGGTTCCGTTACAGATTCTATCTTTCGAGGCTATATTCCTCAACAATATAATGGCGCACCCGACCTTTAGTTCCAACTTGAAAGGCGGTAAACCTGACGAGTTTAGAGAATTTAGAAACTCACTTGGATATTGATTAGTGGTAGAACGACAGAGTTCGTCCCCATCTGACACCTTGTCAGCTGCCAAGTAGGTATACGTCACGCTAGGATAAATCTGTAGAGCAACATCATTGATAGCGCAGACATCATCATTCTGAGCGGAAAGAATTATGCGCTCAGTTAAGTTGGATGGGGTTACCACACTGAGCACATCTTGTGGATAAACTCTGGAATTTAGTTCAAGCAGAGTTTGACACATGTGTATCGTTAGAGGAAGTTCCACAATATCTTGCGTACTGATCCCAATCTAAGTATGATGTGAAGCATATGAGTACATAAAATGAATAATTAAATAAATAATCTATAATATAAATCACCTCTTCCAAGAAGGATGTGTGAGAATAATTTATATGATGATTGCTATTTAAACGCATATTTATGCTCAAAGTTAATATGCACACACTCGGCCACATTGCAGAACGTCTTAAAGATGCACCAACAAATTGTTCTCGCCGACCCTTAGGTATCACCGATAGTATTTGACGGAAATCCCCGCCAAGCACAATCGTGATACCACCAAATGGTTAGTTATCATCACGGATGTCACGAAGTGTTCGATCAACTACCTCAACACCATGTCGTTGCTGCATGGGAACTTTGTCCCATATTATCAAGCGAGCCTCCCTAAATAATTCCCCATGCAGTGACTGTTTGCTGAAATGATATACCGAGCTTTTTGTGATATCGAATGGAATTCAAAATGTAGAATGAGTTGTCCGACCGCCTAACAACAACAATGATGCAATTCCTGATGAAGCATCTGTAACGACGATATGACCCTCATTGCGCATTTTATTGGTGATGGTGTTGTACAAAAAGGTTTTCCCTGTTCCTGCACCTCCACTGAAGAAAAACATTTTGCCCTGATTTTCAGCAACGGAGATAGTGATAGCATTATAAGCCATATGTTGAGCATTATTTAAAACATCAATATTTGAAAAGGTCATTCAGTTGATTAGCTTCATTTCATAGTTGCATATGCTCGATCAACAATTTATTACCTGAAACAGAACTCCAATTTTGAACGGGGTGTGGCATAGATGGGAAGTCATCAAATTTTTTACCAGATTTATGTAGCAACTGATCAATCAAATATAAACTATAATCTTCGATTCGTGGCTGCGTTGGATCGCATATGCCAAAAAATTTTTGTAGCTTGTGACGAAGATAATCACATATATGGATGGAGAATTGATTCCACAGAGTGCATGGTTGTATTGGGGAGCATTCTACCAGAATGATGCAGAATAGTCTGCGTAACTAGTATCCTGTATTCATGGTTGAAGTCTCCTGGAGGCATTGTACCCACTCTGCATCATCTTCTAAGAGCCCCATAGCTACACACGCTGATTTAAAACTATCATCGAACACACCATTGATCATGCGTAGACCATCAAAAGAATGCGGTCCTCTAACAACTGTTAATAGCAATCGAAGGTAAAACCGCTCCCTCAAATTGGGTGTAGCAAAGTATAATCTGCCAATTGCAAACCCACTCCGCCTTAGAGTCCAAATCTTCCAACCTTTGTTCCAAATGAAATGTTGGGGAAATTCTTGGTATGTGTAGGCACGTGTAACATCATTTGAAGAACAACAGTCAAAGAATCCAGTCAGAGTTGTGATTTGACTCCTAGACCCAAGTTTAATTATTTCAAGTGTTTTAGCAGGAACGTAAACAACTTGATGCATCCCAGGTAAATGTAGATCTAGCCGTACAACCGAAGGAATTTCTTCATGGAGAGGATAACCGAAGAATCTCCATACAGCCTCTGTCAGTCCAATATACCTTGCATCAATGTATTGCTTTATCTCATTGTTTCCATTTGGTCCCTCTAAAACCATAGTTGTGCGGTCATGACCTTTGTAAATGTACTTATGGATATATTTGACACATTTCATTCCTGCACAGACCTCCACATTTATATGACAGTTGAACTTTCTTGATAGGTGTGGATTATAAGGTACGACATCTCGATTATCAAATGTATGCCCTCTAGTGGTGTGAGATTGACCATTACGGCAACGACAGTAAATAGGGTACCCATGTTCATCCATAGTAGTTTAATCTGCTAAGGCTTTTGGATAATGGAACCAACATGCACCGTTCACCATGCAAGTTAAATATAGGTTTCGAGAACCACATGGACCATGAACCATACAACTGTTGATTATTTCATACAGAGTTGGATCAGTGGATGGATATGGGAATTTAGCACTAACTAACCGATCCACTTGTGCAGTTGTTTGAATCTTGTCAAGGTCATGAAGGAAGAATAAAGCATGCATGTATGGTAACCCTCATTTTTGGAACTCAATGGTGAATATATGAGTAAGTTTTTGACCTAAAATTTGTTCATTTTTTACCTCATGCATCAGAGCATGCCATTTTAACTCAAATACACGGACAACTATATCTGGACGATCCAAAGAGGTTTGGTGTTCTAGTAAGGCAGCTGTTATTTCGGGCCATTTTGGGTTGGTCGTCATGGTGAGAAAACTGCCAGGGTGTTAGTGGTACCTTATAATGGCCACAGAGTCATGAAAAATCAAGCTCATGTTACGTGCACTCCCAGTAAAGGACAATGGCAGAACAAAGCATTGTCCGATCTAATCGGGGTCCAACTCATCAACACTGCCGTCACATAAATTTGCATAAATCTTCTGACGCAACTTATCCTGATTGAGTTTAATGTAAGACAACCTGTTTTGCTCTGTTGATGCCCAAACGTCTACTATAAACTCTTGAAATAACTTTCCTCCTCTAAGATTTATCGAATACTCGGTGGGACGTGAAAATATATAATAACTGTAAAATTGCATATGTGTCATCCTTCTTACTGAAAAATCATTTTGTTCGGAGTTCCACTGTCGTAGACCAGATTCCCAACCAAGCTCACCAATAAAGAATAGAAGTACATAGTGTAATGGTAAATATGCTGGATGACACTCATTGATTTGGCTCAGGGCTCTATTATCTCCTTTTAAGTGCAGAACAATATCTCGCATACCACTACTCTCACTACCATCACCAGGTAAAATCACAGCTATTTCATCTATGGTTGGAAGATTGTACCGATGCATATTAGTTGATGAGGTGTAATGAAGGTGAGCACATAAATCATGATCTGAAGATTCTAACTCAGTTAGTATTTCATGGGCACGTTTGTACTTTGAAGCAAAATGATTCACTGATAACAAACAATTCTGTATAGTGTGGAGGACATCTCGGCACAAGTTATTATTCTGCGCACATCGAATATTCAATGTAGTGGCTATGTCATATATGTACAACTGACAGTAGATGGGCACACGACCATCTGGGGGTAAAAATGACCCGGTATGGTGACGTAATTCTCTATAGATAGTGAATGATGTTGGACCTCTTGAGTTGAGTAATATGTCGTCAAGCTTAACACCCAAGCTCATGAAAGCATTAGCTGTATTGTACTCCCTAATATACCGATGAAATGATTTTGCTTGACCATCATGGCCATTGTATAATACACAAATAAGAGGTGGGGGTGCAATGAGTTTCGGTAACTTAATTTTGCCTTGTAGACAACATGTTCCAAATCTTGGATTGGACAATCCTATGCGAGATAATCTTTCATCCCACCAATGTAAGGCTGAACAATAAGGACACTGAATATTCATCTGCCCGAGAAAATGATGCTCATTATTGACAGGGACAATAACATTCAATTCGTCATCACTAAACATAGTGTCAACATCGCTAAAGGGTTCTGGTGGGAATCTACAAATAAAAATTGTATGTACACAAATATGAGAAGTAAGAAAATAGTAGGCAACTAATAAACTATGTAGAATATACATACACTGTTAGATCCGCCAGAACAGGAGATGACGTCATGAGGACATTGTCGTCAGTTTGATGAGAATGTGGTGCTACATCCGGGATAGCTTCATAGTGAGCAAAGTCTGTCTCTAAATTTTGAGGCGAGGGTAAAGGTAGCCCCAGAACAGGTGAGAATAGAAAAAAGTCAGTTGGAATGAAAATTGGGTCAAACGCAATTGTAGGTGTTAGATAACATTCCAAATTATTTGTTCGTAACCTTTTTTTGTGGAAGGTGTGCTATAGTGGCTCGGTGCAATGGAGGTAGGTCTTGCAAATCATGACATAAGGGTTATGGAGGAGTGTAAATCACATGTATTTTCCTATGCAACTATCCAACAGGGAAAAGATAATATATTACAACTCTATTTTTCTTAAGAGCAAAAGAAATATGTATCAATTCGAAGACATTAATCAAAAAACTTACCAAAGAGGTAGACATATTTTCTTTCCCATTTTTTCGACAATTAGTGGGCATGTGACATACCTTCGACGTTGAAGGTGCAGTATGATTGCTAATAATTCGTGTTTCCCGCACAAGTACGCATTCATTCTAGCGTTGCAGATAGTTAGTTTTATGTATTTTAATCCAAATACAAATAATGACAATAGTAAATGTACCTCGACATTGCACAACTGAGTAGGTGAATGTTCAGCCAATATTGTACGAAGAGATGGTTGGGAATGCGAGGGGACTTCAATAACCATGTTAGCAAGTGGAACATGATTGGAGAATTGGGAGAGGGACTTGGGTGGTGTCAATACTGGAAAGTCTTTGGGTAGAGGTTGAGCGTAATTCCCAGAATTCTCTCTTTCCCGACGTGCGCGCTATGCCAGCGTACGTCGCGAGCACGTACTACTATCATTGTAATTTTGGTCACGTCTGGCACGTTGGGCCTTAATTTTAGAGAAAGCAAAATTTGAAGCGGGAGCCTAAGATAGGAAGTGATGTATGAAATAAGTTAAATAATTAGTGAACTAATATAATTTTAAATCCCTAATATAAATTGCATTAATCTACTACAAGTAAACACAACGTAACAATTTACGAAGGGGAAACAAAAAATTAAGAAAATTAACTAAGAATCCATAATATGTAAGAATGGCTAAGGAAACCAATACATAATTTGGACAATATGTTAGCAGGTCCAAAATCAAATTCATGTAGAGCTGCGAAATTCATGTAAGAATAGAGTCGTGTGTGCGTGAGAGAGATGTGTAAGAATGAGAGTGAGGGGTGAGAAACTCAAAAATATCACCGACAATATAGTGTATATCGTTCTAACCGAAATACCAACACATTAGATAGCTATTAGATATGACGTGTTAAATAATTTTTATAAATACTTAAAGAACGATCAGTACAACATACCGATTGAGTAAATTAATTTTCTTTTCCAGTTGAAGATGGAGATGGAGTGATTATTAGGTTGTTCAAGTGATTCACATTTGAATTCACCTTGGAAGTACAAAATAAGGCATTAGGTTAGCATGTGCAAAAAGCATAACTTTTTAAAATCAAATTCATAGTAAATATCGCTCTCATAATAATACCACAACACAACAATTCTACTCGATGATGGTATGGAGTTGTGTGTGCGTGAGAGAGAAGTGTAAGAGTGAGATTGAGACTGAGACTAAGGGGTGAGGAACTCAAAAATATCACTAACAATTTAGTGTATAATGCTCTAACCGATTTATTGTGTTAATTTATTTTAATCAAAAGATAAACAATTATTAGTACAACATACCAGTTGATTAAACCAATTTTTTTTTCCAATAGAACAACCAATTTTTTCTTTTCCCTTCGTTGAAGATGGAATAACACTTAGGTTGTTCAAGTGATTCAAATGTGAATTCTCCTAGGAAGTACAAAATAAGATATTAGTCAAAAAATGCAAACTAATATCAAAATGAATTTTTTTTAATAATACCAGTAGCGTTACCTTATCCATATGTAATTGATTAAGCGCACATTCAGACAAAACATTGACATGTATGTTGTTATTATCACATAGATCAACATGTAAGAGCAGAATTAATAAATTAAATATGACCAAATGAAGTTGCAAAGACAGGTTTTGTATCTTGAATATCATGATAAAAACTTAACATTTGATCAAAACTATGCTTAGTTTCAATAATACATTCAATACTATTGTTCCAAACCTTCCGAGCCTAGCTCTATTTTTTTTATTTTGTTTTACTATACATTTATACTATATATTGTTCTGTAAGAGAGGAATTCCCTCAATTTTGAAGATAGTTGAGGTTTCAAACTGTTGGAAGTTGAATCAGAATAAATGGTTAAGTTTATTTTCTTGACATCTTATGTTTAACTTCTTTAATTGGTGTCATTTTTCATTAAGAATAATGTCCATGAAAAGGATTTTAACGAATTTGATTTTCCGGAGGAAAACAAAAAGAACAGCCAAATATATAGGAATATATGTGATAAGATTTAAGTATTTTGAGCCAATCAACATAACATAACTAGCCATCAAATTAACATAAATGTTCTTTCTAATCGAAGAACGGATAATGTGATTCCCAGTTTAATAAGCCAAGCCAATCAATCATAGTCATTACTCATTAGGAGCCACATGAAAGTGAGAGGAATTTAGTATCTGGATGCATTGAATTCTATACATCAGAAAGGATGCATTCACCATAGTTTCAGCTACAATTATCTTCAAAGTTCCAATTTTAATCATTTTATTTTCGTCTATGAAAATATTTATTTTTTAAGTTATTGCTCCAAAAAAAAGCCTTTTAAATTATGTACCATTTGTGTTGTGCAGGTAGAACTAAGTTGTTGTAGCAGTTGAACTATTTACGTTGGTTGTGGTGCTGGTTTTGGAGGTGATCGGCCATTGGCAGCTCTCAAATTACTTCAAAGAGTCAAAGAGTTAAATTATCTTGTATTCGAATGCCTAGCGGAGAGCACCTTATTTAATCGCTACCAAGCAATGAAGTTTGGTGGTGATGGTTTTGATCCTCGTAGTATGCTTTGTCATTATGTTGGTTATTAATTTACACATTAGTGTGCAGTTATTCAGAGAATGCTATGGACTAAATGTTAATAGATCTCTAAATTTTAAATTTGGCGTGCTCAAGATGGAGAAGTTTATATGGCCTGCCTGAGTAACTAATACTTAATCTAGCTCAAATGTCCTAACTTTTTATGTACTCTTTCACTAAGTAAACTGCAAGACTTTACATAGTATCTTTAGACATCATTTCTTTCGTAGTGCTATTTTTTTACTGGGCTATCACTTGCATTAAAAGTGATAATAGTGACTATATGATAGAGTCTTAAGTTTTAGGTCATCCTCCTCTTTGCAATTTTATTTAATGTTTTATTTATGCTTGTCAACAATTTTTGCAATTTCAGAGTGGATGCATTTGCTCCTACCTCTGGCTGTGGAAAGAGGGGTTTGTATAATCACCAATATGGGTGCAAGTAAGAAGCTAAAGATTTTAAATTACTGGGCATTAAGTTTTTCTTTAAACTTTTAAGCAATGACCCTAAGTTTTGCTGCACAGAAGAAGGTATTAGATTTAGTGAGCACACTGTTGGTGTGGCTTATCAAGTGGAGGTCACTAAAGCAGGTATAATTCATAGATATTTTCCGAAATCATAGATATTAGAAACCTACTTTTTAGTACTACTTTAAAACCTAATTTTTCTTTTTCTTTCTAATAAGAAGGAATATACTTCAAGGCTTACAGTACAATTGTTTTCTTTTTCTTCATAGTGAAGAACAATGACAAGACAATCATTATGATGCACTCTATTTGGTTAGTACAATTGCACTCTATTTGGTTTGTCCATTATGATGCATTTTATTTTATTTCTGCACGTGCAAGCGGGGTTTGCACTTGAGGGGGATTGTTAAAACATGATACATTATTTGGTTTATTTGCAAATAGCTCAAGGTTTCAAAGCAATTGATAACTACACAATAATTTAATAGAGAAAGGAATTTTCAATTTTCACCATCACAAAACACAAAAACACTGTTTGAAGAACTACAAATGCATACTTAGTTTTGATAGGTCCATCCAATATACTAAATGTGATGACAAAGTTCCAAGTACATTTGAATACAACACTCAAAGTAGAGTTAAGAAAAACTTGCCTGAACCGTTAATTACCGCTATGAAATTTAACAAGCTTTGTCTGAACCTAATATATAAATAATATCGATATACAAATTAGAATAATATCATCATCGTATTTAAAATAACCTAAACACATTATCACATAATCATATCCGTCTAAAACACACATACGACCTATCCTCAATTCAAAATTTTACAATCTGAGTCGAGTTCGGTACAATTCTGATATCCCGACAGTCTAGTCGAATAATCTTTGAGTTTAAGTTCAATTAAACTCTGCCTAACACTTAACAATTATCTTAGATAATTATATTATCAGTCAAAATATTTTTCAATAGCTCGTAATAATTTTCAAGTAATTATTAACTTTTATCATAAATTTTAAATCATTAATATCATATTTATATGATTTAAATACCACATAATTCCTTTATCATTAGTATTTATTTAATACTAAATATTAATGAAAATCATAACATAATATTATAATATATTTATAATATTTCAAAGTATTTTTAATACCTTAAAATTATATTTATATGATTTTTAAACCTTTAAATCCATTATCTGATAATTGCCATTAATATTAAATATTAATGTTTTTAATGACAAAGTATCAAAAGTTATATTTTTATAACTTAAAATAATTTTTATAACACTTAAATCATTTTTATATAATTTATAAATCATTATTTCTATTTTCCATAATTTATTTAATACACTTAGTAAATAAATTAATTACCATTAATATTAATTTATTAATAAAATTCCTCACAAAATATTAAAAGTCACTAAAAATAACTTAAAATATTTTCATATATCATAATATAATTTTTCATCATTTTTCATGTATTAAAATTATTTTTAAATAATTTATCTAGTATTATAATTAAATAAATTAAATACTATTATTATTCCAAAAATATTAAATATTTATGAAATATATTTAGAATAATTAAAAACTAATTTTCAGGCTTTAAAATAATTTTTAGGAATTTATTATGTAATTTTAATAATTAAAAACTATTTTTATCTATTTATAAATTAAAATAATTAATTTACATAAATAAACTGTCACTAAAGGGCCCTATAGCGACAGAACCGTCGCTACATGTGTTATTCTCCAAACCCATAACTGCATAGGCAATTAACCAGGTACCATGTTTGACCAAGGCTAGATCTTTGGTCTTTATGATTTCTGGCTTGCTAGGGTGTAAATGTTGTAGTATTAATGTCACACTACAAGTCCAAACAACTTTCATTGCCAACACATAACAAACCTATGAGATCTAAGCTACAGAATTTGCTGTCTTGCGTGTTCTTGAGTTTCTGGGTTGCCCAGAAACTCAAGCAGTGTCGAGGGTCCACTTTGAGACCTTGAATCTATAAGTTCCAGGCTTACGTAATGTGTTCTAATGGTCAAGTTGTGTAGCATACATGACATGGTACATTTCTATTACATCATATCATTAGAACATCAACACATGAGCAAGATTTAGCATGGTCAAACCATGTCAGAAACCTTATTCATCAACTTTCTGGGTTTTCCAGAAATGCAACAAAACAGACGGTCAACTCTAGTTTGACCTTGATTATCTTTCACTATAGTTATGATCTAAGTGATCTAATGACTTGATTGTGTAGTACTCATGTCAGACTACAACATCAAAAGAACAATATAGCATAACAACTTAAACACAGCAAGATCTAAGGCTTGGAAAAGCTTGTCAGAATTTCTGGGTTTTTGGGAATTTTCTGGGTTGACCAGAAAATCATTCCGTGATCGGTCAACTAGGTTTGACCGTTCATAACTTGAAATCTAAACATGATATGAAGGTGATTCTACTTCCAGTCTACTCTCCTCATGACAAAGAACAATTATATAACTTTAAACACATATAACACCTAACAGGTAATGATCTAGAGGCCCTGAAATTGGCTTGTCAGATAACATTTTCAACTTTTTCCAGATTTTTGAAATCTTCAATTTCGAGCATCTAGATGTTACGGATCTGAAATTTAACAACCCAGATCACTAAATGACATCTTCTAACACAACTTTAAACAACAAATCATAACATTAACACAAATCTATAAAGATTTTGAAATTTAGGGTTTATACCTTATGAATGCCCAATTTTTGAATCTGATCTTTGATGTTTGATCTTAGCAAGCTAACACATGATCTTGGCTTAACTTATCACTCACTATCACTCTAAAATTTCAGATGGGAGAGAAAGAGAAGGCTTGGCTAGGTTAAAAAGTAAAGTGAGCATTTTATCTCTCTCAATCTATATATAATATGATGCAATGCCTATGGCTGATCATGTGATCAGTTGTTGGCTGATTAAAGTTGATTTCTAGACCACATGGCTAACTTAGGGCTGGTCACCAACCACAAGTAGGGTTAGATCTACACTCCATCTCATTAAAATATTCAAGAAGGGCAATTTGGTCATTTAACTTATAAAGATAATGGCAACTTGGTCTTTTGCTATAACCCTTAGGTTTTAACCCTTAGGGTTTGACCCTTAGGGTTTAACCTTAGGATTACACAAATTCGAATTTCTAGACTTTTCTAATTAAGTTTTAAAAATAGAAAATTAAGATTTCTAAATTATAATTAGGGTTTTCTAATTACATTCAAGCTTGCTAATTAAGATTGATATTTCCTTAATTAAAATTGCTAATTTAGCAATTAGGTTCTATAATTGTACATTATGGTTTCCAGCTGAATAATTAGGGTTTTCTAATAATCAATTAGGGATATCCCTAATTAAATATAAAACATCAATAACATAAAAACCTTGTACTTATTTTCAAATTTCCAAATTAGGGCTTTAATATTTCAAATTAGGGTTTCAGATTCCCAAAACTGAAACTAGGGTTTCCAGAACCGGTGCTAGGGTTTCTTATCAGTCGATATAGTTTTCTAACTGAACATCGAGCTTCTTAATATAATATTAGGGTTTGTCCCTAATATAGGTTATCCGGTCAACCCTCGACCATTAACCACATACTGTACACATATAAGATCATATACACAGAACATATATACTTATACCCTTAACACTGTAAACCTTCACCAAAAGTTTTTAAATTCACAAAATCCCTTCCCAAAAATGTCAATTTCATACACTTATTTTCTGTTTAGGTTCAATATTTAACCTTAACTTAATCTTTTAAAATTTTAATAAATATCTAAATTCTCGGGTTATTACAAGTATGATACCGAGTGAGTAGTAATTTTAAACCCTCAGGAATTGTGAGCATGGATCTGTAGTGTACCCATAATGCTTATAAGTTCTTATTGGAAAGACATTTCACTTCAGTGTGCAACCTAAATAGGTTGGATGATAAAGAATATACATACACTTCAGTGTTACTAAAACTTCATTCAGTTGTTTTGTATGTAATTGTAATAGTATTTCACATTAATTTTATCATGTCTTTGGTCTAATTAACATAAACAAAAAAATGTTAGACCTCATATGCATGCCCTATATATATATATATATATATATATATATATATATATAGAATCTACTCACTGTTGAAACATATATGAATGCCCTATATATATCAAGTTAGACCTCATATGCCAATAATCCCCAAGACAAGACCTACAGAAGAACTGAAGAGCATGGCATTCATAAATATCTTCAATCACATTATACAATAACTGAATAATTTAAATCAGGTTGTTTATATATATATATATATATATATATATATATATATATATATATATATATATATATATATATATATATAAGGTATGCTTTTGTTGACATATATGATATACTTTTGATATGAATTATTTCCAATTGGGTGAGAATATTCCCCGATTCATAGAAATCTCTAGTATGGTTCTCAATTGTTAATGGTATAATACCTCAACTCCATCAGTAGCATTTGTATATTTCATCTTAGAAGCATCAACTATTAAAAGTCAAAATGTCTACTATTCCTCATTTTTACACTAATATAATAATGTTGCCTTCCAAGTTTATTGACTGAATTTGTGAGGAACCAAATTACATGAGACAAACTTTTATATCTCCAAATTGAAAAAAGGTAAAGTAATATAAGGTCATTGTTTGCTTCAACATTAGTACTACTTCACACAAGTGAAGTTCAACCAAATAATTTAGGATTAAAGATATTGAAATTTGCAGCTACCTTTAATGCTCTATATATTTAATAGCCTTTTGCACTTGGAAGTTAAGACAACAAACCTTAAGTCAAGCTAAAATTGAAAAAAAAAAATCTTAGACCTCAAATGGATGCCCTATATATATGAAGTACAGGTTCCAACCCTCATTGGGCTTACATAAATTACTCCATGTACATCATCTAACATATATGAAGACTTCTCTATTAACAATCTTGACCAACTCTCCATGTTTATACTTGACAACCTCTTAGAGGCAATTTACCGAAGATAACATGTGCATTTCTTTTTAGGACAGAACTTATAAGTATTTGGTTATGGTTTAACCCGGATTTTACTACCCTTATTACTCCACACAACAATCACAACATCCCCTTCATACTCACTCTCAATTACAACACATCTAATTACAACACTTTATTATCAAATTTCTAATAAAATAACTTAAACATTTAACTTACCTTTAAAGCTTAGTTTTACTGCTGATGTTGTTGAGCATTACATTTCTTCTTTGCCGAAATTTTTTAGCTTTTACCTAAATTGATGAAGTTTAGTAACCCTTTCGGGTGTGTTAGAGCTTAACAGTTAATTAAGAAAGGAAAATAGAACGGGTGGAGAAGAGGGAAGTGAGAGATGAGAGCGATGAAGATGGTTATTGTTCTCCTTAGTTTCTTCTGTAGCCTTACTTCTCCTTTCAAGGTTCCTCTCTCTCTCTCTCTCTCTCTCCTCAAACTCTAATTTTGCTTAACAATTACAAGCATGCCCGATGGGTTGAATTGGGGGGGGGGGGAATGAGAGATATATTACTAACCGTTGGATGATGAAGTTTTATTCGAGACCGTTAGATGATGAAGTTTTAATTGAGGCCATTGGATACTAAAAAATCGTTGGGTTACGTGCAATTTAATCATCTATAATATCTTCTTCAATTGTTTAAATCAAATTTAAAGGTGAATACATTTAAATCTTTGTCTTTTGAATTAGGACCCTCATTATGGGAATAAGGTAGTATATATAGTTTTGGATATAAATCTTTGTCTCTTGAATACAATTAAATCTTTGTCTTTTGGATATATAGTTTTGATTATTTGTTTTTGGGTGATGAGCTTTTACGTAATTTGGGAATTGAATTTTAATTGGTTGATATATTATTGGTATTTTAATTATGGTGACCATGTTTAATTTAAATTTTTTTGGGTGAACCACATAAATCTTGTGTGTTGTGAGATTGTTTTCTTTTAAAAAAAAATTTGCTATTGTTTTTCGCTATGTTGTTATTCGCTAACACGTTTCTCTATTAGTTTTTGAAAAAAAAACGTTGCGAAATTTGACCATAACCAAAAATATTTAAGCCAATAATAATAGCACAGTATAATCTAGAATTAGCAATTCATGACAAATTGGTCATTTAAGCTAAAATAGTATAAAATTCGTCATTTAGCAATTCATAAGAAATTAGCAGAGTGTAAAATAGTTAAGCTGTGAGAGTTAGATAGTTCTCTTGTGTAGACATTGCAATCAAATAGGCCGTAGACTCAACTCTCAAGAGTTTTCTTTGTGTCATAAAGGTCAGCAAAATAGCAGAGTTATTTCAGATTTTTCAAAATGCTAGAACTACCAAACTATGAAAAACATCCATTTTACTACTTTAGACTTTATGATGCTCAGTTCAACCAATCTAAGAAAAAAAGGTCTCAAGAAAGGCAATAAAAAAGGTAAGTAAAATAAATAATAAATGGTTCATGAAAACAAAGTACAAAGCACAAAAGATGAAATATAAGGAATAATTCTACCGCTTCTATGACGCCCCCGAATTCGGGTCCTCTGACCCCGGTTCGGTCATCACGATAAAATACAACCTCTAAACAACATACGATAACTAAAATGCGGAATATAATAAATGTACGTCGTTCATTCAAAAGATGTTACTAGTCTCCAAGATACGATAACCTTAATATCATCTTACAAACATACCCTAAAATAACATTAGGGTTCATATTACATAATAGTAATGTAAAACTAGGCATAAGGAAAAATCTGCTCCTTGCCACTATTCTACATCTTTCCTTTATCCTTGTCCTTCCTTGAGGTCTCGGGCTTAGCTGCAATATAGTTCATGATATAGCAAGGATGAGCAACAAGTTTGCTCAACAAGTTTAAATACAACAATAAGGATACATCATGATGAAAGGAAAATATCTGACAAAGAATTCAACAATATGAATATCTGAAGGATTCAACAATATGAATATTAGAAGCAAAGATAATGATTGCTTTTAGAACAACTGCTAGTCAAGTAGACTTTGAACTATAACACTCCAATGGAATCAATAGCTGATTGACCCTTTAGTTACTAGCTACAGAATAAGTACTTGAGGGCATCAGCCTCGCGTACACTATGTATATGCATAACATTTAAATCTGCTCTGTGTATCTTATATTAGATACCTGGTACTCCCCTATCATAGAAAGGGTTGTTCTTTCAGTCTAAGAATCCTTACCCTCAATAGGTTTGGATAGCTTTTATAAAACTTCATACACTTGTCTGACCGAACAAAGGTTCAGACTCTATCTGACACAGTTCAAGAATTATATAACTTTAAATGATGTACAAGTCCAAGACTGTACGAACTCAAGTGCACCAAGTGCGAATATCAATAATATCGATGTGGAATAATTGTAAAGTAATTAAACCACTTAATTGCATGCTTGGAAATAAGATTCAAGCTTAAATGAATAACTTTCAATTCAACAATAACCTTCTCAATACAATATGAGAAGGATAAGAAACTTTCACAACAAACAAAGTTGTGTAAGCTAGGAAACATTGCAACACAATAATATAGTGTTCGGATACTTGCTCAATATAAATTTGAGTAAAGTTAGGGAACTTGCTTACGATATGCGTCGAATAAAGTAATGCAAGGGTTTAGGATACTTGCTCAACAATAATTGGAGTAAGTTTAGAGAACTGGCCTATTTGCTCAGCTACAATATAATACTAGCTTTAACTAACTCGCGTTGAAACGACCTAACATTAACAAGTCCGTCTTTCAATTAGTATGTGTAAACTAATATGCATTTACACTAACAAGAATCAAGTCATCGCATAGCATGCTTCTCAACACATTACAAAGCATATTGGTCATATATTACAAAGTAAGATAATCATATAAGCATGCCATGAAACTTCAGATCAAAAACATAATCTAATTATAACTGCAGGATGGCGCAGCTGTGCCTGGTCCAAGCTTAGGGACGGCGCAGCTGCGTTGTCCCCTGGCCAGACCAGGTTTGAGCTTTGCTCTCCTGACTGCAGTCCAACTCTAACACACCAATTACATATATTTTAACATACATACATGCTAGAGGTTCACATATAACACATAATCATACTTGAGATCAATACCACAAGTTTAACTTACAAGTTATAAGTCATTAAAACATAAAAAGGTCATGCAATCATTTGTGCCTTACAACTTGATCATTCAATGCTCAATAGTCATGCTTGTATATAGACAACACATGTATACTTTACTCACACAGCTCATATTTTAGAAATTTCCCTTTTCACGACTATGTGTGAATAAGTGAAAACCATACATTAACCAAATTATGTTCATGTCAATATGTCTATAGGCATAATGAATCCTAATACACATGCTTGCATAGTCATAACATACTTTACTCATTACTTGATGACATTAGCCTTCTCATTCTAACTTTCTTTGAATCTAACACTAAGTCAACTTAGCATATACAAGGCATCTTAACATGTAACTCACATGCATTTACAACATATATTAAAGCCACATGCATGTTCAAATGGTCAGATCTTATAAGATAAAGGTGTTGGTCATGTTCACTTTGAAAAACCTTAAGTTTCTTATCTTTGAAATTGTATTAACTTTCAATCATGTATGCTAGTGTGTTCAATCACTTTAGTCTTGCATTTCATGACAATATAACCCATATTATCTTACTCATAAAGTCAGAATGCTCATATGATAGGTTCGTGACAAAGTCTACTTTTGAAACTATGATTTCCTTTCAAAACCACAAGTGTTATGTAAATCATTGATATACTTGTTCATACTACATACATGTGCTTACACGTGTGTGTTACAACAGTTTACATGCTTGCTCTAACCATATACTAACAAGTTAGCACAACAGAAACTGAACAGAAAATATCAAAGCTGGTGCAGGTCTGGTACAGCTGCGCTGCATCCTAGCACAATTAAGGCGTAGTTGCGTCGTGCCTGCATCAGAGACAGTAAGCAGACTCTGTTTGAAGAGCCTTAACCAACTTGGTTTCACTTGCTTCAAACATGTTCCAAACCATCAATTGAGAGTTCAAACATGTAAGTAAACTTCTTAAACACATTATAGCATGCTAATTCACTTTGACTAACAAAGAATTTCAAGTAATTCTCAAGAATTTGACAAACCCAACTAAGAACAAAAGCTTAGGATTTATACCTTTTGAAGCTTAATAGACTTCCTACACACAGAGTATGCTTCTACAATATGCTCAGCAACTTAGAACTACTCAACTTAGAATTACAAGCAACCAAAAATTATAATTGAAGCTTCTATTTATAATGGAAACTTGGACTAGATAATGACATTGCACTAAGGTTGAGTTCATGGTGTAATAGAGGAAAACAATGGTTACTAGAGAGTGGTTGAACAACCCACCACCAGCCATTGGCTAGCAAATGATCACCTAAGATTAGCCACTTGAAGAATACGTAAACTAGCTTTTGTCCATTGTTCATGTACTTTGGTGACACTCATTTTGGGACAAGAAAGAAATCTCATCATACTTGATCAACTAATGCTTGGTTTGGACACTATAATTCCCATAATGTAATATAAATGTGTAAATGTTACAACACAAGGAAATTTGGAGATTATTTATGTACTCACATTATATAATTCATGTACATTAAATGCACACAATAAAATAACACAGTCAAGTATCATTGTCCAGGTAGTTTCATAATTATCGCAACTACTCACATAGCCATATTATAACATTATTATTATGCAACTCACATGAATGCAAATAACTCTTACTATATAGTCTATATATATAATATATAGACATTATAATGTGCCACATTGTACTCGATAAAATATATAGTTAACTATCATGTAATAAAGGTTTAATTTATGGCATCCTTGCACAATTTAATTAAGTAAATATAATCACATTATATTTATTAATCTCATACTCATTAATTATTATTTATTCATAATAATTAACAATTAACACAGTATCAATTAATTACTCATAATTGAAATTAAATCAATATGCTCAAATCTTGCTACTATATTCAAATAACTTGAATATTTAATTAATAATCTTATCAAGTCTTTGATATTAAACCTTAGGGTTAGCCCCAGAATTTAAATAACTCTTAGTGACTCCCTTTAATCATTTCATAAATTCACATAACCACATAAAGTTTAAATAGACTCACAAAACTAACTCATTAAAAATTAAATCACATATTTAATTAATAAAGAGTTTCAAATTCGTGGACGTTACAGCTTTTATCCCATAGAACAACATGGTCATTACATCTTTATAACCATAGAATGGATGGTTCTTTATAGCAAACATTGTGAATCAGGTATCTGCAAATACAAACATATACAGTTCTATACGTGTACCCTGCCCAAAAATTGGCTAGAAAATCTTGTTAATATTTTTATTAAGGTTGTATAATTATTACTAAAAGAAGGTAAATCAGCATGTATAGGGCAAACATTTATACATCCAAAAAATTCAATGCAGAAGAAAACTTATAAATAGAAAACTATAGAGAGATAAGCTCAGAAAACTAAGCTCAATACAAGAAAATAAAGAAAAGCACAGAAACATAACAAAGAATTGTAATGGATACACGAAAAGATTAGTAATGAAAAATGAACAAAAGAAACAATCTTTATGATGGGTAAATCGAGGAAAAGTGAAGTACCAGGAATCTGAAACTACTACTCCGGTGAAAGTAGAAACAAGAACAGATCTCCAGTGGAGTTGTAGAGAGAGAAAGAGTGAACGAATTCTTTCAGAAGCATTTTATCAAATACATTGCATACAAACAGGAGGAAGAAAAGAATGCATAGGAATAACTTTTAATATATACAAATAACCAAAAAACCAATTCTAACACCTAAAATTTAAGGAGGAAAGACAGCTTTGCAAATACACTTATAACAACTAAGAATCCATCAAATGCCACCACATTTAAGCAATTAATAGAATATACAACTTGTACTGATTTCCACTTGCTACAATGATACAAAAAGCAATAACCTTTGTGAGAGGGAAACACATACAATTAAAATAAATCAATCACCTTGAAGAAGAAAAATACCATACCTGGTAAAATTGAAAAATTAAGTTAAACTGTTTGTAAAGTAATAATATGAATTTCTTCCAAACCTGACAAAGCACGTCCATGGTGCTCTGTGACGCCCCCAAATCAGGATATCTTCCAACCCGATAGATGGTGCTACACGGTGCTACAGTTCACACATTCATTCAATTAAAATACCTCAAAATAGTGAAAATGTCTTCTATGTATTCTAAAAAAATATTACCATACGCATGTTCTTTATAACCATTACATATATTCATTGTCATAATATCAAATAATAACAACATTCGTCCTATACTATTACAAAGGCAACCTATTGGTTCGCCTTAGCCTTCCCTTAATCTTTATCGGATCCTTCAGTCCGTTCGGTCTTAGCTGCATTCATATGGTTCAAGCAAGAGTGAGCATAACCAGCTCAGCAAGTATGACAATTTCATTTAAACAAGAGGCTTGAATCATATAAATCGTATATCTTCAATAACTGAATCAATAGTTATGAAGTACTATCGATAATTCAAAATAGCACTTCTCTTTTCTTTAAAATGTTTTACAATGAACAACATTCATTAAACATCAATATTGGTCCAAGACCTTGAGCATTTCATTCTTTCTTTGAAAAGGACAACCCGACACCAAATCCGTAAGTCCGATATATCGTACGAACACGTCTAGGTGATCAACATATAGTACTCTATGTTGTACAACACTACTTTCTTTAAACGTATGTACGTTTAAGGTTTGGCAACCTCACGTGCCTGTCGTTTGACGACAAAATATTTATTTATGCATACTCTGTCTTTTTTTGAAACCATACCAAAATAGTTTGGAAAAACTTTGACAACATTGACAATAGTTCGATAAATTATAAGAAATCCATAAAACATCTTAAGTCTAACAGAAGGAATTGGCTTCGACTTCATCATACATCAATCCATGCGTAAGATACATGAATTACAAAGCTTGTCCAGAATGAACATAGACAAGGGTTAGAACATTTTCTTTTAGCGTCTTCTACAGTAATTATACTTTTTCTTTGAGTCTTTAAGGATTCTACAATACATGATCACATAACATACGACATTAGGTCATATAATCAAGTATAGTTACTACTATATCTTACCCTTCTTCTCAATCTAATCATGCCTTAGATTGTTTAACATTTATTACGGTTTATCGTATTACATTGTATTTATGTTTACGTAATCATTCGTCAACTTTTGGTCATCATTCTTAATGTTTTAAACATCCTTTATTGATGTTACTTCAAGTCAATTAGGTATATAATTCATTACTAATTAATTTCTTCCTTCTTTATACACTTAAGCATTCTTATTTGCCTCTTCTCTAGTGTTGGCGCTGCAGCGCCAGCTTCCTACCTTCAACTCGCACTGTAGCACGAGTTTACAGTGCCTATGCCTTGACCTTGGCGCTGCGGCGCTACGCTCTATACTAATGGTCGCGCTGCGGTGCCAGTTCTCAGTGTGCATGACTTGGTCTTGGCGCTGTGGCGCCAATCCGTTTGTTACGGGTCGCGCTGCGGCACCACTCATCAGTATGTTGGGGTTCGGTCTAGCGCTGCGACGCCAGCTTTCCCTTCTTGGGTCGTGCTGCAGCATCGGCCCTGAGGCTCATAATATTTTAACAGTTGATTTCTTATGTGAATTTCTTGGGCTCATAACTTAATCGTTATATGTCCGAATAGGCTTGTTTAAAAGTCGTTAGCTCACAAATCACATGCACTATGATTTCACTAGAAAATATTTCATTTTTTAATCTTTTAACTCGAAATTCACCGATTAGTTAATTATTGTGCGTTCGTTAAACGTTCAAAGCTCGTTTCTTCGTTCTAAGTTAGAATTTGGTCATTTTTGAGTCTGCAACTCTAAAATGCAAATTGAGACTAATCTCCATCGAAAACCAACGTTTTTGAGTCAAACGGTGACTTTTGACTTTCATTTTGAGAATTTAACCATTTCGACTATTATCGTCTAATCTCGTAAATTTCGACGTAACTTCGTTATTTGAGATTTTTACATCGTTCAAAATGGATTCATTCTATTATTCTAACATCCTAACCAAACATATTTCATTAAATCATTTACATGACAAATTCTTATAAGTTCTTCATTAGTTCATCACTTAAATAAGTATGAATTACTTGAACATGGCTTATTATGGTTTAAGTCCATTGATTAGCCATCTTTATCATTTCTTATCATACATGCTCCAATAATAATCACTTCTCTATCAAACTACAATTGAAGAGATAGAAGATTAATAGTCTAGGATTCTTACCCTTGAAGTTTTAGTGTGGTTCTTCTTCTTTCTTCTTGAATTATCAAAGACTAGCTTTCCTTACTTTTTCTCTCAATAATCTAGGATGTTAGTGATTTTGAACAAAGCATAAAAAAAATCCAAAGCCTCATATTTATAGGATTCGCAAAGTTAGGGTAGTTTGGTCATTTAGGCCATCCACCTCCTTAATTCCACCTACTTACTATTCCTTTCTTGCTAACCACTCATCTTATCTCTTACTTGCTCACCACACATGGCCAGCCATGACTCACCTATGGGGCCCACATGGGTTGCCCCATCGGTTTTTCTTACCCGTTGACCCATTGGTTCGATTCACGGATTCGGTTCTTAGTTTGGGCTTAGGTTTAATTACCTTGAGCTTAATTGTTGGGTTTGCATTTCATACTATTGGGCTTTAACAAGTTTGCACTTGGGCTTGCCCAATTACTACACAAATCCTACACTAATTCTATTAGTCCATTACAATAGGATTTAAGCGTTTAACGTAAAATCCTTGTATTCCTTATGTATACTAGTTCGTATAATCTTTCATCATACACGTTATACTATCATTCGTATATACTTGCATAATGCTTCGTATCTTACTCGTATTCATTACCTCGTATAATACTTGCTATTATATGATCATCCATTATCAAATCTTTACGTTCCTTAACATACTCATACTTAGTACGGAGGCGAAAAACTACATTTGTCATACTGAAATATTATTACATATTCCATCCTTCCTTATTATTCTATCGTTATGTATTTCTTAGAAGTTCAAAAATAATTCCCGAGCAGAAATTAGTGAATAGTGTTTTTCAGAAAATTTCTCGAAAAGCTTTTATTTTCGTCTTGGAAATTCAAACACTTTAATTCCTTCACGTGGCCAGAATACTACGACATTCAGATACATTTAGGTTATAGAACAACCTTCATCTTGCTATCACATAATAGTAACATATAATATAATTGTATTCATTATTTAATCAAATAAAAATTATTTTACAATTAATCTAAATTTCTCGGTTGTTACATGCTCTGGCTGCCACTTTCTGGAAGTAACTTAACTCTAAACTTCTGAACCCCACCCTTAGCAACGACTCTTGTGATTGGCCTTCCAAAATCATCAAAAAGTGAGGAAGATGAAGACCGAGTGGATGAGTTTGAATCGGTGCCCCGAACCCAGATCAGAACCACTCCGCCCGTAACCACTTTGATCGAAATGGTGAATTGAAATTAGAATTGGGGTTTAAGGGAACTGAAGAGGGATAACTAGGTGTGGACTGATGCTGTGATTGGTAAGGCACGTGAAATTCAAATTGAGAGAAAGAGGAGGGTTGAGATGGAGGTGGTGGAGGATTATAGGAGGGCTGTAAATTAGGGTTTGGAAAGAATAAAGGAGGGCTAGGAGCGGTGGGAGAAACATAAGTTTAGTAACCCTTTCTGGTGTTTTAGAGCTTAACAGTTAATAAAGAAAGGAAAATGGAACGGGTGGAGATGAGGGAAGCGAGAGATGAGAGAGTTGAAGATGGTTATTGCAAGCATGCCTGATGGGTTGAATTGGGGGAAATGAGAGATATATTACTAACCGTTGGATGATGAAGTTTTAATTAGGCCATTGGATGTTGAAGCCGTTCTGTTTTATATTATAGATATAGTACCCGTTAATATATATATATATATATATATATATATATATATATATTAATCTTAATAATTTTATAATTAAAATAAATAGTTTATTTTAATCTTGAAATTGAATTTCATGCAATTTAAAAATGCCCATTAAATGATACTCATATATATATATAGAATGATTTTAATTCATGAGATGAATGTTTTATTTATTGATACATATGTGAAGGGTTTCGACAGAAACACCCAGCGGAAATAGAATAAATATATAGCAATTTTGAAACCCTACACAGGATCCATACAAAAATTAATTAACTAAGTGGTTAGAAATTATACCGATTATGAAAATTAAATTGATGCGCTCGAATCTCCAACGCAATCCAAATGAATCGCGCCTCTACGGTATCCACACGAACGCTCCGCGAATCGCCCTACGATCTGCAGAAGAAGGAACTGCGGTACTAGCCACCAAGGATGAAGATTTCAGAACTGTTTCTCTCTAGTCTCTCTCTAAGAGTGGCTAGGGTTTTGGTTTTGAATAATACCCTAAGTGGCTGCTATATATCATATATATAGTAGTTAAAAGGTATTAATCAAAACCTAATTTCATAAAATCCGAATTTTTATATATATATATATATATATATATATATATATATATATATATATATCTTAATTAAGTCTTACTTAATTAATATACATATATACAAATTATCCTTTTAATTTAAATTCGTAATTTAAATACTATTAATCATATTAATATATTTAAATCCTTAAAATTTAAATTAATTCCCTTTTAAATTACATTCTATGTGTGTGACCCTATATGTTATTATTACATTGGCAATAATTTTAAAATCATATTATAAAGTTATAAACGGTGAGCGACATCTATTAATGCATCACTGCTATCCAAGTAATAATAAGATCGATTATTCGATGCAACCTTTTCGTGACCAATGTTTCAATGTAATTTAATCATTTTAACCTTAATATCCAAGATTAAACTCGAGTCATGGAATGTGTTATACTCTTCATAATTTGATTTGAGTTTTTCTTGATCAATGAGTAGACTATATGAAACAAATCACTATTTGAGCATGGTCATGCATTTCATAGTCCTACTCAATCAAGAGGCCTATGGATATCACCCCTAATATATAGGATGGTTAAATTCCATCTAGATCACTCATATTCCTCACACTATTCATGATGTACTCAATAATCACCTTTATAGTCCACCCTATTAAAGGTACATTTGATGATATCAAAGTACATAAATTCTTGTGTAGTAATATAGTGATTTCAGGTCGGAGAACCATTACATCATTGTCACTATGAGAATTACTAATGACACTTTGCATAATGCTCCATATAGAATTCTCATGGTTGGTCTGTCCAGTACATCATTCTCTAACATGTACCTATGTATTGACTTAATATCTCATATATTTATGACCAATGAGATTTGGTCATCAGTCAATCCACATACTAGTCTTAATGCATCATTTTTGTCACATCAACAATGATACTCGACTAGGGACATTTAAGAACAATGATACTAATTATAATTATATAATCTCATGTTCATGTCACATACTTGAAACTATATAATTTGTATCATTATTCTAAGGATTTTTTATTATGTTAACATTTATATAACGCAGTAAATAAAACCATAATAAAATCATTTATTTATTCAATCAAACATAATATCAAAATGTTAAGCAATTATATCAAATAATTGGCCTCTATGGCATAAACTTTAACAATATGATGATATGTATGATAATAAATTGGGTTGATTATGGACTATTGACCAATGTGATTGAATTTAAATTAGTTGGATGCTTGATGTAAATTTTATCTCTCTCCTATGTACTTCCCCTTGACTGCTAATCAAGGTTTCTATTTAAATTAAATAGTTTATGTAATAGGATTAGTTAGAATTTTTTGAAGAACAAGAGATCAAGGAGCAAGGAACGCTTGAAGACTCGTTTGTAATAGAGTCCGGGTTTAAATGTAATAGTTATATTTAAATGTTTATTCTTGCACCCTAGGGTTTGACATTTTGGTTCACTTGGTGGCTCTAGTGAACAAAACTAGAATAAAAGCTCATAATCAATCCGGGTAGAATATAGTATTCTATAATATGCATGCTAGTATTATATATATTATATATTATACAAACATGCTTCCCATGTTTAATAATATGACGCGTATTTTATATATATATATATATATATATATATATATATATATATATATATATGTGTATGTGTGTGTGTGTGTATGTGTGTGTGTGTGTGTGTGTGTGTGTGTGCGCGCGCTAAACAAGATGAGACAAATAATAACAAATCCCTCAAACTTTTTATTTATTAATTCTTAAGCGTTCAAAGATATTTATAATATCGAACGTCGCCTTCTAGCATGATAAAATTAATAGAGTATTAAATATTTAATATGAGTTTGTTGTGTCACCACAAGGTAAGTGTTAAGTATTTAAGATGTTAATTTTTCACATTTGATGCTTATAAAAAAAAATTGAACAATATTATTTTGTTGTGTCATCACAAGGATAATATATTTCTTTTTTGAAAATATGGAAGTGCTAGGTTGGACTTAAGTTAGATAATTTTGATTCGGATGTGCCACCACTTGATCCAAAGTCCGTTTCCAAGTGATCAATTGACTTCTATTTAATCCAAAGTCCTTATGTGTTACATGCGGTGAACATATATTTCCTTTCAATTCACAAACCTAATTATTCACTGTGCAAATAACTAAGTCACACGTTACCAAACTCAATTCTAACCCTAGAATTCCTTTTTCAATTCCTTTTAGAGTAACAAGGTAATTATTGGCCAAATAATTAATCAACAGATGCAAGGCATGATAAACCATTCACTTCAACATAAATAATTGGAATAAATTGAATAACTAATTTATAGTCATAAAATGCTCAATTGAAATCTTAATTAAAGAATTAGTTCATGACGGAAATAAAAACCAATAATCGTTTGTAAAACATCCTTAAAGAATTACAAATTGAAAATAAGGAGAAGAAGAAAACTCCTGAGCCAATCCTTAGTCTTAAAGTAATCCTTTGTGTAGCCTCCAATGAATGAATGAATAGATGAATCAATCCCCCCTAATTTCAGCACTTAATCTCTTTTTATAGCTTCCACAATCCCAATCCAATTAGGCTTCAAATAACCTTCAATAATCAAGTCAGCCGAAAAGTCAACGCTCGTGTCTCGGTCAACTCCTGACACGGCCCAGTGCCCCGGCGCTGGGATTAACACTATATGTAACGCCCCGGCGCTGGTAGTTAGCGAAATTACCATCTTGCCGTTATTAGCTAAAATTTCCCAATTCGTCCCTGCAGCTTCCGAATCTGCAAAACAACAACTAAACACACTAAAAATGCTTCTAAATAACTTGAGATTACAATAATTTAAGTCCAAATATATCCAATTCATGGGTATATTACCCAATCATTAAATACCCCCAAACTTAAATCGTTGCGTGTCCTCATGCAATAAAACATGAAACAATACTAAACAATATAAAAACGATAAATCATGCAAATGCAACTAACTAAATGATCGTAATTCCAGCAATCTAATAACTCACGTATATCCATAGGCCTCAGAAAAATCACAAAAACATGCTAATACATCATGTTACTGCAGCTCAATAATATTCCAACAATCAATGAATCTAAATCTGTTATTACTGATATTGTGAGTGTGTGTTTAACAGCCATGCTAACCAATGGAAAGCAAAAATACGAAAGATAATACATTTCTTAGTAGCACCATACAGTGTAAACTTAAGAACTCATCAAATAAACTTGATTCAACTGAACTCGAACACTTACCCAAATTCAAGAGTCAAAATGGAATATTTATGCTTTTCTTTTTCTCTTTTTTTTATAACGGGAGCTTTTTGCACTTTTCTCACTTATTTGCATTTTTTCTCTTTTTTTTTTAAAATATACATAAATGACTGTTCAATGTCTCATCCCATTAGGCTAACAGTGTTACCCCTTAGCGAGCTTTCGACCAATGACTCCCACTCCCAGACCGTAAAAGACCTTAGGGCGCTAGGTGTAAAGACAATCCCCTCGGGCGTACTTGCTCAAGTAACAAAGGCCCCGAAACAAGACTAGTCACCATGTATACCCTTTTTTTTAAACCTATATAAGCTTATATATTCCAAATATTTTTCCCCCAAACTCAAGTTTATGTATAAATTCAGTCTTCACTAGCTATTCAAATCGTCCCTTCATTTCACTAGCATTCATCCTTTAGAACTCTATTATTTATCCATTTGAACTATCATAGTCAACATGGTTATTTTTTTCAAAGTGTTTTCCTATAATATCAGTGTCAAACAACTAGATTCAAATCATGTCAAGAAAATCATATCACTGACTCAACAATCCTTACTAGACTTGTTCATGTAATTCTAATTTCATCATTGGCCCCCAAATATACGTACTATCAAAAACTGGAATTAACATGCAATCCTAAATGCAACATTACTAACAATTATCCATAAATTCTTAGCAATCTACAACTAGAAATAAAAATGAAGTACCCCCAAACTAATCTAGAGCAATGTCCTCATGCGAAAAATAAGGCAAAATAAAACAGAGGGCTTCCCTGACGAGCTTATTCCTCGGGTGGAGCATCATCGTCCTCGCTCATCTCTTGATTGGAAGGGGGAAATACAGGGAGAACAGGAGCAGTTGGGAAAGGGCCAAGTTAAACGCCTGGATGTGATTGGACGGTCAGTGCATTCTGTGTAGCAAATTGGTCAACTAAAAATTTGAAAATCACGTCTTGACGTTCAGACAAGCATACATTCTAGGACTCCATGTTATAGAACCATCCATCAATTTCCCGCTGGACAGCTTCGGGGACCACACCACGATGAGCTGCTGTAGATGGGCCATAAATAGGTGGAGCCTGAGGTGGTGAGGCGTGTGTAGGTACAACTTGGGAATTATGAAACCCAATCCCCTAGGGTGATTTTCCCCACCTGTCCACACTTTATACCTACTGATCAACTTATGGTCCAACATGGGCATAGGCATTTGAATCATCTCATCCGATTTCCATTTCACCCCAAACTTGGCACATAGAACACAAATTAAAGAAGGATGGGGTAAACCTCCTGTGGTTCCACCTCGAGATGCTCGGAGAATGGACTGCTGGATCGCGTGACCGACATCTATTTCCAAGCCTTGAATAATAGAATATAACAGCACTGCTCTTTCTTTTGTGACATGGCTCACATGTGTACATGGCATGAGTTTAGCACAGATAAAGGCATACCACGCTTTCCTATACTGACTGAGATGAGAATGGGGGAAGGTCATGATACCACATTCATGCACTATCCATGTGGTACCCGGTTGACAAAGCTCACGTATTATCTTCTCATAGTCTGGACCTTGACTCAGAAGACCGGCATATTCGTCATTAAGATCCTCCAAATCCATTTGATAGCACCCATTTATGTCCTCTTCTCCGATTTCCACGGTTTTTCCTCTGACAAACACATCATAGTGATTGTGTTCTGGAATGTTGGCATAGAATTCTTTCATGACTGCAATCACTGCCGGATCAGGTTGTTCAGTTAGGGCAAACCAGTTTCGCTCAGCAATCATTACTGTTATTTCCCCATCCATTGATTGATCGGGTCTCAAACCACGTTCGGGAACTAGTGAGCGGGTAGCCATGCTGTTATAGCGTTCCTGTGCCTCGGCGGAGACAAATCAACGGCTATCAAATTTGGGTTGGGATGAGGCTAACCCCGACCCGTCTCCATGTTGTCGCTTTGAAGGCATGTCGAAAAAAAAAATCTGCAAGAACGTCACAAGCACATGTATTAGAATTTTGCATCACGTGAATATGTAAAAATTGACCCATATCACAACCCCTAAACTTCAAAATGTATGTAAACGTCAAGTACATAGTTGAGGGTGTGGCATGGCATGTACTAGCATGAAAATGCACAACTTTACCAATTAGATGCCTGTATTTTTCAAAATCTACAAGTGGTAAGAAACACATATAATTCACCTAAAAGTTTTGTTATAAGAAGTAACATATCCCTGTATATGCATCCAGATAATATAATTCTTTCCACAATAGCAATGCATATGTGCAACAGTAGATGTGTAAGATTGTGTTGACAAGAGGATCCATCAATAATGTACATAGATATGGTGATATGTGCAAAGTTGAACATGATCACTGACTCAGACAAATTATCAAACACCTTGTGGGCTTCTCATAAATTGCCTTGAATCACACTACTTTCTTATGAATTCAAATTTCTAGCGTTCAATGACCACATATGCATGGTATCTCAATCCAAATTGGTGCCCAATCAAACGTGTCTCACCTTTCGGGATAATGAGATAATCGAAATCGAAAGGGTGAGAATCGGTATATAGATGTAGAGAGTATGAACTAAGGTGCTCATTACTTACCCAACTCTCAGTTAAGCAAGAGTTGAATTCACCATCTATGAATTGTAATTTAGAAACATACCTTTGTGGAAGAAAGTTGAGAAGAAAAATTGGTTGGAGATGGAAGCCCCCACTGTGAGATGGATTATTGTGTTCAATATTATTAGGCTAAATAAAAATTTTGATATCGGTTATCAGAGGAGATCAATTTATTTGAGAGAACAGAGGCGTGTGGAGAAGTTGTAATGATGGGAGTGGAACCGAATGGGTTATTTGAAACAAAATGTGGAACATCTGACCTGATCCCAATGTCGGGGCGCTGGGTATATACGTGCAAGTAGCGCCGGGGCGCTGTCCCCCAGAATCTAATTTTTCATCACAGCGTCGGGGCACTGGATTTGTATTGAATTTGGGCTCCGGGGCGCTTAGAGGCAGCAAATTTAAGAAGGGCTAGCGTCGGGGCACTGTAGATGAATAGAAATCCTGCGCCGGGGCGCTGACTACATGTGCTAGAGTCTGGTGACTTGTGCCGGGGCGCTGGATCCTCTTTATTTTCAAGCGCCGAGGCACTGATTGAAATTCTCCTTATGTCCAGTGTTGTTCATCTTTCAACTAAAATGGGTATAAATTAGATAAATGTTACGCATATTAGATAACTAAACGAATAAAATAAAAATTGCAATAAAGACAAGTAACTAAATGAAATAAAATAACACAAATGGGGTTGCCTCCTTAAAGCGCTTGATTTCCAATCGTCGGCCCGACTTTGCTGGTGTGGTTAGTTATCCACTGGTTCGGAGAGGTATATAATCGTAGCTTGACGTTCAATGGGTCCACTCCAGTAATGTTTGAGTCGCTGACCGTTTACCTTAAATTTTTGTTTAGAATTTGGTTCTTCGACCTCAATGTTTCTATGTGGAGCTACAGATATAATCACGAATGGTCCGGACCACCTGGATTTCAATTTCCCAAGAAATAAACGCAGTCAGCAAGACTTGTTAGCCTGGTTCAAATGTTCAATCAAGAATTTTCTTATCATGCCAAGCTTTTACTTTCTCCTTGTAGAGTTTGGCATTTTCATACGCATTAAACCGGAATTCGTCCATCTCGTTCAACTGAAGTAACCTTTTTTCACCGGCTGCTAGTAGATCAAAGTTAAGTTTCCGGATGGCCCAGTGTGCACTGTGTTCTAGCTCAACCCGGAGGTGACACGCTTTTTCGTACACCATCCGATAAGGTGACATGCCGATAAGATTCTTGTAAGCTGTGCGATATGCCCATAAGGCATCGTCAAGACGCAAGGACCAATCTTTGCATGATGGATTGACCACTTTTTTCAGAATTTGCTTGACCTCCCTATTTGAGACCTCCGCGTGACCATTGGTTTGGGGATGATATGTGGCAGCAATTTTATGACGAACCCCATACTTTACAAGCAATTTTGTGAACTGCTTGTTACAGGAGTGAGTTCCCTCATCACTTATTATCGCTCTCGGTGTCCCAAATCGTGTGAAGATGTTTTTCTTTAAAAATCGGAGGACAACGTTGACATCATTCGTGGGTAATGCTACGGCTTCTACCCATTTGGAAACATAATCGACTGCCAACAGAATGTATTGCTTGTTAAAAGATGATGGGAAGGGTCCCATAAAATCGATTCCCCATACGTTGAATAGTTCTACCTCCAAGATTGTATTAAGTGGCATTTCGTTGCGCTTTGAGATGTTACCTATGCGTTGGCACCGATCGAATTTCAGAACATAGAGGTAGGCATCCTTGAATAATGAAGGCCAGAAAAATCCTGATTGCAACACTTTAGCAGCTGTTCGATCACCGGAATAATGGCCTCCGTAATCTGATGAGTGGCAATGGCCTAATATGCTGTCCATTTCTTCATGAGGCACACAACGTCTTATCATTTGATCTGCACAAGCCTTAAACAGAAATGGTTCGTCCCAATAGTATTGCTTCACATCGTGGAGGAACTTCTTTCGTTGTTGTGAGGTCAAATCCGGGGGTAACACCTTTGCAACCACGTAATTCACGTAGTCCGCATACCAAGGAAACATTGTGGTTACTCGAAAAAGTTGTTCATCCAGAAACTTTTCATTAATCAATATGTTGCCTTCCTTCTGTACTTCCACATTTTCCAACCGAGAAAGATGATCCGCCACTTAATTTTCTGTACCTTTTCTGTCCCAGATCTCCAGATCAAATTCTTGTAACAACAGTACCCACCGTATTAATCACGGTTTGGCATCCTTCTTCTCAATAATTATTCTTCCTTTTATGTTGTGATCCTTTAGGTTCTCCATATTAAACCGGTTGTGAATAAATCAATTAGAATAATTCTAATCTTACTTAAATAAATAAATTAAACTATTAATTTATTTAAATAAATAATATTTATTCTACAATAGGGATAAGCCTCTATAGCGATTAACGACTTTCCAGATAATATTGATTTTAACATTAATCATAAAAGAACCTTTGAGTAAATAGTTACCGTACAATTAATTCCTTCCACCATACAATGTCCCAATTAATTATAAGACATGGAATTACTGTCAAGTCTTATTTTATTTAATCATATGTATTTCGACTCTTAAATGCACAACTCCAAATAATACAAATTAGAAACTTCTTTCTAATTTCATTCTTCCTTGGCTAAGGATTACTGGGTTATCATTTATCGAATCACATAAGATATTTCTCTTCTTTTACTAGAAGTGGTAAATTCTTTATTGATCATACATTGTCTCTATGTACAACTTACTATACCCAAGCATACCCTTTGATATACCCTATGGGTCTTAAGGAATAAGTCAAAGTATAACTCATCATACACAAGATACTATGATGATCTCATGTCCAAGGATCACTTGTACTACTATCACAACAGGAAATTCCTATTGACAAAGAAGTAAAACTCTATTAGGTATTCCTTAGCGAGCCACGTTCAGTGTACTTATTCTCTAATAAGCACCTACATACTTGCTTTAGTGTCTCCACATAAATGATCATGAGATCAATCATCCTCATCAAATGAGCAAGCAACATATATTCCAATCTATCCGGATTCACTAATCCCCAATTTAGTAATCTAACGATTGACAACTATTTTAGTTTTAAGCTTTCTAAGAATTTAGATCTCATTAGAATGATCACCATCGTTATTCTAAAAGTATTGCTTAAAACTATTGGTTTATCACATATTATAAAATAGCATCATGTAGATAATTAAAAGCCTTTAATAAATTAATACTTTTTATTAATAAATGAATAAGATTGTTACAAAGTATATGCTTTATCATCAATCATGATTAGCTTGTGTGTATATTACTTTCAAATTAAACCCAGTGAAACATCAAAGTTGTTCTGATGAATGGATCCGTTGAAGCACCGTTCAACGAGAGTCAGGCAACCCTAACAACACAGACTGTTGGTAATAACTCCGACAGGACACTAGAAAGACCTGGCGATACAAACCAGGGAAAGCCATCCTCATCGGGGAGGACCAATGATGGAATCTGTTATACACAATCTTCATCAGATAAAAGCTCATTCCCCTAGAGTCTCTTGCACATGGGAGGAATCTATGGTGGAAAGTTTGTACCAAGGATAAATGACTTTGGTGATAACTCCAGCGTCAATATCCTGCAAGTTCCTAAGAGCCTTGGAGTACACATCCAAGCAGTTCATCATGGTCATCAGCGATAACTCCAGTCCCTATCAGAAGTCATGGGAGCAAACAGTCATCACATCCCTGTTGGAAAATGGTCCAACAAACCACATTCATCATACATTTGTATCATGCTGCAGCACATTGCATCATGAATATCTTGTCACATTTCAAGTGTCTAGTATTCTTTATCCTATCCATGCCATTACATTGCATGAATATGATAAAGAGGGGCATCTATAGACACTCGAAATTTTGTATTCATGTTACTAACCTTGTAGGAGGGCAAAGTCATCTTCCAAAGATAACCTTGGAAGTCAAATCAGCACAGTCCTTGATAGAACCCCGGGATACTCAGTTTGCCATCTCGGAGACAACCCAGATATATTCAGTTTCAGTCCCGAAGACAATACCAGGATACTCAGTTTGTAAGACCCCAATTTTTATAAATAAAGAATAATTTTTCTCGAAATATATTTTGAATATTATGGTGTGAATTTGATATAATGTTATAGTTGTGGGTATTATTTATTAATTTTTCAAAGTATGCAAGTTGTTATAAAATATTCGATTGGTTGGGGAATATTCGTTTTAACAGGAAATATTCGTACGACAGCACAATCATTGGTGGACCCCACAACGGAATTATTGTCGGAGTCAGAAAACGACAGAAACATCTTTTTATAAAAATAACGATGAAAATTTTATCGTTAACTATTGAAATACCGGGTGATAAAAGTACAGTAATACACGTGGTTGCATAGTAGCACACAGTATTGATTATTGATGCTTACGTGAGAAGTCACTCAGTTATACTCAATTATTACTACAATAATTACTACATAGTATCTCACGTTAATTGATTTAACTATTGTCAATATTTTATATTATTAAATTAATAATTGAGATGATAAGTTATTCATATTATTATCTGCATAATTAACAATGTCGAGAAAGTTCTGTCGAGGAAAAGGGTTTGGTCATCTAATTGCGCGCCAATAAGGAAAAATCCTTATCGGAAAGCCCCCTCATTCCTGGGAACGATCTGGTTGTTAATATTACGAGTTATAATAATGATGAATAAATGTTCTTAAAAATATTGAGGGGATTTTTATGAAATATTTGTTGTAAATTTTGCTTATTATATGGACCCCCATTTGCCCATTTTTTCAAAATAACTGATAGAAGTTATTCAGTATATACATATATATATATTCCCTTACCTTTACGTATACTCCCCCCCACACAATCATTTCCAAAATCAACACTTATGGGCCCCACCAAAAGTCATCATCACTTGTGGTGCCACCTTTTATAATATATATATATATATATATATATATATATATATATATATATATATATATATGAAATGTGTGTAAAATAAGTGTAGTGAAAGTGATGTGTGTGTGTGTGTGGGTAATTTTGGGTGTGCTGATGGTGGAAGTTCCCGGGAAAAGAGGGAGTATAAAGTGTGCATGTATTGTGGGTGGGGTGTGTGAATATATTTAATTGGTGTGTGTGTGTGTGAATGGGTATACATATATATATAGCTTACATGTGTGTAAGGGAAATTGAAAATCAAAAATCTTGCATTTCAATTCATCCGTGAACTTTCAGTTGTCGCGTCCGTGAGAAAGAAAAAAAATACATATACTGTTCACCCGTGATTTTTCCAAATAGTATCCTTTCCATTCTCCTATAAATAGGATGCTTAGTTTAGAATTGAAAATCACATCAGAATCAGAGAATTCTTCTTCTATAATCTTGAGCGTATTTTTTTAGAGTTTAAGAAAGCTTTTAGTGTAGAAAGCAGTACAAGTTTTCTTCAAGAATATCCCCGCTATACCAGTTGGAATACTCTTCTTTTTAAGGTAAGGGATATTATTTTTGTTCAGTACTCGTAAGAAATAATATTTTCTTCCATACTCTGTAGTATGTAAGTGATATTATTTTTTTCAAATTTCGAATTCTATACTCATTTTGGTTAAGTTTTGGCTTCAACACTCCATGAAATTAGTAGAATATCCTTGAAATTTGCGCTTCATCCAATATCTTTTCATGAAAATATTATTCTGAGCATTCTTGATAAGTTTTATCTTTTTCATGCCAGAGTACTATTCATGAGGTACTATTATCGAAGTACTATTCACGAGATACTATTCACTATGTTACTATTCACCCGGGGTACTATTTATGACAAAATTTGATTTCTTTTCAGTCCAAATTATTTTTTGATACAATATTATTCTTGAATTTTACTCCACAAAGCAGTATCATATTGATAATTTGGACGTTTTTGAATTCTGGATAAATTAAATTATAAATCTTTAAAAATTTATCCTTTGCTTTCATTTAATTAAATTCTTATATCATTGTCATCATCCTCATGCTTATATTGTTACAAAATTCATCTTTGGCCCGTAGTGCATAGATGGACTGTTGATTGGTATGATTATGACCATGTATTATTTAGTATAATCATGACCCGTAATGTTACAAATGATGTGGTAAAAGTTCTCATTGGCCCGTAGTGTATTGATGGACAGTTGTTGGCACGATCATAACCATTGATGATTACATGAATATCCTTGGCCCGTAGTGCAGGGATGATTCGATGACGTGGATTATTTATTAAGTTGAGTCTCGGGGATAAAATTGATGATAAACTTTTTAAATCATAGAAGATAGTAGATATCATGGTCTACTTGACTCTTCTAATGGATTTCTTGTTCCGCTGCAGTTAAACTTGATGTTTATTGTATTTTATCAGTTTAACATTGTTGAAGACTAACAATAATTTGTCTTGTATTATCTTAGTAATAATATTTCTTACTGGGCTAGTTGAGCTCACCCTGTTGCTTTCATTGTTCTGTTCAGGAAATGAGAACGTAGCCAGGACTAGTCGGGGAATGGAGTGATGGTTCGAGATGGTTGTTTAGTGGTCCTCAATATTTAGTGTGATAATAAATGTAATGAGAATTGAATTTGAGTTTGGATATTGTCTAAGAGATAATATTCGTGTAAAAACTCTCAGCTCATGTTGTATAATTAAGTTTATATTTGTATTCAGTACCATGTATTTGGCGACTCAAGATGGGTGATGTATTCCTATTTTGGGGGCGTCACAGTTGGTATCAAAGCTTAGGGATATGATCCCTGGCTAAGATGTGAGACTAGAACTAGGGGGGAGAGATGGGGAAATCCTTCTCTAGTATGACCTACCTAAGTTTATTTTTTATTTAATTGGTCAGTTAGAATATAGGGATAATATGTGATATGTCAATTAACCCTTGTTTTGTTGCAATGTTTGAAAATGGCAGCTGAAAATATCGAATTAAGCAATGGAGAATATGAGACCGTTGAGTCAATACTGATCAATACCCAGGATAATGTGCATCAGAAAGGAAATAATCCTCAGGTGAACAACAACACCAACCAAATGATTAACAACGGAATGTTTAGGAGCTTTCTACAATTCATGCAACATCAGACAAGAGAGACTCCTATCCAAAATATAGGTGCAAACACTGGCAACTCTCGGACGGTCACCGCTAAGCAATTCAAGGAGCTGGGACCACCGGAGTTTTTGGGAAAGCCAGAACCACTTAAGACAGAGTCATGGATAAAGAAGATCACCAAGATTTTTGATGTCTTGGGATGCTCCGAGGAGTAAAAGGTTTCCTTTGCCACCTTAATGTTGCAAGGCGAGGCAGATTACTGGCGGAAATCTGTAAAACGTACTCAACCTGCCGCACTCAAGATGTTTTGAGAGAAGTTCCAAGAACTGTTCAACGACAAGTACTTTCTCGAAAGTATTCGTCACACAAAGGAGGTATAATTTATCAAGCTGGAACAAAACAATATGACTTTGTCGCAGTACGAAGCTAAGTTTGCGAAGTTATCCCTGTTTGCATCTCATCTGGGTAATAATGAGGAGAGAATGACACGAATATTTCTGCGAGGTTTGAAACCCGAGATACGTCAATATCTAATTTCTCATAAACTGTGTTTGTATTCAGATGTTGTAATTAGGGCTCAGTTATTGTAGCGCGATAACGAGTTAACCCAACTAAGAGAGAGCAGCTGACAAAATGATAATACCAGTGGTAGCAGTCATCAAAGCGGTGACAACAAACGAGGAGGAAATTAACATGCCAGACATTGTAACCACTTCGGTGGTAATCCTGGCCAAGATAATAAAAGTGGAAATTTCATGAAGAGGAGATTCAATAATGATGGAAAGACGTTAGCACCAACACCTGTTATTAAAGAAGGAGAACGATCATCGATCGTATGCTACAAATGCGGAGGGGAAGGACACATCAGTCTAAACTGTACGTAACAGTCCAAAACATGTTACAATTATTGAAGAAAAGGTCACCTAGCTCGATTTTACAGTGCAGTAAAGCTAAGTCCAGCTGACATAGAGACACCAAAGGTCGTCCCAGAGAAGTCAAAGTCGGTGGTTCAAGGGAGAGCGTTTACCGTGACTTCCCAAAAAGCGAGGAACCCAAATGAGGTTATCACGGGCAAGCTAATCATAAATTCTAGCGAAGTCTATACCTTATTTGATACCGGTTCTACGAATTCTTTTATTTCTCCTACTTGTGCTCAACGTTTAAGTTTAACTCCGGAGAAATTAGACTTTGACTTATCTGTTGAAACTCTGTTGGGAGAAACCTTCATTACATCCAATATTTATAGGTCTTGTTTGATTCAAATCGGCAACCGCACGTTACCTGTCGATCTTATATTTTTGAAAATACTTTCATTTGATGTGATTTTAGAGATTGATTGGTTAACTAATCATCATGCTAAAATTGATTATTTTCGTAAGGTTGTTAGCTTTTATATTCCTAACCAACCTATTATGCGAATGCAAGCAACCAAACTACTAAAGTAAATCACTATTATATCAAGCCATAAAGCTATTCGTTTATTGAAAAGCGGATGTCAATCTTTCTTAGTCCATGCCATAGATTTAAATAAAAATTAGTCAGATTTGAATGATATTTTTATTGTTAATAAATTTCCTGGTATATTCCCTGAAGAGCTTCATGGCCTACCCCTAGAGCATGAAATCAAATTTTGTATCGACCTTGAACCCGGTACAAAACTCATTTCTAAAGCCCCATATCGAATGACTCCTATTGAACTTCAGGAGTTAAAGACACAACTGTAGGAATTATTAGACATCGGTTTTATTTATCCTAGTACGTGTCCTTGGGGTGCTCCTATTCTATTCGTAAAGAAGAAAGATGGAAGTATGCGACTTTGTATTGATTATCGGGAGTTGAATCATGTCACCATCAAAACTAGGTACCCACTGCCTCACATTGATGACCTATTTGACTAGTTACAAGGCGCTAAATTCTTTTCAAAGATTGATCTTCGTTCCGGATATCATCAGTTAAAGATTAAAACTAATGACATTCCAAAGATTGCTTTTAGACCTCGATATGGGCATTACGAATTCGTAGTCATGTCCTTTAGATTGACTAATGCTCCTGCTACCTTCATGGATATGATGAACCGAGTATTCAAGGAATATTTGGATCATTTTGTGGTCGTCTTTATTGATGACATTCTCATTTACTCCAAAAGCCGTGAAGTTCATGAGCAACACTTGAGGCTAATACTCCGAAAGATTTGTGAAAACAAGTTTTATGCCAAGTTGAAGAAATGTCAGTTCTGGCTTGAAGAAGTAGCATTCCTTGGGCATGTGATATCAAATCACGGAATATCTGTTGACCCAGCAATGATTGAAGCAATACAAAGTTGGGAGCAACCTAAATAAATGACCTAAGTGCGTAGCTTTCTCGGCTCAGCTGGTTATTATCGAAGATTCATAGAAGGGTTTTCTCGAATTGCTACTCCATTAACTTAGCTGACTCGAAAAGATACAAAAATCGGTTAGAGCGAGGAATGTGAGAAGAGTTTTCAAGAACTCAAGAGGAGACTCATTTTAACACCTGTTCTGACAATACCATCTAGTTTGGAGGGATTTGTCATCTACAGTGATGCTTCAGGAAGAGGGTTAGGATGTGTTCTCATGCAACATGGAAAATTCATAGCCTATGCCTCACGACAACTCAAAGAATATGAGAGGAATTATCCTACTCATGATCTAGAATTGGCAGCAGTCATTTTTGCACTAAAGATATGGAGGCATTACCTGTATGGGGAGAAGGTGGAGATCTATATGGATCATAAAAGCCTCAAATATTTCTTCACCCAAACGAAACTCAACATACGCCAACGACGTTGGCTCGAGCTATTGAAAGATTACGATTATACCATTCAATATCATCCTGAAAAAGCAAACGTGGTAGCTGATGCATTGAGTAGATGTAGCATCCCCAAATCCCGGTCCTAATCACCAAGGATCTGGTATACTATTTCTATAACTATTGCGGAAGATATAAACATAAATTGTTTATACATTAAACTTTTACACATCATTCCCAAGGTCTACAACCTTAACTTAATACATACCTTTAATATCTTAAAGGTTTACAATGATATTTTCGTCAGAAAATTTAATAGATCTAACTGCATAATAGCTTAATCTTGCACTTTATCTTCGCTTCTGTCTTTACTCAAGCTTTCATCTTAATCTGAAAATTTTATCGTGATATAGCAAGGGTGAGCATCAAATTTGCCCAGCAAGTTTAAATTCAATAAAGATATATCATGATTGAAAAGAATGAATAAGTTTTCAAGTTTTCAACAATATAATAATTGTGAAATAACATGAATCAAGTTTCAATAATTTCATGACTGAATCAATAATATTTGAAGGTCAACAATGACCATAAACAATTTAACTGAACCTTATGGTAATGAAGGTGATCAGCCTTTCATACCTGATGAACATATGCAACATGCACTAAGTGCGAATCAATAATCAGTGTAGACGTGAATAATCAACAATAATCATTCACTAACATGCTTTGAACATACAACTCAAGTTTGAGTTAGGAAAAACTTGCCTGATTCGTTGACTACTGCTACGCAGTTTAAGTTAACTTCTTTTGGTAAGACCTATCATTAATAATAAGATTGGTCTTTCAATCAGCAATTTTCTACTTTGTATCATAATACAATTACTTTGTCAATAACTTATCTAACACTTAATCAAATATTAGATAACATCCTAACACATCGGTATTATTATAATTCTTGGATAATTATTCAATCACTGTATCATATTCATTATGATTAAACACTTAATCTTTCATATTATAAACTCTTTTCTATAATCCAGCAAAATGTTTATAATTCAGCAAACTGTTTTCTCTAATTCAGTAAGCTGTTTTCTCTAATACTACAATCCAGCTAGCTGGATTCATAATTCCTTCAACCTAATGACCAATCCAGCAGACTGGATACATAACTCCTTTAATCCAGCAAGTCAAACTGCAATCCAGCAAACTAGATTACAAATCCAGCAACTAGATTGCAATCCAGCAAGTTGGATTCAACATATTTTCAATTCAGTAAACTTCTTTTCAATCCAGCAAGCTGGATTCATTAGATTTTCTAATCTAGCAAGCTGGATTCCATATCCGTACACGAAAATACCAAATCAACTTATTATTTTTCTATCCTTTGTACAAACATGTATACACATATTTCATACACAAAAAATATTTTTCCAAAATTTTCCAACTTCCTTTGGTATTTTTTAAAAATTATTTTTAGTTAATTCCTTAAGAAATTAGCTACCTCGTGCACAACTCCGGAAATTCCCATCTCTTGGCACAATCTTATACGTCTTAACGTGACACTCCAGTTTAAATTTCGTGGCCATCGGAGTTATAGAACTCCGGTTATAACCATTTTCGTCAGAAAATCACAAAAATTGAAATGGTCATAACTTGCTCATTTTAACTCGGAATGAGCTCATTTTTGGACACAAGGTACTTGATATCATATATTTTCATGTCCCAAAAGGTCAGAATTTATTACATAAACTAAGTTGCCAAAACAGCCCTCGCAAAAATTTGGGCAGCAACTTTTTGGCATAAAACAGTTTTAGAGTCCTTTGCTAAAACAGTCATAACTCCTGCGTTTTAAAACATTTTTGAGCGATTCTTGAGCCCACGCGAAGCTAACTTCCAGGGCTACAACTTTTATCTAATGATATTTTTCCAAAATCCGAACACATCAGTCCAAAAAGTTTGTAAAAGGAGAATGTTCGGGATTTGGTTGAACAGTTTGATTATGCTTCTTCCGAACGTCATAACTACCTCCTCCGGAGTCGGAATTAGTCCGTTCCAGAGTCTATGGAAAGCTTATTCAGTGTACTATAACATATCAGAAGCCCAGAATTTTTAAAGCACAAAAAGTGGACGAAAAAGCCCCCGTTACAGACTGCCCAAAAACAGTTCCTAGAAAAACGGGACTGTTTTCACAAAATCAGTCATTACCCCATGCAAATTCAACATATTTGAGTGCTACTACTTGGGTTAACTAGTAAACACATATATCTAGCACCCCTCTTTGACGGATCGTAAAAAGAAGCTATAGATTTAAAACGGTGGAAATCCAAAGTACATAGAAATTTTGGATTTCCAAAACTAGAAAAATAAGTTTTCTTTTCTTTTGAGTTTCAACCCAATCAACACCCAATATGGGTAGATCCAAACATGGACTCGTGAAAAACACAAAGATTATAGGGTTTTAACATCCAAATCAAAAACCCACATCATCAATTTATAAATAGAAAGAGAAGCTAGCTTATGAGGAAATTGTTCTATACCTTTCTTCTTCTTCCTCTTTCCATGGATAGCCTCTCTCCCTTCATCCTCCTATGGCTGCCGAAGCCTCTCTTCTCCTTTCTCTCTCTCGATTTTCTACCGTTCCTCTCTTTCTTTCTTTTCCTCTTTCTCTTTCTTCTCTTATCTTTCTTCTCTTATCTTCTTTTCTTCTTATCTTTTTCCTTCTTTTTCTCTTTCTTCTCTTCCCTTTCCCTTATCTTCTTATCTCTTCTTATTCTATTTTTCCTCTAATGGATAACCGGCCATGTGGCCTTATCAACTACCAAGGTTGGCTTAATTTTTTTGTCCCAAAAATGTCCCTCCTTTGCCTTTTCTTGTCCAAAAATATCCCACATACTTGGATTTAATTTTGGGCTCTTTAAATTATTGCTTGGGCCAACTCTTGGGCTAAAAATTGAGTCACTCCTTTCCATCTTACCCCACCATAAATATTTAATTAGGGTATCCATTCCAAATATATAGAATTTAAATCTTCACTTTAGCACATTAAATTCTATAACCCAATTAAACTTGTTTTAATTAAGTTATAAAATTAATAACTTGAGATAATTAAAATATATCTCTTAACTTAATATTATTTTTAATATTATTATTCTCCCACAAGTGGGCCTAGTTTGGGCCTTAATTAATCCCATAGAGCTAACAAATTTAATTGTTTTACTTACTCACAAAAACTAACTTGGCTCGCTTAAATAATATTACCTCCTTAGCCCATTAAATCCAATTCTTTTGGACTCTAAATAAATTATTGGGCTATGATATTATTATAGTCCATTACTTTTAATACTTTTGGGCTTCAAATTTAGTTTCTTTGGGCCATATAAAATTTATATAGTCCAACACTCTTAATATTCTTCCCTAATTAGTTAATTAGGGTTTTCCTCACACTAGAAAATAAATTACTTACTCGTGCACATTAATTTTCTTAACCCAATTAGACTTACTATTATTAGGTTATAAAATTAATTAACCGAGATGTATAAAATAAATCTCTTAAAATTAGTATATATTTTATATACCATAATTCTCTCATCCCATAACCCTTAAGTTATTTAATTCTTCATTCCTAATATATAATTAGGATCATGCTAATTTCTTTTATTTGCCATCACATAATATTCGTATTCACTTACTCACATAATCACTAAATAAATTATGACATGCTCCACAATTCTCTTAGATTAGGTCACTAGTATATATTTAATACTAGAACCACTAAATAACAATAACCATTTAGGTTATTTAATTCTCATACTTAATAACTTATTCAAGTTATACAATTCATATTGTATACTTAAATTTAATTTCCTCCTCCTCTCCATAAATTGTTTTCAAACAATTTATTTATATACTAAATATATAATTTAATATATTCAATCATTTATTCAAATATGAATTTAATTTACTAACTACTTTGATACCAATATTCATATCTACATATTGGATCTCATCTCATATTTTAACTTCACATCATTTGGTATAATATTAAATATTATATCATTATCCATATAATATATTTCACTTCTCACTCTAATTTTGACTTTTCTCCATAAAAAGTCAACTGTTGACTTTGACCAAAAGTCAACATTTACACATTTTGTGTTTACTGTCCATTCTGACTAATCTTGACGTTGCGGACGTAACCGATCAGTCCATGCTTCAAAATTCTATCTCTAACTCAAATTTTGAGTTTTAAATTACTCATTTCTTATTGCTAATCGTATTAACTAACGACTTTATACTTATTCAAATTCTTATTTGCCATTCAAGGCCAACGTTCAAGCTATGTTAATTGCTAACATAGTTTTATCTTGATCCTTATATCATTAACTTAATTCATCATTCCTCTTGCTAAAATATATATAGCACCTTACTAAGTATATATATTTCTATACATATACTCATCTTCGTTTAACCTCACAACATCTCTTCATGTGAAATCTTATCTCCTTAATAAAATTTTCATATGTACTTATATAACATTTCTTAGACTATTCAGTTCACACCGAATTTACAGGTATCGTAATACCTTATCCTCGATATTCCTTCAAGTACATATTAATTCATTTCTAGGGTTTTGAAATTTTGTAACCCATATTTCTTTATTCTCATTCAATTAAGAAACCATATAGGTTCTTCTTAAAAATTTTGAAATCTTTAAAATTTCTTCACAGAAACGGCAATTCCATACACTTATTTTCTGTCTAGGTTAATGTTATAACCTTTAATCCATCATTTTAGGATTTTAATAATTATCTAAATTCTCGGGTTGTCACATTCACCCCTTCTTCTAAGAATTTCGTCCCCGAAATTAAAGCATACTAATCTCTGCTTATTCTCTTGATCAAAACTAGGTTTTGAACTTAACCTTTACAATTTCCTCCTTTGAGGATTTCTCATCTATTATCATATTTCACCATAACTACTCACCAGGAGTTTACATCTTCTAAACATTCAGCAAAACTAGGTTGTCATAATAACCTTTACTCAATCATCTCAGATTCTACTCGTACTCAACGAGTTCACACTATTCATATCCATAATCACATACTACCCCAACATTACTCTGAGGAGTTTAAAATATTTTCATATCTGTCTGAGGGATCATAAAATCATGAACTTTGAGGTTTAGGGGTATTTCTACCTGCTACCTCTTTCAATTACGAAAGAAAGGTACTCTACCTCTGAAATATTTTATATTTGGTATGTTTACAATCACAAAGAAGGTAAACTACCGATGCGGGTACTTTAGAGGATCAGTCTGTTGTACCTTAGTAATCGGAACGACTATATGCGTTCTTAGATTGGAATATTTTATCCCATTAGTATAGCCCCATTCTTAGGGTTATTCACCTCAGACTCATCATAAGATTCTGCACCAAAACAATTTGGTTTGGCATAAGCTTTCAAAGAATACTTTGAATTTCATAAACATTTGTCTAGCTGAATCAAATAGCTTAGACGCATATCAATCATTCGAATTTCAATCGAAACATTGCTGGCCAAATTCAGTTGGCAATAATTTATCTTTAAAATTCTTAAAAATCATTTTGACGTCATGATACCGCACTGTATTTACAGTCCGTTTGAGGATTCTGTCATTGCGTGACTTTGTCATACTACATCCTTCCATAGTGGGCTGACGATCTTTAGATCACATACCACACTAGGTAATTCTGCATTGATAACTCCATCATTTTTATCATCTCTGCACCAGGTTACATGATGCATTAATGATATAAAAATACATTTTGACATCTCAAATCATTTTTTTTTGTCTAGCCGAATCAATTAGCATAGACTCTTCTTTAAACCGTTCAAAAATCATTACAAATCTGTTTTATCGTCTCAACAGGTAACGAGGTGTAGATGGCCCAAAGTCCATGCATACACAAGGGTCACCTGGAGTTGAGAATAAAAATTCATTTTCAAAAAGGCACATAGTGCGTATTTAGCTTGATGTCAAAAACTTCGAAGTCTAGCATAGCTAGAAGATTTGGAATACCTATGCTTCCATCATCAACTTCAATTTCTCTACTGATCCATTTCTTAATAAGTCTATCTATTTCTATCATCCTCAATTCTACATTCACAACTTTCTCATACCCAGTTCATCAAACTTACCACACATTATGAGTTCAGGAACTTTCCACAATCATATGAGTTTCAGAACTTGTCCTAGTCAGACCTTTGGCGTCCATTCGCTGAGGGGTTCATCAACATTTCATATAATTATGAGTCACGAACGTACCATAAGTATGAGTTTTAAGAACTCGTACTTAACCTTATATTCTCTACCTATTCGTTATACACATGAGAAAAGAATCACCTTATCCACATGCATATAGCAAATAGCGCGACATTAGGTTCCAATGATTATCAATGTAAGAAACTAAGTGGTTGTCAAACCAAACTCAGCCACTAATCAATATAGGAAGCTAAGCGAACAATTCCCCGCCCATACAAAGAATCGGTCAACCTAACCACTATATCGACCAGGAAGCTAAGTGATTCTAAAACCAAGTACAAATTCCCTGCCCATACAAGGAATCATACAACTCAGCTGCTGACTTGAGTCCTCAATTGAAAACCCACACCATTCTTACTTTCTCTTTTCTGAATACGAATTTTCTTTAATCCGTATCTTAACATTTGCCACTCTTTTCTGAGTTTACATCGTACCATTTCATAGTACATTTTCTTTATAGCATCAGGCTATATCATTCCAATCACTTAACATATCTTATGTTATTCAACGATTTAACCTGATCACGTCATGATCTTATTTAGTAATCATTTCTCCTTATACTTAAGATCGTTTTATTTTACGATCTTCTTATTCTTCTCTTTAATCATATTATATTATGATTTTATTAACACTTCTCATCTTATAGACATAGTCTATTTATTATCACTTTTCTTCTCTATTACTGGAGTCAGGTAACTCCGGATTCTTATCCTTATAGCTCTTCAAGATTCTTCTTTGAATCTTATTTATCTTAATCTTTACTTAATAATGAATTTCTAAAAATTCATCTCTTATCGCTTAAACTCGATCTGAGTTTATTACTTATCATCATCTCCGCGGTTATAGCCTAAGGTACACCTACCTAAGGTTTCTAACCTACAGCTCTGATACCAACTGTAGCATCCCCAAATCCCGGTCCTAATCACCAAGGATCAGGTATACTATTTCTATAACTATTGCGGAAGATATAAACATAAATTGTTTATACATTAAACTTTTACACATCATTCCCAAGGTCTACAACCTTAACTTAATACATACCTTAATATCTTAAAGGTTTACAATGATATTTTCGTCAGAAAATTTAATAGATCTAACTGCATAATAGCTTAATCTTGCACTTTATCTTCGCTTCTGTCTTTACTCAAGCTTTCATCTTAATCTGAAAATTTTATCATGATATAGCAAGGGTGAGCATCAAATTTGCCCAGCAAGTTTAAATTCAATAAAGATATATCATGATTGAAAAGAATGAATAAGCTTTCAAGTTTTCAACAATATAATAATTGTGAAATAACATGAATCAAGTTTCAATAATTTCATGACTGAATCAATAATATTTGAAGGTCAACAATGACCATAAACAATTTAACTGAACCTTATGGTAATGAAGGTGATCAGCCTTTCATACCTGATGAACATATGTAACATGCACTAAGTGCGAATCAATAATCAGTGTAGACGTGAATAATCAACAATAATCATTCACTAACATGCTTTGAACATACAACTCAAGTTTGAGTTAGGAAAAACTTGCCTGATTCGTTGACTACTGCTACGCAGTTTAAGTTAACTTCTTTTGGTAAGACCTATCATTAATAATAAGATTGGTCTTTCAATCAGCAATTTTCTACTTTGTATCATAATACAATTACTTTGTCAATAGCTTATCTAACACTTAATCAAATATTAGATAACATCCTGACACATCGGTATTATTATAATTCTTGGATAATTATTCAATCACTGTATCATATTCATTATGATTAAACACTTAATCTTTCATATTATAAACTCTTTTCTATAATCCAGCAAAATGTTTATAATTCAGCAAACTGTTTTCTCTAATTCAGTAAGCTGTTTTCTCTAATACTACAATCCAGCTAGCTGGATTCATAATTCCTTCAACCTAATGACCAATCCAGCAGACTGGATACATAACTCCTTTAATCCAGCAAGTCAAACTGCAATCCAGCAAACTAGATTACAAATCCAGCAACTAGATTGCAATCCAGCAAGTTGGATTCAACATATTTTCAATTCAGTAAACTTCTTTTCAATCCAGCAAGCTGGATTCATCAGATTTTCTAATCTAGCAAGCTGGATTCCATATCCGTACACGAAAATACCAAATCAACTTATTATTTTTCTATCCTTTGTACAAACATGTATACACATATTTCATACACAAAAAATATTTTTCCAAAATTTTCCAACTTCCTTTGATATTTTTTAAAAATTATTTTTAGTTAATTCCTTAAGAAATTAGCTACCTCGTGCACAACTCCGGAAATTCCCATCTCTTGGCACAATCTTATACGTCTTAACGTGACACTCCAGTTTAAATTTCGTGGCCATCGGAGTTATAGAACTCCAGTTATAACCATTTTCGTCAGAAAATCACAAAAATTGAAATGGTCATAACTTGCCCATTTTAACTCGGAATGAACTCATTTTTGGACACAAGGTACTTGATATCATATATTTTCATGTCCGAAAAGGTCAGAATTTATTACATAAACTAAGTTGCCAAAACAGCCCTCGCAAAAATTTGGGCAGCAACTTTTTGGCATAAAACAGTTTTAGAGTCCTTTGCTAAAACAGTCATAACTCTCGCGTTTTAAAACATTTTTGAGCGATTCTTGAGCTCACGCGAAGCTAACTTCCAGGGCTACAACTTTTATCTAATGATATTTTTCCAAAATCCGAACACATCAGTCCAAAAAGTTTGTAAAAGGAGACTGTTCGGGATTTGGTTGAACAGTTTGATTATGCTTCTTCCGAACGTCATAACTACCTCCTCCGGAGTCGGAATTAGTCCGTTCTGGAGTCTATGGAAAGCTTATTCAGTGTACTATAACATATCAGAAGCCCAGAATTTTTAAAGCACAAAAAGTGGACGAAAAAGCCCCCGTTACAGACTGCCCAAAAACAGTTCCTAGAAAAACGGGACTGTTTTCACAAAATCAGTCATTACCCCATGCAAACTCAACATATTTGAGTGCTACCACTTGGGTTAACTAGTAAACACATATATCTAGCACCCCTCTTTGACGGATCGTAAAAAGAAGCTATAGATTTAAAACGGTGGAAATCCAAAGTACATAGAAATTTTGGGTTTCCAAAACTAGAAAAATAAGTTTTCTTTTCTTTTGAGTTTCAACCCAATCAACACCCAATATGGGTAGATCCAAACATGGACTCGTGAAAAACACAAAGATTATAGGTTTTAACATCCAAATCAAAAACCCACATCATCAATTTATAAATAGAAAGAGAAGCTAGCTTAGGAGGAAATTGTTCTATACCTTTCTTCTTCTTCCTCTTTCCATGGATAACCTCTCTCCCTTCATCCTCCTATGGCTGCCGAAGCCTCTCTTCTCCTTTCTCTCTCTCGATTTTCTACCGTTCCTCTCTTTCTTTCTTTTCCTCTTTCTCTTTCTTCTCTTATCTTTCTTCTCTTATCTTCTTTTCTTCTTATCTTTTTCCTTCTTTTTCTCTTTCTTCTCTTCCCTTTCCCTTATCTTCTTATCTCTTCTTATTCTATTTTTCCTCTAATGGATAACCGGCCATGTGGCCTTATCAACTATCAAGATTGACTTAATTTTTTTGTCCCAAAAATGTCCCTCCTTTGCCTTTTCTTGTCCAAAAATATCCCACATACTTGGATTTAATTTTGGGCTCTTTAAATTATTGCTTGGGCCAACTCTTGGGCTAAAAATTGAGTCACTCCTTTCCATCTTACCCCACCATAAATATTTAATTAGGGTATCCATTCCAAATATATAGAATTTAAATCTTCACTTTAGCACATTAAATTCTATAACCCAATTAAACTTGTTTTAATTAAGTTATAAAATTAATAACTTGAGATAATTAAAATATATCTCTTAACTTAATATTATTTTTAATATTATTATTCTCCCACAAGTGGGCCTAGTTTGGGCCTTAATTAATCCCATAGAGCTAACAAATTTAATTGTTTTACTTACTCACAAAAACTAACTTGGCTCGCTTAAATAATATTACCTCCTTAGCCCATTAAATCCAATTCTTTTGGACTCTAAATAAATTATTGGGCTATGATATTATTATAGTCCATTACTTTTAATACTTTTGGGCTTCAAATTTAGTTTCTTTGGGCCATATAAAATTTATATAGTCCAACACTCTTAATATTCTTCCCTAATTAGTTAATTAGGGTTTTCCTCACACTAGAAAATAAATTACTTACTCGTGCACATTAATTTTCTTAACCCAATTAGACTTACTATTATTAGGTTATAAAATTAATTAACCGAGATGTATAAAATAAATCTCTTAAAATTAGTATATATTTTATATACCATAATTCTCTCATCCCATAACCCTTAAGTTATTTAATTCTTCATTCCTAATATATAATTAGGATCATGCTAATTTCTTTTATTTGCCATCACATAATATTCGTATTCACTTACTCACATAATCACTAAATAAATTATGACATGCTCCACAATTCTCTTAGATTAGGTCACTAGTATATATTTAATACTAGAACCACTAAATAACAATAACCATTTAGGTTATTTAATTCTCATACTTAATAACTTATTCAAGTTATACAATTCATATTGTATACTTAAATTTAATTTCCTCCTCCTCTCCATAAATTGTTTTCAAACAATTTATTTATATACTAAATATATAATTTAATATATTCAATCATTTATTCAAATATGAATTTAATTTACTAACTACTTTGATACCAATATTCATATCTACATATTGGATCTCATCTCATATTTTAACTTCACATCATTTGGTATAATATTAAATATTATATCATTATCCATATAATATATTTCACTTCTCACTCTAATTTTGACTTTTCTCCATAAAAAGTCAACTGTTGACTTTGACCAAAAGTCAACATTTACACATTTTGTGTTTACTGTCCATTCTGACTAATCTTGACGTTGCGGACGTAACCGATCAGTCCATGCTTCAAAATTCTATCTCTAACTCAAATTTTGAGTTTTAAATTACTCCTTTCTTATTGCTAATCGTATTAACTAACGACTTTATACTTATTCAAATTCTTATTTGCCATTCAAGGCCAACGTTCAAGCTATGTTAATTGCTAACATAGTTTTATCTTGATCCTTATATCATTAACTTAATTCATCATTCCTCTTGCTAAAATATATATAGCACCTTACTAAGTATATATATTTCTATACATATACTCATCTTCGTTTAACCTCACAACATCTCTTCATGTGAAATCTTATCTCCTTAATAAAATTTTCATATGTACTTATATAACATTTCTTAGACTATTCAGTTCACACCGAATTTACAGGTATCGTAATACCTTATTCTCGATATTCCTTCAAGTACATATTAATTCATTTCTAGGGTTTTGAAATTTTGTAACCCATATTTCTTTATTCTCATTCAATTAAGAAACCATATAGGTTCTTCTTAAAAATTTTGAAATCTTTAAAATTTCTTCACAGAAACGGCAATTCCATACACTTATTTTCTGTCTAGGTTAATGTTATAACCTTTAATCCATCATTTTAGGATTTTAATAATTATCTAAATTCTCGGGTTGTCACATTCACCCCTTCTTCTAAGAATTTCGTCCCCGAAATTAAAGCATACTAATCTCTGCTTATTCTCTTGATCAAAACTAGGTTTTGAACTTAACCTTTACAATTTCCTCCTTTGAGGATTTCTCATCTATTATCATATTTCACCATAACTACTCACCAGGAGTTTACATCTTCTAAACATTCAGCAAAACTAGGTTGTCATAATAACCTTTACTCAATCATCTCAGATTCTACTCGTACTCAACGAGTTCACACTATTCATATCCATAATCACATACTACCCCAACATTACTCTGAGGAGTTTAAAATATTTTCATATCTGTCTGAGGGATCATAAAATCATGAACTTTGAGGTTTAGGGGTATTTCTACCTGCTACCTCTTTCAATTACGAAAGAAAGGTACTCTACCTCTGAAATATTTTATATTTGGTATGTTTACAATCACAAAGAAGGTAAACTACCGATGCGGGTACTTTAGAGGATCAGTCTGTTGTACCTTAGTAATCGGAACGACTATATGCGTTCTTAGATTGGAATATTTTATCCCATTAGTATAGCCCCATTCTTAGGGTTATTCACCTCAGACTCATCATAAGATTCTGCACCAAAACAATTTGGTTTGGCATAAGCTTTCAAAGAATACTTTGAATTTCATAAACATTTGTCTAGCTGAATCAAATAGCTTAGACGCATATCAATCATTCGAATTTCAATCGAAACATTGCTGGCCAAATTCAGTTGGCAATAATTTATCTTTAAAATTCTTAAAAATCATTTTGACGTCATGATACCGCACTGTATTTACAGTCCGTTTGAGGATTCCGTCATTGCGTGACTTTGTCATACTACATCCTTCCATAGTGGGCTGACGATCTTTAGATCACATACCACACTAGGTAATTCTGCATTGATAACTCCATCATTTTTATCATCTCTGCACCAGGTTACATGATGCATTAATGATATAAAAATACATTTTGACATCTCAAATCATTTTTTTTTGTCTAGCCGAATCAATTAGCATAGACTCTTCTTTAAACCGTTCAAAAATCATTACAAATCTGTTTTATCGTCTCAACAGGTAACGAGGTGTAGATGGCCCAAAGTCCATGCATACACAAGGGTCACCTGGAGTTGAGAATAAAAATTCATTTTCAAAAAGGCACATAGTGCGTATTTAGCTTGATGTCAAAAACTTCGAAGTCTAGCATAGCTAGAAGATTTGGAATACCTATGCTTCCATCATCAACTTCAATTTCTCTACTGATCCATTTCTTAATAAGTCTATCTATTTCTATCATCCTCAATTCTACATTCACAACTTTCTCATACCCAGTTCATCAAACTTACCACACATTATGAGTTCAGGAACTTTCCACAATCATATGAGTTTCAGAACTTGTCCTAGTCAGACCTTTGGCGTCCATTCGCTGAGGGGTTCATCAACATTTCATATAATTATGAGTCACGAACGTACCATAAGTATGAGTTTTAAGAACTCGTACTTAACCTTATATTCTCTACCTATTCGTTATACACATGAGAAAAGAATCACCTTATCCACATGCATATAGCAAATAGCGCGACATTAGGTTCCAATGATTATCAATGTAAGAAACTAAGTGGTTGTCAAACCAAACTCAGCCACTAATCAATATAGGAAGCTAAGCGACCATTGATGATTACCTGAATATCCTTGGCCCGTAGTGCATGAATAATTCATGGACGTGATACTAATGAATATCCTTGGACCGTAGTGCATGGATAATTCATGGACGTGATACTAATGAATATCCTTGGACCGTAGTGTAGGGATGATTCGATGATGTGGATTATTTATTAAGTTGAGTCTCGGGGATAAAATTGATGATAAACTTTTTAAATCATAGAAGATAGTAGATATCATGGTCTACTTGACTCTTCTAATGGATTACTTGTTCCGCTACAGTTAAACTTGATGTTTATTGTATTTTATCAGTTTAACACTGTTGAAGGCTAACGATAATTTATCATGCATTATCTTAGTCATAATATTTCTTATTGGGCTAATTGAGCTCACCCTTTTGCTTTCATTGTTCTATTCAGGAAATGAGAACGTAGCTGGGACTAGTCGGGGAATGGAGTGGTGGTCCGAGATGTTTGTTTAGCAGTCCTCACTATTTAGTGTGATAATAAATGTAATGAAGATTGAATTTGAGTTTGGATATTGTCTATGAGATAATATTCGTGTAAAACCTCTCAATTCATGTTGTATAATTAAATTTGTATGTGTATTCAGTACCATGTATTTGGCGACTCAAGATGGGTGATGTATACCTATTTTGGGGACGTCACACAGTTTGCCATCTCGGAGATAACCCCGAGATATTCAGTTCTAGTCCTGGAGACAACCCCGGGCTATACAGTTCAAACCACGAAGATAACCCCAAGGGATGCAATTGAAGTTCTAGAGATTACCCCGGAAAAGCTCATTTTGATCCCATCAGTCAGCTTCAACCTCGGAGACAACTCTGAGGTACTCAGTCCCAACCCTGGGAGGTCAGGCACACCTCAGAGACAATCCTGATGACATTCAGTACTTATAGCGGCCCAATCTCAGAGATAACTCTGAGCAACGACTGCTAAATCAACTCATAATCGAAGATAACCCCAGTGAGGGGCAAAATTATCATTTTGCCACCTCGATCCCATATTCACACCGTCTCAACAACATTTTAACCCAAATGCTACACAGAAGTGTCCTACAAGAACTATAGCTCTAATCCCGAGTGACTAATATACAAGACATCACATCGAATAGAATTTGAAAACTTAAAGATTTGGACATGAACCCATCTTCCGAGCTTCGTACAACCTCTTATCCTATGTCATTGTGTAGCTCTCGACAATAGCATTCCAGAAAGGTATTATATGCCTCAATCGGATGCTCGGATTAAAAGTTATGAAGGTTCGAGCGGATAACGCATTGCACGAGTGCACGTACTTCGAGACGGTGGGGTCCACGGTGCCCGGGTCACCCCGGGTAGCCGCAGGTACATTTGCGGCTGCCGCAAGTACACCTGCGGCCCCCCCCTCTATAAATAGAAGGCTTGGAGTGGTCATTTTAAGAAGAGAAAAGGCAAGGAAGCCTTGTCCATTTTGCTCTATACACACTATAAACTGAGTGCTTTCTAATTTCATACACTTGTGAGCTTGTACTTTGTTACTTTTTACCAGTGGAAACTGAGTGTTCATTCATTTAAAGCTATTTGAAGTCTTCTTGGTAGCCTATTGTAAGCCTTCTCACATTTCTTAAAGCCTTTCTCCACTTTTGTTCACACACAATTATTCACGTTGAGAGTCGTGCTGTGTGCGTATGCCCGGATCGTCGATCAATGGCATTTATTGCTTATATATATATATATATATATATATATATATATATATATATATATATATTTACATTTAGTCCCGCCTGGAGCTTACTTCGTGGCGGTTGATCGTCTTTATATGTATATATTTACATTTAGTCCCGCCTGGAGTTTACTTCGTGGAGGTTGATCGTCTTTATATATATATATATATATATATATATATATATATATATATATATATTTACGGCTTATATATATATATATAACTGTTTACAACTTTCTTATATACTGCGTCATCATGTGAGCCTAGGAATCATGTGATCACAGATTCAGTTCCTAAATCTAGATTCGGTTCCCGTGATGGACATTTTCAGCTGTAATCAACTTGTAAATTATTCACGGTGTTAGAATTTTCTTAGACGGCTCTCAAGCCCACAAGGAGTTCGACACTGCTATATATCTTATTTTCTCGAAGATGCTTCGCATCTCAAAAATAAAAGTAATCCAGCCGAACACATAATAAAATGGAAGTATTAAAGGCCTCAATAACTATTGAGCACAAGGGTTTGAAAAACCTGTTTTACAAAACATCATTGTAATATCTTGTTAAAATTAAACTTTTATACAAAATTCAAACCCTTTCTATATAGGTGCAAACGAGGCATAACACTACTTCCAGATTACTGCACACAGACCTACAAACACACACACACACACACACACATTCAGATAAATGTTTAAAATGAAAAGTAGCGATCACCGTGTTACCACGAATATCGAGGGTTGCCTAACACCTTTCCCTCGCATAACCAAGCCCCCGGAACCTAACGAATCTCGGTTTCACAGACCTGTTACGCAGTGTCACATCACTTGGTCTATGTGCAAACCTTTTCTCGGTTGAGTTGGTGCAACTATTTAAAAATACCAACTAGCGACTCTTACAGTCAAATCATCGACATATATATGTCGGACCTTTTCACAACTTATTTTTTTCAAACAAATCTCACCTAACATGAGAACACCAAAAGTCAAGAACAGAAAGAGACAAATAAAAATTTTGATGTCGACATTAGTAATTGTTTGATAAAACTGAATAATTTTTTTTGAATATATAAGAAAATTTAAATGAGTTGAATATGGTCGAAGATGTAAATACGGAATGAAATGATGTGTTTAATAATTGTATATCTAAAACATCTAAATATATGCATTACCCTATTTTAACCCTCTAAGTTGTTATGAACAAATTTATTATCTAATTATAATTAAACAATGTTACCTAGGAAAAATTAAACTTTTAAAAAATATTTGATGAAATATACTATTAAAAATAAAAGACTAAAACATATTAATTATATTCTATAGTGCATAAAATCAAAACAAAAAACTACACCAACATTCATTAAATTGTGTCGACGTCGGGATTTTTATTTGTTCGTTTTCTGTACTTGCCTTTTGGTGTTCTCATGTTAGGTGAGATTTGTTTGAAAAAATAAGTTGTTAAAAGGTCCGACATGTATATGTCGACGATTGGACTGTAAGAGTCACCAGTTGGTATTTTTAAATGGTTGCACCAACTCAACCGAGAAAAGGTTTGAACATTGACCTAGTGATGTGACACTATTTTACTGGTCTATGAAATCGAGATTCGTTAGGGTCCAAAGCTTAATTATGCAGAGGGAAGGTGTTAGGCACCCCCCGACATCCATGTTACCACGGTGATCGCCACTTTTTAATTTAAACCATTATCTGAATATGTGTGTGTATGTGTAGATCAATGCGCAATTATCTAGAAGTAGTGTTATGCCTAGTTTACACCTATATACAAAGGGTTTGAATGTTGTATAAAAGTTCAGTTTTAACAAGATATAACAGTGATGTTTTGTAAAAGAGGCCTTTGAAACTTCCATTTTATTAAATGTTCGGCTGGATTGCTTTTATTTTTCAGATGCGAAGCATCTTCGAGAAAATAATGTACAAATCAGTACCGAATTCCTTGTGGTCATGGGTGCCATCGAAGGAAATTCGAACACCGTGAGTAATTCACAAGCTGGTTACAGCTGAAAATGCCCATCACGGGAACCGAATCTAGATTCAGAAGACTGAATCTGAATAAATTGTAAATATATATGATGCTGCAGTTAATATGAAAGCTGTAAGAAGTTATATATATATAAACTGTAAATATATATATGTGCGATCAACCACCACGAAGCGAACTTCATGGGGGATTGGAAAAGTAAATATATAAAAGTAGTAAATATATATATATATATATATATATATATATATATATATATATATGTATGTATATATATATAGATGATCAACCACCACAAATCACCTCCATAGGGGATCAAAAATATAAATAAAGCAGTAAAAAATGATCAACCGCCTCGAAGTAAACTCCAGGCGGAACGAAATGTAAAGAAAGTAGTAAAAACGATTAACTGCCACAAAGTAAACTCCAGGCGGGACGAAATGTAAATAAAGCAGTAAAAGGCCACGAAGTAAACTCCAGGCCTGACAGAAATGTATGTATGTATGTATATATATATATATATATATATATATATATATATATATATATATATATATATATATATATAAGTTGTAAACGCACCGGATGTGAAATCTAGGCTCAATCAAACTGAGTTTGATGACAATAATATATATATAAGTATCTATATATATAAAAGCAGTAAACGCTCCGGATATAAAATCCAGGCTCACCGAATAGTGTTCGATAACAGTTTATATATATATAAACAATAAACGCTCCGGATGTAAATCCAGGCTCAATCAAGGCATAACTCGATGATATTAGTACAAATATATATATATATATATATATATATATATATATATATATATATATATATGTGTATATACAAAAGAAATAAAAAGCCAAAGACCGAAGTTCGGGCATATACATGCAACACGACTCTCAACGTGAATGACCGTGTGTGCCAAAAGTGGAGAAAAGGCTTTACGTAATGTAAGAAGGCTTACAGTGAACTGCCAAAGAAGACTTCAATAGCTTTAAATGGATGAAATCTTAGTTTCCACCAGTAAAAAGTAGCCAAATATAAGCTCACAAGTGTTTGAAATGAGAAAGTACTCAATATATAGTGTGTACAGAGCAAATTGGACATGGCTTCCTCGCCTTTTTCTCTTACAAAATGGCTATCCCAAGCCCTCTATTTATAGAGGGGGGAGTTATGGGTGTACATGTCGTAGTAGCAGGTGTACCTGCACCTGCCCAGGGTGCCTCGGGCATTGTGGGTCCCGCCATCTTGAAGTACGTGTACTTGGACAACGCGCAGTTCGATCGAACCTTCATAACTTTCAATCTGATAGTCAGATGGAAGTGTGCCATACCATTCCGGAAAGCTCTTTCCAAGGGCTATGCAATGACATAGGATTTGCCCTTTTTTGAATCTGAGAAGATGGGTCCATGACTGGAATGACATTTTTGAGTTTTTGTCATGTAGTTCGTTGAGCCGTTTTGCATGGTTTGTGCTCAAAAGTTAAGATACAATTCTTGTGGGACTTCTTTTGAAGTAATTTGAGTTAAAATGAGTGTATTTGATTTGAATTGAAGTTGAGTTGGCAAAATGATATTTTTGCCCCTCCCGGGGTTATCTCCAGTTTTTACACAATTGTATCAGTCTTTTCTCAGGGTTATCTTTGAGGTTGGCCTGTTGTTGCCTCTGACTGTCCTCAGGGTTATCTATGAGGTCGGCCTGACCTCTTGGGGTTATCTCCAGGCTTTGAACTTGATCCCCCGGGGTTATCTCCGGGGTTGGAACTGATTTTCTTGGGGTTATCTCCGAGGTTAGAAACTAATTTCCCGGGGATAGAAATTGGATCTCATGGGGCTATTTCTGTGGTTGGAATTGATTTTGTGGTCTTCTAGGGTTATCTCTGGAGTGTAAAAAAGATGCTTTTGTCCTCCTGCATAGTTAGTAACATGAAAACGAAATTTTGAGTGTCTACAGATGTCCCTCTTTATCATGTTCATGCAATGCAATGGAATGTACATGATAAAGATTACTAGACACTTGAAATATGATAAGGTATTTCTAATGATGCAAATTGCAATGTAATGAATGTTATGACGAATGTTAAAATATTTTCACAAATCACCGTTCGTAAATCGCACATCGTATTTCGAACTTCACACTTTGTTTTTCGCATTTGGCCAGTCGCACTTCACAACTCGCGCATCGCATTTCGTATATCACAAATCGCAATGTGATGAATGTTATGATGAATGTTAAAATATTTTCACAAATCGCTTTACCTTTACCGATCATTGTTGATGCCTATGCTGGTGTTGACTCCAATGGTTTGGCTTTTTATCGGTGTTGTCGATGCTTATTTGATGAACATAAGTTGAGATGTTTTCTACAACTCTATTGGGGATGACATTTTGAAATCACTAGACCTTCCCGATGCATATGCTGGTAGTTTACAATGGTGCATACCTTGATGGTAGTTTGAGAACGGTGCCTACCCTGTTGGTAGTTGACTACGCTAACATCGCCAAACTATTTCAGTTCCCACTCAAACAGTGGTATCCCTGAACTGTCTTAATGTTACGTTGAATTAATGCCAATGGTTTAGAATACCAGATCTTCCGATACCTTCGCTGAAGTAATATTCCAAGGTTTACTTCGCCAAACTCTATCTGATGTTACGCTAACCCTTTTTGAGGTGATTTGGAGTTTCCTTTCACTGTTGGGTGCTTGCTTCCCATTTCCTTGAGCGTTTAATTCGCAATTCGGCTTAACTGACGACCTAAATGTTGCTGACATCCCTGGAGGGTGCAGCTCATTCTTTCGCTGCCCAGATTTGAACTTCGGTGTAAAGGCCTCGACTTGTGAAAACTAGAAGCCGGTTGGCACATTTGATGATGAGGATTTCATTCGCTAAACCTTTCATCGTTGGCCTTCTGCTATTGAGTTAAGGACTTTTTAAAGAAATTTCCCCTTCTTCTGTAAGGGCAAGCTCATGTAGCCATGATTTCTTTCAGGAGTTCTCCCATTTCTTTTGACGAGAGGCTTAATCCCGCCTTAAGCTCCTTCCATTTCTTGGAATTGGACAATGCCCCAGTCCTTTCGCATGTTGATGCCGAGGATTTATATGAGAAACTCTCTTTGTTGATGAAGTCGCAAGTGAGTAATATCCAAATCACCAGTGAGATGATGTAAGGGAAGCTCTGATGATGATGTACCATGCTGATGGTGCTGACTGGTGTATTTTCCTCTTTAGGATGGTTGATAAATGCCCTAGTGTTGAGTTGTCACTATTTTCGAGATTACCCCAATCTTGTTGTAAGGGTTCCAATACTGGGTTGTCACCAATTTTAAAATTGCCCCAGCCTTGCTTGTTGTCTTGGATAGTTGCTTTGACAGATGGGCTGATAAGATGCTGAGATCGCAAGAGGCTTTTACCTTTGTACCAGATGGTGAACAGGTAGTGGATTTTGGGCTTTGATGCCCTCAATCATTGTTCCTGACTTGTTCTCACAATCGGCGTTGATGGTTTTCTTCTGATTTGATGAAGACTTGTTGTTGACGTCAGGATTTTATTTATCCCTTTTCTGTTCTTGTTCTTTTGTTTTCTCATGTTAGATGAGATTTGTTTGAAAAAATAAGTTATGAAAAGGTCCAATATTTATGTGTCGACGATTGGACTATAAGAGTCGCCAGTTGGTTTTTTAACTGGTTGTACCAACACAACCGAGAAAAGCTTTGCACATTGACCCAGTGATGTGACAGTGCAAAACGGGTCTATGAAACCGAGATTCATTAGGGTCCGTGGACTTGCTTATGTTGAGGGAAGGTGTTAGGCACCCCATGACATCCGTGTTACCACGGTGACCGCCACTTTTTAATAAACTGTTATATGAATGTGTGTGTGTGTGTGTGTGGGTCAATGTGCTGTTATTTGGAAGTAGTGCAATGCCTCGTTTGCACCTATATACAAAAGGTTTGAATTTGTGTAAAAATTCAGTTTTAAACAAGATATAACAGTGATGTTTTATAAAAAGAGGTTTTTTCAAACCATGTGCTCAATAGTAATTGAGGCCTTTGATACTTCCATTTTATTAAATGCTTAGCTTGGTTGCTTTTATTTTTGAGATGCGAAGCATCTTCAAAAAAATAATGTACAAAGCGGTGCCGAATTCCTCATGGGCATGAAAACCATATGAGGAAATCTAAACACTATGAATAATTTACAAGCTGCTTGCAGCTGAAAATAATTCCTAGGCTCACATGATACCGCAGTTTATATGAAAACTGTAAGCAGTTATATATATAAAAGCTGTAAATATATATAAACAAACATGATCAACCACCACAAAGCACCTCTATGGGAGATCAAAATGTAAATATATAAAAGCAGTAAATATATATATATATATATATATATATATATATATATATATTGGCATGATCAACCGTCACGAAGCACCTCCATGGGGGATCAAAAATGTAAAGAAAGATATAAAAACGGTCAACCGCCACGAAGTAAACTCCAGGCGGGACAAAATGTAAAGAAAGTAGTAAAAATAGTCAACTGCCACGAAGTAAATTCCAGGCGGAACGAAATGTAAAGAAAGTTGTAAAAGACCACGAAGTAAACTCCAGGCCTGATAGTTAACACACCGGATGTAAAATCCAGGCTCAATCAAATAGAGTTTGATGACAACAACATATATATAAATATATATAAGTAATAAACGCTCCGGAATCCAGGCTCATCGAACAAAGTTCGACCACAATTTATATATATATATATATATATATATGTATATATATAAAAGCAAGTAAACGCTGCGGATATAAATCCAGGCTCATCGAACAAAGTTCGACAACAGTTTATATATATATATATATATAATATACAAAAGAAATAAAAGCCATGGACCAAAGTCCGGGCAAACACACACAACACGACTCTTAACGTGAAGAACGGTGTGTGCAAAGATGAAGAGAAATGCTTTAAAGTGTGTAAGAAGGCTTACAGTGGGCTGCCAAAGAAGACTTCAATAACTTGAAATGGATAAACACTCGGCTCCCACCAGTAGAAAAGTATCTATATATGAGCATACAAGTGTTTAAAATGAGAAAGCACTCAGTTTGTAGTGTGTACAGAGCAAATTGGACAGGGCTTTCTCGCCTTTTCTCTTGTGAATATGGCCACCCCAAGCCCTCTATTTATAGAGGGGGTGCTACAGGTGTACCTGCGATAGCAACAGGTGTAACTGCGGCTACCCGGGGTGCCCCGGGCAGTGTGGGTCATGTCGTCTCGAAATACGTGTACTCGAACAACGTGATGTTCGCTTGAACCTTCATAACTTTCAATCCGGGAGTCCGATGGAAGCGTGCCATACCATTTCGGAAAGCTCTTTTCGAGAGCTACGCAATGACATAGGATTTACCCTTTTTGATTCTGGGAAGATGGGTCCATGACCAAAATGGCATTTTTGGGTTTCCGTTAGGTAGTCCGTTGAGCCATTTTGCGTAGTTGGCACTCGTAAGTTAAGATATGGTTCTTATAGGACTTCTTTTGAAGTAATTTGAGTTGAAATGAGTTGATTTGAATTGAGTTTGATTTGGCAAAATGATCATTTTGCCCCTCCCGGGGTTGTTTCTGACTTGATCACAGTTGTAGCGGTCTTTTTCCAGGGTTATCTCTAAGATTGTCATGCTGTTGACTCTGAATGTCCTTAGGGTTATCTCTGAGATTGGCTTGACCTCTCGAGGTTGACTTTGAGCATTAGATTTGATCTCCCGTGGTTATCTCCAGGGTTAGAACTGATTTTTTTGGGGTTATCTCTAGGGTTAGAATTGATTTCCTGGGGTGATCTCTGGGGTTGGAAATTGGATATCCCGGGGGTATCTCCAGGGTTGGAATTGATGTTGTGGTCCTCCAGGGTTATCTCTAGAGTTTGAAAAAGATGTTTTTGTCTTCCTGCATAGTTAGTAAAAGGAAAACAAAATTTTGAGTGTCTACAGATGCCCCTCATTATCATGTTCATGCAATGCAATGGAATTGACGTGATAAAGATTGCTAGACACTTGAAATTATGACAAGGCATTTATAATGATGCAAATCGCAATGTAATGCATGTTGTGATGAATGTAAAAATGTTTTCATAAATCGCAGTTCGTAAATCGCACATCGCATTTCGCACTTCGCTTTTCGCACTTCGCTTTTCGCATTTGGCCAAATCGCACTTCGTATCTCAAACATCGCAACTCGTACATCGTATTTCGCATATCGCATTTTGCAAATCACAATGTAATGAATGTTAAATTTTTTTTCGTAAATCGCTCTACCTTTACCGATCATTGCTGATGCCTATGTTGGTGTTGACGCCAATGGTTTGGCATTTAATCACTAATGCTTGTTTGATGAAGATAAGTTGAGATGTTTTCTACATCTCTGAAAGGGATGACGTTCTAAGATCACTAGACCTTCTCGATGTATACGCTGGTAGTTTGCAATGGTGCCAGCCCTGCTGATCGCCAAACTGTCTCGGTTCCCACTCGAACGGTGGTATACGAAGCTTTCATCGCTAAACTGTTTTGATGTTGCGCTGAATTGATGCCAATGGTTTAGAATACCGGATCATCTGATACCTTCGCTGAAGTGATATCAAACATTTTGCTTCACCAAACTCCGTGTGATGTTATGATCACCCTTTTTGAGGTGATTTAGAGTTTCCTTTCGCTGTTGGGTGCTTGTGCCCCATTTCCTTAAGCATTTGATTTGTAACCTGACTGAACTAATGACCTGAATGCTACTAACATCCCTGGAGGGTGCAACTCGTTCTTTCGCTGCCCAACTTTGAACTTTGGTGTAGAGGCCTCAACTGGTGAGGACTTGACGCATGTTTGATGGTGTAGATTTCATTCGCTAGGCCTTTCGTTATTGGCCTTTCACTTTTGAGTTAAGAACTTTTTGAGAATTTTCCCCTTCTTTCGTAGGGGTACGCTTAGGTCGCCATGATTTCTTTCAGGAGTTCTCCCCTTTCTTTTTGATGGAAGGCTTGATCCCACCTTAAGCTCCTTCCATTTCTTGGAATTGGTAAATGCCCCGGTCCTTTCGCATGTTGATGCCAAGGATTCATATGAGAAACTCTTTGTTGATGAAGTCGCGAGTGAGTAATATCCTCACATGTGGATTATTCATTCTGAGAACAGTATGATTGGAAAAGACCAAATAATCATCCTGAATCGCCTGTGAGATGATGTGAGGGAAGCTCTGATGATGATGTACCATGATGATGGTGATGATTGGTGCATTTTCCTGATTGATAAATGCCCCAGTGTTGAGTTGTCGTTATTTCTGAGATTGCCCCAATCTTGTTGTAAGGGACCCAATATCCAGTTGTCGTAAATTTTGAAATTTCCCCAGCCTTACTTGTTGTCTAGGGTAGTTGCTTTGATAGATGAGTTGATAAGACATAGAGAATGCAAGAAGATTTTACCTTTGTAGCATATGATGAATAGGTAGTGAATGTGGGTTTTGATGTTGATAGTTTTTTTATGGTAGAGATGTCGCTCTAGTTGAGAGAGATGATGCTCTAACTCATAGGGATACCACTGTTGTTGAGTGAGATGAGGCTAGATCATCTAGAGATGTAGTGATTGTTGAGCAGGATAGCGCTATGTCTGCCCGAGATATCGCATGCAGTTAGCTGTGGATCTGTTGGCTTATGTAGAAACCCTTGGGCAGAAGATCACATTATTATCTCCTTCTTCCAAGAGGGATGCCACGTTAAATTTGGTGGCTCGCTTATCTACTGGTTTGTAGATTAGCTTTGATTTTCCTGCACAGACTACCTTAGCCATTTTTGTCATATACATGACACATTGTATATATCAAACAGTATTATATGGCAGGGAAATATGTTTTGATTCACTTCCCTTTTAGTTATGCCTTGTTACTTGCTTGATAGTTGCCTATCCTCCAGAGCTTGTGATCTTGATGTATTCTGAACTCCTCCTTGATGGATGGACATTGAGATGTCTCAGTATCTTTCAGAATGGATCGATGATCTGTGTGTATTCCCTACCATCTTTGGTGTCTTAGGACTGGTTTCTGTATGTGGTTATGGATAGGAGTGTGTTTGTTTTTGTTTTTTTTGTGGTGAGGCCGGACCATATAACATGGCTGCCTATGTAGTCCTGTGTATCGGGGAGATCATGTCGTCGTAGTTCATCCCATGTACAGGGCGGATTGCAGATGAAAAGTTTAATCTCATGTATAGGATAAATTGAAGGTGTGAAAGGTTTAATCCCTGGTGGGATAAACTGAAAGTGTGAAACGTTTTGATGCGGGGAATGAAGGATCTGGTGATCCAAAACTAGGCTGCTGGTTAGAAAATTGTTTGTCCCTAATGGGGCAGATGAGTGTGAAGCGAAGTTATATGTAATGAAGGGTTAAAAAACCGGAATGACTGGTGATCCGATGATCCAAAACTAGGATGTTCGCTTGATGGTAACCTCAGACATAGTACTATTTCACGGTGTCCGAATTGATGAGTTACAGAAATTCATCGTCGTGCATTTCCTGTAATCTTAGAGCACCTCCTGTCAATACCTCCTTGACAATAAATGGGTCTTCCCAGTTTGGATCGAATTTTCCTTTAGACTGAACTTGGTTGTCAATGATCTTTTTCAAAACCAAGTCGTGTTGTTTGAACTGCCGTAGGCGAACTTTTCTATTGTAGGATATTCTTTACATGTAGAGGGCCGCTCATGTGTAGGATACTCCACCATGGATCTCATCCATGAGCCTCTGAGTTTAGTCCTTGTCCAGACATCTGAGGAGACCTAATCTTGCATCTCAATTATAGGGTGCATCCCCGCTCAGTTAGAATTTCATAGCCAGTCGATAGATCCACCTTCTTTCAGTCGGGCTCGCCTCAGCGGGTGTAGATCCATCTTGCAATTACTCCTTGATATGCTGATACCAAGGGTGCTGGATGGGAGGTAGGTCATCTGATACTTCTCCAATGTAATTACCATAGGCAAGAGCCTTTTATTGGGCAAATATGAGGGTTGACATGTCTTCCTTGTCATGTACGTTGATCAAGGAGGCCAAGGTTACTGTGAGTTGGGAAATGAACCTACTGATGAAATTGATTCTTCCCAAAAATTCCCGTATTTCCTTCTCTGTCTGAGGAATGGGCATTTCCGTGATGGCCTAGATTTTTGTGGGATCTAGCTCAATCCCCTTGTGGCTGACAAGGAATCCTAGCAACTTACCTAATTTCATGCCAAAGGCGCACTTGACTGGATTTAACTTCATTTTGTACTTACGCAACCTGTTGAAGAGATTTTTTTTCTTTTTTTTATTTATTATATATATATATATAGATATATATAATACATTAAATCGAAGAAAAGAGCCATTTGGCTCACTGATAGGTAGTTCCAGCATTGATGAGGCTGGATGATAATCGTCTATAGTAAAAGGTTCCCCAAGGAGTGACGGATGTAGTTTTCTCACGATCCTTTTCAGCAACCATGATCTGATAGTACCCCACAAAGCAATCAGCAAAGGAGTACATGTCGTATTGAGCAGTATTGTCAATTAGAATGTGGATAAATGGCAGGGGAAAGCTATCTTTAAGGCAAGCTTTATTCAGATCCCGATAATCCACGCAAACTCGCACCTTTCCTCCAGGCTTAGGCACGACAATGATATTGGATATCTATTCAGGATATGTGGACACCATGATGATACCAGCTTGAAATTATTTCACAATTTTTTCTTTCACCTTTAAACTCCACTAATGTTTCAATTGCCTAAGCTTTTGCTTGACTGGCTTGAATCCCTCTTTAATGGGAAGACGATGAAGGACATTATCAGTGGACAAACCCACCATGTCTTCATGAGACCATGCAAACACATCCTAGAATAGGGTCAATAGAGTAACCATGTCATTCCTTTGGTTTGGAGTGAGGTCCGTACCAATCTAGATTTGTTTGGGGTTTTCTAAGGTTCAGAGGTTTAAAAGAGGTGGTTTGATCAAGATTTGGCTTGGGTTTTTCTTCGACCCATTCTTTGATCTCTTTAGGTATCTCATAGTCCTCTTGTATTTCCATCAAGTCTGAGTCCAACTTTACATCAAAATTACAGTCCTTGTGGAAAATAGGCACCTCATCAGCAAGTCTAGGCATATCTAACTTTAGAGTCCTGAAACAAAATATTTTCACTTAATATATGAAATTGTTCAATCACACAAAGTGCTAGCATGTAATGACAAAAGTAACTGCTAATACTGTACAGAAAAAGTAAGCAGTTATTGCTATCTACAGGGCAGAATGAGTTTGTGCCAGTTTTACCCTTGTTGACCAATGCAATGAGTGTTGCTCCAATTATCGAGGGCAAAGTCCTGGTGGATTGCAGTGATGGAGGGGCTATCATCATCCTCCTTTTCCCGAATGATGACCATTATGTCTGGGCAATCATCATCTGGGGTGTATCTATTTGTGTGTTCATCATGGACAATGATGCGTACGTTGGACATCATTCTGACGATGTCTTATTTAATTCTTCATTCCTCTTCTTCCGCTGCGGGATCTGGAAGTAGGATTTCTTTCTCCTTCACCGGTATCGGTTTAGGAAATAACATAGTCATTACATGGGCAAGCACCTTTACTGGAGACCGTGCATGCTCAAGAACTATAGGTGGAGATAATCGCTATGTGGCTGAAGTTGAAGGAATCTGTCTGTGCTTATAAGGATTCCTGCGACTGCAACTAGCAGTATCCGGACCTTGGGTTCCTCCTTGTGTGGAGGATTCAGCATGTACGGGTATCCTTGTACCCTGAGTAGATTGGTGTAGTTCTTTAAGCAGAACAGCCAAATCTGTGACTTGTTTACTTAATAATTTGAATTCTTCGTGAGAAACTAGATTAAGATTAGTCTGGTCAGATGAAGACATAATTGGTTGTAGGCTCGTGGCCTTTTTTAGATTTTGACTGGGTTACTGGACCAATTATATCCCTACAAAAAAGTCTTATGTAGTTTAGTCTTAGTGAATGTAGCAATATTACGTAATGTGTCCATTTAGGAGTATCATCTTGTGAAACGGATGTTAGTTAACAAAATAGCATGTCAGGTTTTGATATAAAGGGAAGGCATGTACATATATTCCTTTATATTTTCCATTACATTGAGATTTACATGGAAATAAAATTACAAGTAATTGAATTTACAAGTAATTGAAATGTGAAAGTATGAAGAGACTTTCCTCCACGTTTGGTTTATCAGAGGCTGACCTATCTTAGCTTACTCTCGCGGTTTTTCAGCTTGAAGGTTCCCAAATCATCGCAATTTACTTGACGGGAAATTAATCCAGTCTTTTAACTGGAGCGAATTTGGGTGGTGCCTTTCTTGAGCCTCGTTGGAATTAGTCTTCCTACGAGTCCAGTAATCAAACACCGACAGGATAGCCTCCTGGTGGAGGGACCACACAACATACATTCACATACATCGCGTCTCACCGTATGGAAATGATGACATGTGCGAAGCACTAATATCACAGGAAGATATGGTGCGAAGGACTAAGTGCAGTAAGTAAATGCATTAGTACACATTCATTAAAATGTAAATGCAACATCCATACACAAGCATATAACAGTTTTGAAAAGCTTGTAATAGCAACTTAAGTCCTCTTACTGGCAACCCCAGCAAAGTCGCCACTTGTCGACGTCGGGATTTTATTTGTCCCTTTTCTGTTCTTGTTCTTTCGTGTTCTCATGTTAGGTGAGATTTGTTTGGAAAAACAAGTTGTGAAAAGCATTTATGTGTCGACGATTGGACTATAAGAGTCGCCAGTTGATTTTTTAACTGTTTGTACCGACACAGACGAGAAAAGATTTGCACATTAATCGAGTGATGTGACACTGCTAAACGGGTCTGTGAAACCGAGATTCATTAGGGTCCGGGGACTTGCTTATGCGGAGCGAACATGTTAGGCACCACCCGACATCCGTGTTACCATGGTGACCGCCACTTTTCAAGAAACTGTTATATGAATATGTGTGTGTGTGTGGGTCAATGTGTTGTTATTTGGAAGTAGTGTTATGTCTCGTTTGCACCTATATACAAAGGGTTTGAATTTGTGTAAAAATTCAGTTTTAAAAAAGATATAACAATGATGTTTTATAAAAAGAGATTTTTTCAAACCCTGTGCTCAATAGTAATTGAGCCTTTGATACTTTCATTTTATTAAATGTTCGGCTTGATTGCTTTTATTTTCGAGATGCGAAGGATCTTCGGGAAAATAATGTATAAAGCATTACCGAATTCCTTATGGGCATAAAAACTATCTGAATAAATCCAAACACCATGAATAATTTACAAGCTGCTTACAGCTGAAAATGTCCATCACGGGAACCGAATCTAGATTCAGTAGACTGAATCTGTGATCACATGATTCCTAGGCTCACATGATACCACAATTTATATGAAAACTGTAAGCAGTTATATATATAAAAGCTGTAAATATATATATACAGACATGATCAACCACTACGAAGCACCTCCATGGGGGATCAGAAATATAAATATATAAAAGCGGTAAATATATATAAATATTGACACGATCAACCACCACGAAGCACCTCCATGTGGGATCAGAAATGTAAAAAAAGCTGTAAAAATGGTCAACCGCCACGAAGTAAACTCCAGGCGGGACGAATTATAAAGAAAGTAGTAAAAACAGTCAACCGCCACGAAGTAAACTTCAGGCGGGACGAAATGTAAAGAAAGCTGTAAAAGGCCACGAAGTAAACTCCAGGCCTGACAGAAATGTAAATATATATATATATATATATATATATATATATATATATATATATATAAGCAATAAATGCACCGGATGTAAAATTCAGGCTCATCGAACAAAGTTCGACCACAGTTTATATATATGTATATATATAAAAGCAAGTAAACGTTCCGGATATAAATCCAGGCTCATCGAACAAAGTTCGACAACAATTTGTATATATATATATATATATATATATATATATATATATATATATATATGTATATGTATATATATATGAAAGCAAATAAACGCTCCGGACTTGAGTCCAGGCTCAATCGAGGCATAACTCGATAATGTTAGTCCAAATATATAAATATATATATAATATATACAAAAGAAATAAAAGCCACAGACCAAAGTCCGGTTAAACACACACAACACGACTCTCAACGTGAAGAACGGTGTGTGCAAAGATGAAGAGAAAGGCTTTAAAGTGTGTAAGAAGGTTTACAGTGGGCTGCCAAAGAAGACTTCAATAACTTGAAATGGATAAACACTCGGCTCCCACCGGTAGAAAAGTATCTACATATGAGCTTACATGTGTTTAAAATGAGAAAGCACTCAGTTTATAGTGTGTACAGAGCAAATTGGATAGGGCTTCCTCGCCTTTTCTCATGAAAATATGGGCACCCCAAGCCCTCTATTTATAGAGGGGGGTTCCGCAGGTGTACCTGCGGTAGCAGCAGGTGTACCTGCGGCTACCCGAGGTACCCCGGGTAGTGTGGGTCCTACCGTCTCGAAGTACGTGTACTCAAATAACACGTTATTCGCTCGAACCTTTTTAACTTTCAATCCCAGAGTCCGATGGAAGCGTTCCATACCATTCCGGAAAGTTCTTTCCAAGAGTTACGCAATGACATAGGATTTGCCCTTTTTGATTTGAGGAAGATGGGTCCATGACCGAAATGACATTTTTGGGTTTCTGTCAGGTAGTCCATTGAGCTGTTTTGCGTAGTTTGCACTCGTAAGTTAAGATATGGTTCTTATGGGACTTCTATTGAAGTAATTTGAGTTGAAATGAGTTGATTTGATTTGAATTGAGTTTAATTTGGTAAAATAACCGGGGTTATTTCTTACTTTATCGCAGTTGTAGCGGTCTTTTTCCAGGGTTATCTCTAAGATTGTCATGTTGTTGACTCTGAATGTCCTCAGGGTTATCTCTGAGGTTGGCTTGACCTCTCGAGGTTGACTCCGAACATTAGACTTGATCTCCCGAGGTTATCTCCGAGGTTGGAACTAATTTTCCTAGGGTTATCTTTGGGGTTAGAACTGATTTCCCGGGGTGATCTCTGGGGTTGGAAACTGGATCTCCCGGGGCTATCTCTGGGGTTGGAATTGATGTTGTGGTCCTCTAGGGTTATCCCTGGAGTGTGAAAAAGACGTTTTTATCCTCCTATATAGTTAGTAACAGGAAAACAAAATTTCAAGTGTTTACACTTGTGACTGAGGGTGTCGGCTCTTTGAAGGTCCTCACTACTAGTTGTCTTAGTGTATCACTATTTCTACCTTTATGGGATTTGTGCCAGATTTGATGGAATGATATTTAAGTGTTGTTGAGTCTTCTCCACATGGGTCGCTGACTTGGAGTGTTGTTCTTTGGTGTCTTGGGATTGATGTTTGGGTTTGGATATTTCTTTTGAGGGTTCAACCGCACCACTGATGGCTGCCTACGTATTTATGCATATGCAAGGGATCAGGTTTACGTAATTCCTGCTTGATAAGATAAATGATTTGAGAAATGTTTGGGTTTTTGTTTAGTTTGACCGCACCATACACCGTTGCCTAAGTACTCCCATTGATGAGGGGAGATCATGTCTTTCGTAGTTCAGGATTTGGTTTGAAAGGCTGAAAATATTTATTGGAGTTTGAGCTTGGTTGAAGGGGTTTTTCGATTTTTATAGTAGTTAGACCGCACCGTATATGGCTGCCTACGTACTCCCATTGATTAGGGGAGATCAAGTCTGCGTAGTTCCAACCTATCATGAAAAGGTTAAAAGTTATAAGTGGTGAGAATGGTGTAGAGATGTTTTTGTTTTTGTTTTCCTTTTTTTTCTTTTTGTTTTTATTTTTTTTCCTTTTTGGATATTTACATGCATGGAAAATAAAAGGCATATTACGAAGAAAATGATGTCGTCCCAACATCTCCTGGAACTCCCAACTTATCCTCTAGATCTTTATCTTCTTGGCTAGCTGAGGCTTGATAGTCCAGTTGTAAGTGGTTATGTTGCCTTCGAGACTCGCGATAGAGGTTACCTCTTAATTCTTAATATCTTCACTTATAGCCATAACTTGATCGCTTACTAATTCAGTACATTCCTCAGGGACGCTTGAACTGGACCCATCGCACACAGGTATGAACTCCTGATTCTTTGATGGGTTGGTTTCCCCGACAACTTCACCACTTTTTTCTTCATCTGTTCCTTCACCTTTTTCTTGGGCTTGAGGGGATTCAACCATGAAATCTCCCTCGAACTGTTGTTACATTTCTTACAAGGAACTTTCCTTTTTGGCTTTTTCTTCCTTGGAAAGGATTAGTATTTTTTCCTCATCATCCAAGGTGATAAAATCATGAGCGTGGTTGATATCTTTGGATCACAGGATGTTTGATGTTGGCGGAGGAATCTCCTTCGGGGATTCCTTTGTCTCATCTGTCATTCCTTGCATAAGGATCAGTCCACCTTGTGTTCTGCCAAAATTGGCGCTCATAGCCTTCACCTCCTTTGAACTGCCTGTCTCGAGGGGAAATCTTAAGCTTTTTATTTCCTTTTCGCCTTTTTTGGTCATGGGAAATTGTATCTCCAGCTCTCCATTTTCAATGAGATCCTGGATTTTAGGTCGCAAAGACCAACATTCCTCAGTCGCATGTCCAGGTGAGTTAGAATGGTATAGACACATCTTGGTGGAATCATAACTCTTTATCTTGGGATTTATAGGAGGCATCAACTCAATAATCCTTCCTTCGCTTATCAGAAAGTGTAGCATTTCTTCATTTGATTTTTTTAGAGGGGTGAATTTTCGAGCTCTTGTGGAGGTTGTTTGATATTTCTTCTGTGAGAAATCGCATTCCCCCAAGTGATTTTTCCGCTGGCGAGATCTTCTAGCAATTTTATCATCCCCCTTTTCTTGTACTTTTAGCCTACTTTAATATACTTCATTTAGCTGGTTCATCATGGAGAGACATGGGCTTACATTATGGTTAACCTCCTTTTTCTCTTGGCTTTCTGATAGTTGAGTGAAAAATTGCCTTGTTTCCTGATGTTGTCGCACTATCAGCTTAGCCTGTAGATTTACTTAATTCTGAATCGTCTTTAATTTTTGCATTACTGTTATACCTTCCTCTGAGTTTTTCCACTTTAGGACATTTATTCTGTGCCTTTGGGGGTATTCCTCAACCCTTCGTATGTACTTACAATTTGGATACATTTTAGTGCTTCCTAACCTGATCATGTTTACTTCCTCCGTATCATGCTGCAATGGAAGGTTGGTGTTGACATTTTGTTGATCAGGTTGTTGGACCACAATATTGCCACTTTCGATCAGATTTTGAATCTTATGCTTTAAGGACCAACAATCTTGTGTATCGAGCCCTGGAGACCTTGAGTGGTAAGCACATCTCTGGCTCAGATTGTATCTTTTGCTCCCTGGTTCCAGAGGTGGAGCTAGTTCGGTAATTTTCTTGTGATATATTAATATCGCCAATACATTTTCAAGGGAATCGCCTAGTGGAGTGAACACCCGATTTTTCATTCTTTCAAATTTTCTTTTTCTATCCTGGCATTGGTTGAACGCAGCCTATTGTTGAGATGGAAGATTGTCTTACTTTTTCCAAATGGGGGGCCTGTAGCTTGATCTCCTAGCTTACCCCTGTACAATAAGGGATACATCTTCACTACCTTTATCGGGTACCCCCTTGGGATCGCTCGCATACTTTCCAGTTTGTATATGTTTGGCGACTGCTTCCAAGGCAGTGAAGTCTTTAATCTTTCCTGCCTTCAGGTCCATCTCTGCCATTTCGTCGTGTTTGATCATTTCCGAGAATGGCTTTCCTATGCCTGCTAGGATGCTCTTATAGTAAGGAGCCTCTTGGATATCAATAAATGTCATTACAATATAAGTTTTTATCATTGATGGAATGACTTGCGCTGCTATATGTCTCCACCTTTGGGACATATTCTCGGAAAGATTCAGTACTTTACTTTTTGACTTTAGTCACTTGGTATCGATCCGATGCCATTTGTGACTGAAAACTGTACTTATTTAGAAAGGCGTGGGCTAATTATTCCCAGTTATGTATTTTGGCATTGTCAGGTTGAGCATACCAGGCTTTAGCCTCTCCAGTGAGACTCTTTTGAAAAGTTGCATTCTGAGGCTTTCATCTTCAACATAAGACCCCAGTTCGCCAATGTACACTTTTAGGTGCGTATAGGGATCGCCTGCCCCATTGTACTTTTCAAACTCTGGGATTTTGAATTTGTCAGGATATCAAGCCCCTGGGAATATGCAGAGATCTAAATAGGTGACACTTCCATAGTTTCCAGTCCCTTTGATTGACCGGATGGTTTCCTCCAATTGCTGGACATTCTTTCTTATATCCCCAGTTTCTCGACCATCCCTGAGTTTTGTGATTTTAGGGGTTTTGTTGGTTCCTTTATTGGAATGAGGTTCAGGTATCTGGGTTTCCATCTTTTTGCCAATACCCTGACTGCCCCTGGTGTGAATGA